>UYYA01003826.1:80585-323720 GCA_900624975.1 Angiostrongylus costaricensis | reverse complement strand
TGGTAGTGCACACAGAGGTGGCTGTTCGAAACATGTTTCTCACAATCGCCCTCTTTGTGTGTGAAGGGTGGGAAGAAAGGAAATGGACAAGGATGTTCTTGTTACTTGGCTTTCGATACCACTTTGTCAGGTAACCGCTACTTGATAGGTTTATTTGGACGTCCAAAAACGGAAGCCAGTTTTCTCTCGGTTTCTCCCGGGTGAACTTTATGCACTCGGACTGCTCGTTCAATAATTCAAAGCATTTGTCCATCTCCTGCGTAGAGAAGGCGACAAAACAATCATCTACATATCTGCAGTAGAGTAGTGGCCGGATATCGAGAACAGGGGCTTCTATCTTGGACATAAACACAATGGCAAGGCTTGGTGCCAATCGCTGTCCCATTGCCAACCCCCTTATTTGCGCGAAATATTTCCCAGACCATCTGAAGATCGAGCAGTTTAGGCACTCCTTTAAGAGAGCCATTAGCTGCTGGATGGACAAGCCATGCATATTTACTCTTCCTTCATGTTCAACAAGAAGTTCGAAGATGGCTTGCATTGCGGAGTCATTCGATACGTTGGTGTACAGTGCGGTAACGTCGAAAGACTCCATCACGTACGCGTTATTGGGAGACGCGTTACGTAGACGTTCCAGGAACATTTGGGTGTTTGTGAGGTGGGCTGGAATGTGGTTAAGCAACTGGGTGAGTATCAGGCTTAAAGACCAGGTTATTCTATCCGTTAGCCCGTCTACTCCGCTGATGATCGGTCTAACCTTAAATGATGACGGATTGGTTGACGCATGATCATCAGGTGATACCAACTTATGTGTTTTAATAAGTAGGTATAGGACGGGACATTTTGGTCTATCGATTTTAAAGTGCGAAATAACCGATGATTTTAAACCCGCAGCCTTTGCCACGCTGACCCATTGATTGTTTAGTTTTCGGTATTGACTTTTATATTCCTTTTCAGAGGATGGGCGATAGAGAGTAGCATCGCTAAGATGTTCCTCTGTTATCTCAACATCCAGCTGGCGAGGGATAACTACAAACTCTCCCCCCTTATCACTAACAGACAATCTTATTGTTTAGAAATTGACTCGACCGCCGTGGCTGATATCGTGCAAATGGGTGGTGGTCAGTCTGGCTATCGCGCAGCTTTTCAAAGAGGTTTTTAGAAGTGTTCTGTATTCTTATAATGTTGAAGTAAAGATTTAGCGTCAGGCTCTGATCGTTGGCCGTTGGAATACGTCTTTGTTTTGGCAAAAGTCTTCGGCAATGATTATCACCTTTCGACAACTAGTTATCGACGAGCCTTGTTCTTTTCAGCTCTTCCAACTGATCACTCGCCGACATCGTTACATCTCACTGGACAACGCAATAGAGTGCTTCATCTACTCGTCGGCTATCGTCTCAGTCGTCGACCTGTCACCATGTTCAAGGACTACGGGCTTAAGAATGGTGGGACCGTGTAAAACATATACATATATATATATATATTATATATATATATATATATAATGAACGTCTATTTCGTAAGGTCAACGAGTAACTGAACGGATAAAAACAAAAAGAAGTTTCAACTATAATGCGAGAACTAGGTAACACAGTTTGTGCAGCGTTTGCTGGATTCAAGAACTCCTCTAGTCTGATGATCAAGTGACTAACTATTCCTGTTCTGTCTCGAATTTGAATTAACATGTTACTGAAACACCCTGCAGCAGGCCTGCATGAGCGCTGATGTATTCGAAGACACTGGGAACACGTGGGGAGAACGTGGTGTCCGCGATTTCAGTTCCAGAGTTTTACCTTTTCTGCTTCATTTCATTGATCGTAGAATCAAAGAATTTTTAGACCCCTTTTGTATGGAAAAAGCAACGTTGACACTGCTATCATACCTGAAGAAGTATGAATACTTAAAAGGAACGTCCAAAAAGAAATTGAGGCATGGATGCCGAAGTGCACATGTTTCTCTTTAAGATAGTAATCTTTATTATTGTTAATTAACGGAACTTCCTGAAAGGCACTTGCTTTGTCTCTCTCTCAGCCTTGTTTTTTACTCTATCGCTGCTAACAGAAATCACCCGTTCAAGGGAGTGATTTGAGAAGCACAAATCGGCATTGAATCCAGTTAAGTTAAACATGGGTTTGAAACCCACGTGTGGTCCTGTGTTTCGCTCATTTGTCGGCATCCCGACTGTTCTGTTTCGCATCCGGCTATGAAAAAAGAATAGGCAGGAAATAAAAGTTGAAACATAAAGTCTCATTTCTATATAACAATAAACGTGAATGGGCTGTTCTTGAGAAAAGAAATTTTGCTGTTTACTAGGGAATGTTCTACGGAACTGACTTTGTTTACAACCAGCTCCTATGAAACGACGCAATTCTAATGTTCTCGCATAAAAATTTTCGACCCTGCTTTTAATGCTAACATCCACTTTGCACAAATCAGAACCGATGGAGTTTATTGCATGATTCGTTAATGACCATCACTTTTATAGAACTGGCAATGGCTTGTGGCTGCTGTTTGTGCCTTTCTCTCGTGGATGAACTTGCTGCTGCTCATACGGAAACTACCCAGGTGTTTCTTTCCTGCCTTCAATATCTTATCTACAAGTTGCTTGCCGTTCCACCATATGGAATCGCCTAGTTTCTCTGGCAACAGTATTTCTAGCGTATTCGTGGTCCTGTGACCTCTCTCACTAAAGGACACTCCACTGGTTAGTAGCTTGTCTATGTCGCGCTTCCCGCGAGGCCTGATATTGGGTCTAGGGCATACCAAAGTGCACTTTGTGCTTGCCGTTAAAGGCAGTTCGATTCAAAAGACGGATTCATTGTTTTTCCTCTGTCGAATTAACATCCGCCTCACCACTGTCATTTTTCGACTAATGTGGCAAATTCTGATAAAGTTCAGTCACAGCTGGGCATACGGATGGAGATGTTCAACTTTTTCTTAGCTTGAACAGTACTGCCGAGATGAGTTCTCTGCTATATATTGCATTTCAAAAACTGGATAGCGTTGATGAAGGTAATGTATATCTTGTCGGGGAAATCTGTTAGGTGCTAACATTTTTTGTTTTGATTAAAAATTCTATGCTAGAACCACATCGTAGGATTTTAAAGTTGAGATTTACGATTCTTCATTATTTTCGGCATAATCGAATAGAAAGTGTATCTGTGCCTTATGCAGAATAGCCGGCTTGAATTGCAGATTCGGCATCTATGTGGTCATGTTCTTCGATGTGCTTCGAACGTTCTCGAGATTCTTCATCGTATTTGCATTGTTTGTTGTGGCATTCAGTATTGCATTTTTCGTGATGATGCAAAACAGGGTCAGTTACTCTTATCTTTCACAATAAGCTAACAGGTATACTTGGCAGTGAAGCCACAAGTACTGCTCCTCTCTGACTGTTTGCCAGTTTCGCTTCATACGCAGCGGTCAGTCGAAAAAGACTCAAAACTTTTACAAGTAATGGCAGGCGGTTAGAACAACCATACAGATGAATATTGTACCAATTATCCCGAATAACGGCTTTGGTAACTCCGATTTCAGCCTGAGTTTTCGTCGGTGCCATCTGCTGTGCTCAAGACTACGGTTATGATGATCGGCGAGTTTGAATTCACTGCCATTTTCCATGGCGACGCCGAGTCACATCCAGAACGGCTGTTCGGACACGCTATTGCTTATCTGATTTTCCTTTTTTTCTGTGTGATCATGACGATTCTTCTTATGAATCTGCTGGTATGCTTATCGGTCTAAATTAGAAGACGTGTATTAACTTCTACGAAAGAAAAAAACTTGGAAGTTATCTTATCAAGACGACTATTAATGCAGTTTCAGGTTGGCTTAGCTGTTGACGACATCAAATCGGTTTTGGAGGAAGCAAAATTAAAGAGGCTCAGCATGCAAGTACGCATTCACGTTCCATTACTGCGGTGTACTGATATTAAAAACAGCCATAGTTTATAGCTAGAGTCTAAATCTTTATGGTTTGCTCATTCTCGAAACTCTAAATAGCATTCTATGAGAAAAGCCGATACACACACACACACAAATAGACACTGACACTCACACAAACACACACAAACACAAACATATACACACAAAAGCACAAACACGCCTACACTTTACATTACATACATACATACATACATACATACATACATTACATACATACATACATTACATACATACATACATACATTACATACATACATATCCGTCGCAAAAATGTACACTTATGAACGCTAGTGGACGCACACACAATCATTGATATCTGCTGGTTTTTCAAGTGATAATTAACCTTTTAATTATTGGTACCTCGAGAAAAATTCGGTTGAAAACAATTCAGGCCGATCTGGTACTTCAAATAGAGGCCTCGATACCCTATATTCGCAAGCTGACGAGTCGATCTTCGGTTCGAATCTATCCAAATCGAACGAGTTTCCTAAAACGGCTGCGGAATCGCTTCGGATTCGATTCGTCCACCACCGTGCTCATGGAGGAGGACTGGCAGAGCAGAGAAGTGAATTCATTCGCTTGTTTAGTTGTTGAAAAATTGTTCTTAAACGAAAAAAAGAATTTCCCATGTAAAGTCGATGCCTCGAAATTAGTAAACAATTAAAGGAAGCCTAAAGAAGAGACACGAAGCGCTTTGTTCTTTTAGTGTTGTGGCTCGAATCCATGGTTACGCCTCCAGTTGAACAAAGCGAAGTTACGCGTTAGTTTCGATGACTAATGAAACTACTCCATACTTTTCGATTAGCGGGCCTAGATGAGATAAAGTGGATATCTGACACTCGTAGTTGCATTGTAGTCCGTGGAAACTACAAGTGTTCGAGATTTCTGCCTCAACTAATCGACACATGCGACATCCGGGCATTAGCTAGCGCACATCTGAATACTGGAAAGTTTTCGTTCTCTTTTTCAACATTGATCTGAATCGATGAAGACTGATGGGAAAGGTTAGGCGTAAGTCGACATTTCTGCTCACATTTTTGGGGCTGAATACACGATGAGAGTAAATCAGGCACACAAATCGTCTACATTTTCTCGAGAACGTTGTTATGATATGCAAATATTGCTTGGAAACTACATTTTCTACCTTTTTTCCTTTGCTTTCATTTATTTTTTACTTCTCGTCTTCGTCGACTTCCATATCCTTTTCCTTATTTCTTTACCAAATCCAAATTGATCTTAAAAAGATCGCTAGTTTCCTTTATTCCGTGTGTAGTTGTATCCCATAATATCTACAAGTTCTTGACACTTTGCTGACATTGCTTAATTTTGGATGACGAGCAGACCACGCCTAATTTTCGGTCACTTGAGCATTCATAAATAAGCAGTCTGGCCAAAGTGCCCTCCAACAAATGATTCTGCCTTTCTTAGTGCACTTTTTGTATTAAGTTCCTGTCTTTTTGCATCCTTTACTGGTAATTTGCCTCTTATTCATGTAACGAAAAAAGCCCGTTCACTTACCACCCCCACGTACCTCCCACATAGAAGGATCCTCACCCGGTTAGCAGCAAGGCTACATGGCGCGTCACCAGGTGGGGGATTAAAGGTTAAACGCGGACCAAAAGCGATCTATGCTTCGCTGAGATGCAGGTGAATCCAGAGGACTGACTCCCTATTTGTGCTGCGACGATTCCGCACATGGCTTCTGTATTTACTAGGGCGTATTCATGCATATTTACGTAGATATGTTCTCGTTTATAGGGGCTGTATTCTACGAGTAAATTCGGCTAAAAGCCAGCAATAAAGTGGCAGGGAACTATATGGTAGGCGGTTAGGAGTCGTCTCCAACAAATATGCTCCTCGTCTACTCTAAGAGAATGACGCTCTAAACTTTGTTATATCCACCCTCCATGTCCAAAGCCGAATAAGTAATACGTGGGTATCAAAGGATAAACAGTAAAATAAATGCGCCTCATTTCCCCGATCCGGAAAACCTCAATAAGGCAGGGATGGGTAAGAAGAATAGAAGAGGGTGCTAAAATTTCGGGGTCATTCCAGGCTACCTAGATCTCGTTGCCAATGTATTAAGTATTAATGTAGACCCTAGTTGATTAAATCAATATCTCCACTGAGAGTGTTTGCAGTGCATATTGTAATACGCTACTGGTATCGAAAACAGAGAATTACCCTGCTGTAGAGATTTGATGAGTCCCATAAAGGTGCTCCCTGTTTCATGCACTTGTTTCAGGAGGAGTTGCTCATCGAATTCCGTCAAGTAATCAACGAACAGAACGATAGAATCCGACATCTTCAGGAAAACATTGACGTGATATATGCCGGTCAGCTCCAGGCGGAGACGATGATTCGTTCGATCATGAAACAACTGCAAATTGACTTCCAACAAACCGATAAAATATGAGTGGGTAGCTGTGTCATTTCCACTATGTCATGCTCACTTATTTATATTGCCTTATTGGAGGCGTACGCCAATCTTTGTCATTTAAGTCTATTTCTGTCTGTGTAGAGCAGCACTTAGATCGTAGTAACGGCACATTTTTCGTAGTTTATTTAAGACTAGTCAAACCACTTTCTATGCCAAGATATCGATGCAGTTGTTATTACTGGCGATGTTAACTGTTCTATAATGGATAAATTATTTTATTATATTTTACTTCATTCTACCTAATCCGTCATCACATCTACTGTGCTGGTCTCAGCAATTCTTGCATTTGATCTATTCTTCCTCGCCTTCATTGTCCACAAGTCTCCCAACACTTCACGTGTTGTTTCGGCTGCTGCATGAAAGTTTCTTGTTCTTTATGCCTGACTTGGGATGCTGAGTGAGTCGATTCTCCTTCAATCTCGGAGATACCGGGGATAAAGCGTTCCCACGAGGATTAGAGAAGAGCATTGGGAGGAGGCTCGAACAAGAACCTTGCTTCCTGATGGACTGCGTCACTAACCACTGCGCTAGGTTTTTCTTATGACAAGAACCTTATGACAATTCGTAACCCATCTCCTATGACCATTGTTGTATGAAATATATAAAGATTTACCACACATAATCGTTGTTGGCGAAAAAAGGTTCTATTACACCTACCTACATTCTGCTCTGATAGATCGATTCAAATTGATTAGGTCAGTCGTACAATCCCAATAACACAAGATATCTTTAAAACCAACTGCCAATTTTGATATGAATCCCAAAATTTCAAGCATAAACTCTGCTCAACATATTGAAGTTAATGCTTTTATTGTTGTACGAATCTGTGTTGAATTACAGTCATGTGGGTGCGTATGAGAAAAACGCGAGAAATTTTGTCATCACCTGTATCACTTGTAGTCCCGTTGATCGTCGAGTGACTCGAGCAGGAGCCAGTAGATCTTCCATTTTTCCCTGTCGCGTGCAAGAGCACCCCAGTGGGTTCTGCTCGCTCTAGTGACTCGTCGAGCATCATATCTTTCTTCTGTGCTCTTCGTGAAGAACTCTGACCATCGGGTCGGGGGTCTTCGTGCAATGCGTTTGACATCCCGAGGAATCCAGTCTAAAACGGCTCCTATCCATCGGTTATCCTTAATACGCATTACGTGGGACCACTTTATCTTCCATAAGTTGGCGTGTAAAACGGTGTCTTTAATATTTAACCGACGCATACGTTAAGACAGGAGCGATCGTGGAGTCGAAAAGGTGGCCACGGCGTCGGGTGTTCTTTGTTCCCTTTACTACAACCTCTATGCTCTTGAAAGCTCCCTAAACCGCTCGCTTCCTTCTGCGCAACTATGGAATTAAGTTGCTCATCATGTTGATTTCCCGACCTAGATAGACGTATCTGGAGTATTCGGAGATATTCATACCGACTAATCTGTTCCTCATTAACATCGTTTTTGTGAAATTTAGTAGAAGACCAATCTCCACAAGCACTATCAAGGTCGGCTACCATTCCTTCCACCTGGCTTATGCTTTGAGTTATTAAGAGTCATCTGCAAAGCGAAGATGATGTAATTGCTGGCCATCGATTTCCACTCCCAAGTTGTTCATTCCACCTGTTCAAGGCTTCCATGACTGTTACTCCTATCCTAACTGAGTCAAAAGCATTGCTTAAATCGACGGAAGTGACAAAGAATGGTCTCTTGTACTTTCGTCATACTTTAATGAGTTTTGTTATCGTGTGGATGTGGTCCATCATAATGAATCCTTTTCGAAACCCTGGTGGCTGACGTGGATACCTTCCTTCGGTGTTCTATTAATCCTGTTTAGGATGAATTGAGTCAACAGTTTGTAGACGACAGACAGTAAGCAGATTGGGCGATAGTTCCCATATCGTGCAGGTCACCCTTTTTGTAATTGGCGTAGCTTCGGTGGCCTTTGCGAATGCTTTTCCCAGCCTCTGTAACTTCGACCACTACTGCTGCTCTTCTATCCTTAAGATCTTCTTTTATCGCCTGTCTTCTTTATTTTGCAGGTTCAGACGTTAGTTCGCGGTTACCTGCAGCTCGTGCGATTCCACGCTGGCGTATCGGCTCGAGTGTTTCTAGAGACAGACGTCTCTTGGTGACTTTCGAACTTTCAGCCTTCATAGCGCTAACGTGATGTTGAATGAGGCGATCGCATTCTTCGTCGATGTTATCGACAACGGCATCTTCCCAGCAGCCGACTAATGAATTGAATAAGTCCCGGTATGCGGTGGTTCTGGGACTTCGGTTTTGGAATCTAGCCGGTTTTTCTCCTTTCAGCTAGAAGTAGAATCTTGCACGAAGAAGACGATGGTCTGATCCAGTGTAGAACTTTGGGACAACAGCGACATCGGTTAGGCAGAACTTTCGGTTTACTACGATGTGGTCTATTTCGCTATGGTACTCTCCACTGGGAGACTCCCACGCTCAGCGTTGGGGGTGATGGCTCTGGAATTGCCAGTTACCATCTTGGTCGTCATCATAAACTCAAACAACCGCTTACCCTGTTCGTTCCATTCTAATCCGTGGGTCCCATGTGACGTTCTTCAGGCGTTCTTCTTGGTCCAATCTTCGCGTTAAAACTATGGTCTCCTCTGTAGAACTTCTCCAAGTCCATATAGAACGCTTCGACTTCTTCTTCTTCATAGTTTGATGTCGGCGGCTAAACGACGAAGATTGTCAGAGCCGGTATTGATCCGTATCTTTTTAATCGTAAACGTCCGATTCGGGTTAGTTGTAAGAATGGATCGATGTTCGTGGACAAACTCGTGTTGACAATAACGCCGACGCCGCCGACCGCCAACTCCTCTACTGTCGCATGTTCAGAGGAACAGTTATTCCGTCACCAGGGAACGCGCCACGTTGCCTTGCGACTAACCGGCTCGAAATCCCTCATATGACGGGGATCCGTGGTATAATGTGCTCGGCAGGGTATGATGCGAAATACAACCACAATGATGCTGAGATCTTTGTAAAACTTCGGACCGCATGTGTTTGAGGTGGGGAACGAACGCGCTACTACCCTTTCCGGGAGCTAATGCGTTCAACATCACACCATGCGTGTACTTCGTTTCGCCTATCTCTCAGCTAGTTCTGAGAAGTTACATTTTATTCGTTTCTTCACGCTGGAACCGAAAAGCACGAAGTTGGTAATCTCATACATCGTTTTGCTCTACCATTTCAAAAAAGGATAACTTTTCTACATCGTTGTTTCATTTTTACTATATTGAAAACTCAAACCTCCATAAAGAGGAAATCTAATATTCAACGTAGTGAAATAAGAAAACGTGCGTCTTGGCAGGGTCTCTGGATTTCGGTAGCTTCTACCTCCGTTACCGGAGCTCATTCTGAGATGTATTGATTGAAGGGAATAACTGCTTCTAGGTAGGTATGAATTTGAAGTAAAGATCAACCAGTTGGTCCAAATACGGACAGAATGAATGAACTGTTAGAATTTTCTATAACTTCTATCAGAAAAATCAGACTCATTGTCTTTTCACTGTTGACTACTCTGGAAGACCGGAGTAAACCAGACGCCCCTGGTGAGGTTGTCGTTGTTCTACACTACCTGGGTCGGTTTCCTCTTGTTTTCACTTACCCTTTCTTTTCCTCCCTTCTATCTCGATGCCATAAGCGAGTTTCTTGTTTATAGTGATTCTGCTTGTTAGCTGTTCTGGACTAATCCTGGATGACTGGTCCCATTGATGAGCGCATTCTCTGCGAGGATCGAGCCGCTCCGAAGAGCTCTCCTCGCAGGCTTAGCGTCTCCTAATCATGAAAAGCCGTCCCTGAGTAACAAACGAACCCCAGCACTCGAGCAGAGCGATCTCCGCGCCTCACTTTTAGGTCAGATCCGCTATCGAAAGAGTACGAAAACTTCGGCGGAAAAACTCTGCGAAGAGAGGTGTGTGACCCCGCACCGACACGCCACCAATTCAACCCGACGACATTCCACAGAACAAATTGTGGGCGGCAAATGAGCGGTTTTGATTGAACTCCTCATGCCACTGCTTTTCGCTCTCCCATAGCTGTGCGGTCGGGAACTTTGCTTTCATATTTCTGATGGATCACTTGCCATCTTGAATCGTGGACTACTAGCATTCCCGTTCAAAAGTCATGTTGTGACATCTGGAGGACTTTCATGGTGAATCTGCTGTTTCGAGTACGGCGAGCGTCGTTTAAAATCCCAACCGAACTCCTTATCGTCACGTTGTGACGTAATACTTATCTTTCCCTGTGTTTCCTTGTCTTCCTTCGATCGGTCGTTGTGAATTCATTCAATATTGCTGGAATGTGTACAGTAACTGGGTGCTTCTTCATACTTAGTACAGTCTTTTTTCAGAAATGAGTAATTGGCCTGAAGAGGACACTCTGGATTTGACAAGTGACCTGAGCTGTGTCGAAAGTGATAAGAGCGAAGCAGCTGAAACTTCCACGACCACTGTTGCGCCGCAAAATTCGTGAGTTTCCGCTCGTAGAGCCATTTTAGATCAGAATTCGTTTCCTCATGTTTGGCACCATTTTCAGTTAAACGTGTCCCATAAATAATAGAGCGTTAATTTTGATCGTCTTTACGTACGGTGCTTGTGACCCTCTTCGATTTGGCCTCAACTACCATTTTTGGAGGAAGCAAGTGGGATATATAGTGTTCATTTTACTTGGATGGCGCGTCTTCACTGATTGTGCGGGCCCCAGCGTAATTTTCATTCTTTTCCGAGTTTTGCTGATCTAGCCGTAGTGGTTCCGTGGAGTCTTGAGGTCAGCCTGGTCAAGGTCTGCCCCACGTCGTCACCACTAAAGGCAGTCGCCGTCGTTGTGGATTAGAGGGAGATGTGCCACCATGCGAGTGGTTTGCTACCATTACGGTGGTAGATCCTAGTAATGGTTTACTCTTGGCTAGGCTTCCTGATGGAAACGCCGGACTTTTTCTCAGCTTGGGAGACCCTGCCGAGGGGACGAACCTAAAAAATTGAGCTGCCTTAAGAATGGTTTTGCATTTTAGAAAATGGTTCTATTACACTTAGGATCTCCGATTGTGTTCTTTGGGATGATGTAAAGACTCCAACTGCTCCATGTATTCCGAATTTTGTCGATTTCTCTTCAACAGTAAGACATCTTTCTCTCTCTCAACCTGAATTGCCTGCTAGTTCTATACCAGCTCCAGTGATTAGCAAACTGAGTAGGTTTTTAAAGTTTAAACTTTCTTGTGAGCTATTTGTGATGAGACGAAAGTCTTGCTTGCAGCCATGTCTGCTGGAAACATTTCTCGTTCGCTGAGTAAACCACCGCATCCCAGAGTTCCTCTTGTGAAGACGATACAAGAGAATAAAGCTCTAAAAGAGGAGATAGCGATCCTTAAGGTTTCTATATGCCTTCTTTCTTGATAATATATATTACAACTTTTTTATAAGGGAGCGCATATAGCGCAGCGCAGTGGTCGGAAGCGCTCTGAAATACATATGGCGTCGATTTCCGCGCTCCAAGCTCACCAAGCCCTCCATCCCTCTGGGGTCGGCAATTTGGTGCCAGACTCGTCTGGGAGGATGCATCACTGGGTTGATACATGGGCAGGCCACTGTGAGTCATTGTAAAGGCCAGATATACATTCAATCACCTCCAACAATGCTTAATGAAGTCGAATGCATGGCGCATTCCTCAGAGATTGTTCAAAACCGAGAGCTTTATCCTCTCTGCGTTATAATTCTTCTTTCTAGAGCAAACTTAACATTGAGACGTACAGGGTTGCGGAACTCAGGGGGATGCAGCCTCGTGAAGTTCAAGATATCTTGGAAGAGGTTCGAAGGTTTTTATATACTTTTGCTTTGCAGCATTGTTTTCTGGGCTTTCGCTGTAGATTTTACACTTCAGTATTACTCCCTCCAAATGTCAAAGTTTGATATGGAAGAAGAGCGCAAGCAGATCGCAGAGGCGAAACGACAAGCGCAAATCGAACTCGAGTCGGCGGAAATGAGAGCTCAACAAAGAGTCGATGACGTGGAGGCGAAACTTCGTGATGTTGCGCAGCAGAAACAAGCTTTACTTCATCAGTGTAATCAGGCAAGTACCACTAAGAATGCGAAAACGTGAGTCTACTAAAACACTCTTTAGTACAAGGATAGGATTGCCGAGCTTGAGGCAACTATTGCTAAAATAGAGGAGTTCCCAACCAGTCTCGATGCTCTGAAATGTAGTGAGGAAAGTGACTGGACCATGAGATCAGATGGCGATATGTGAGCTTTCAGTTTGTTAATTTCTAGGTATTGATATGAACATTCTTCTGTTCATGTTCATTTTCTTCACTAAGCGAACAAAGTGGAAGATTTTGGTCTAGAGTTGAAGATTAGAATAGTTGTGGCCAATTGTTATACTTATTGATACCAGAATTACGGAAGAGCTAAGAGCACGTCTAACAGCGCTAGAGAAGGAAAACAACGTTCTTCGTAAAAAGATTGAGGAAGAGCAAAAGGAATTAAATGAAAAGACTGTCCTCGGAGATACAACATCGCAGAGTAAAGTGAGTTTCACTTACTTGTTTTTTGTTTCCATGTATTAGAGGCCATGTATATATAGTAGTCAATTTATACATTCGTGGTCGGCGGTGGATGTGATATCCAGGCACTGCTGCGACGAATTGATGAGTTGGAAGCAAGTCTTCGAGATGAACAGGAGGAAAGAACCAAGAGCAATACCGCGCTTGTCGTATGTCTCTCTCCATAAATTCAAATGGCACTTCTTTGTTCGCAACGCTTTCTCGTTATAGGCATATATGTCGCGGTGTCATGAACTGGAGAAGAAAATTCGTAATATTAGCACCTCCTACTCTAACCTGTCGTTCAATGCGCTTGGCAAGGATGAAGTTTTGAAATTGGTACGTGAAAATCTTTACTAATGGGCATCTTGAATTCTTGTTTTGGTCTGATAGTTATAGGTACTTTTTTCATGGTGATCAGCCGTTTTATTTTTGCAAACTCAAACGTTTGGATCAAGTGTGTTAATGTTAATGGCCTCTCCATTTACACTTTTGTACGCCTTGATGATTTATACTATATTAAGGTCAGGAAAATTCGCGATCTACTACTTACACTTGGAAAGGAGAATAAAGAGTTACGGAAAGAATGCGCCAGACATCTAGGACTCGGTGAATTAAGTCAAACGACTGTTGATTCAAATGACGTCAACGGTAAGTATTCCATGCCTGTTTCATGTTCTCCATCGAAGTATTGAAAATTCAGAAGTTAGCAGTGCAGCAGATGGGCTCGAGAAAAGCGCTTTACTCAAGGAGAACTTCGAGCAGAAGGTATGTTTCTACGTTGACGCATTTGTGGAAGTAATTGGGAAACATGTTTCACTTCACGAAGCCACCTGTTAGTATTTCCTGGAGTGATGGATTCTTACAAATGTTCCTTTATTCTATTCTTTTCGCGAATATGTCATGAGATATTTTCATTTTTCCTTTACGTCTTTCAGTCAGTGTTTATTATTTTTTTCGTTTCGTTTATTCCTTTTTTAGAGGAAGGATTAGTGTTCTACTTGTTAAACTACCAATAGGTCTACACTGAATGCGTCCGTTTATGACGAATGTCTTTGAAAATTTTTTTGATAATATCTTTTTCCAGCAGCTAGAAGTGTTCAACATGCTCCAGTCTCTGGCTAGCAACGTTAGCAATCTCGATGAAAGTGTAGTCAATATTTTAAAGAGCATAGGTATAGTCTTTTTCCAGCTTGAAATATTATCGATTCTATCTTTTTAGTGTTTAAACCTACTAGCTTGAGTCTTCCTTCGAATGGTGATTTTAAAAACGCAAGGCTAGTAAACGATGAAATAGCGACAGGTCAATCTTATACAGGAAGGGAGACCTAGATAACATCAACGGCGATCGATCAACTTTAATTTTCCTGTCATTTTCAACCGTTTTATGCAAGTTATCCTTAATATAAACCGACATAATATCGGATGTAGGTCAATCACGCATGCAAAGGAAGTTTCGTAAAAGTTCAGTAAGACGAATTGCATCAACGAAATTACGAAACTTATCGAAATGTTGCGAGAACACTGAATGACGCTATATCACACCGTCTTCGACTTGAAGGTCTTCGATTAAACTGGATCTTAAGCCACGGAGACCTCTTTCCTGTATGTTACCGCACTCTGAAAAGCCATGCTCAGCACCACTTTCAAGAATTTTCTAGAAAGCAAATGCAGTTGCGTTGGGGTAAACGTATCAGCAGCTACTTCGTATTTGTTTTGAAGTTGTACCCACAATAGTATTTAAGCCTCAAAACAATAGTGTTCATGGAAAACGAAAAAAACCCAATCTTCTATTTATAACCCATTTAGCTTCCGTAGAGTAAACTACTTGGGATGCTTTGGCTATAAATACATATATGTATATTTATATATATGTATATATGTACATATGTATATGTACGCATATACGTGTACACGTATATTATATACGTATATTATGTATATATACATATATTTATGTATATATAGCCGGAAAGTTAGGACGATGAAACAGTTAACCTCAGGATTGTGTAGGAGCAAGAGTGGCCTCATTTGCACACAAGAGCGTCGAAGGAAATTGTGGAGATAACAACGAAAACCGGACTCCAGCTTATTGCCACTTGGGACAACCTTAAACAAACTGTATACCAGAACCTGGAAACAATGAAGGCGAGATGAAACATTGGTGAGCATTGTTGATCACATATCAGGATGTTCGGTTCGACATCTAACATCCCAACCGAAAGAAAGAAAAATATCGAAGTTCCGCCCCACGAAGACAGTCAAGTAGAAGAAGGCCGAAGATGACGAAATTTGCGTTGCGGGGTAAATATCTTTTGATGACAACGGTTGAACAAAATTCGCCAATCCGATGCGAAGATCATAGAAGAAAAGTTATCGATGCCTTACTCGATAGTTATCTTACTTATCATCTTACGTCTCACTTAAACGATTTATAAACGAAAGTCAAATAGGCAGTGGAAATTACCATCTATCTGTCTCATCATTGCTATAAGGCGTACTTGTGTATATGCTGTATTTAGCATTTGTTCTGTGACAATCTTGCGTCAATATTTCTTAGATTTACTAATTGTCTCCTCAGTGCTTTTGTGAATTTCATTTGGGAACTAGTCGAAAGTCAAGTTAACTTTTGAAGAAGTCATTTACGTCCTTACGATAATAGGTCGGAGCCTCTTTCGTGAGGTTGTCAGTTTCTCGAGTTCGCAAATATTCAGTTCTCGAAAAGTTATTAGCAGTTGTGGAAAACGTTCGTCTCGAATCTGTTAAGGGAGAAGTGACGATCCTAACTATGAACGAATTAGCGCTGATGTTGCCTTTATCGATGCTGAGAATCCATGTGCGAACATAGTTTCACTTCCCCGTGATTCCGCTGCTAGTCATAATTTGTCCGCGGTAAGTCCGAAAATTTCCGACTTTGTTGATTTGTAGCCATATACAAGTAAGAAATTCGTGCTTGTAAAAAAAAGCGCAGAATGAAAACAAATTTGTGGAACCACCTCTTTTTTAATTCAAAAGTTCGTGAGTAACACGAGGTTCCTTTCACTAAGCAGCTTTGCCCATTGATCTCGATACGCTTAGGATATCACTGCACCTGTCAGGTCTAATTTGACACACCTGACCTCATAATAAGTTTAATAATTAAGGTAAAAATCACTTGGGCGTACAAATCCTTGCCAGCAATGTAATTGTTTTCATATTTTACCACGGTGAAAAGTAGGGTTTTGCCCAGGAGGATGCGAAGATGCTTCTTCCATAATTTTAAATTTGCTTCTCATTTTTGAAAACTAGGGATTGGTATATATAAGGAGCTATGGTGGAGTCCCTACAATTGCTAATAATTTTTAAATAACAAGAACTTGGAAGGCTTAGACGAAAATCCGGTATACTTGCATAAGTATTTAACCAAGCTGTCTTAGAACTACTTCTATTCGTTTTGTCGTTTGCGGCTGTCGTCAGTGAGTGTATTCAGACTCATCTGTGTGTCGGCTGTGATATGAGGATTTACAGCCTGTTTTCTTCATTCATACGCTGGTTCCTGCTCGAGCGTGGTTTTCGCTGGAATACTAAGATAACAGTATTAGAGCGTTCCAGGTCTTCACCACAAACAATCGACAACACTTATAAATCGGGATGCTGGTTCTGTTCTTTCGGAATGTTATTGAATCCTTTAACTAGTCAGCTGAACGCACGGCGACGTAACCAGTGGGACGCGATTCTGTCATGATTTCTCTAAAAGCTAGTAATTCTAATTTTGTTTGAAAACCAAGCTTTCATGTTATCATGAGGACAATGACCAAGTTTTCAAAACCGAAATTCCTGAAACAACAGTAGCAGTGGCAAACGATAATGACGAATTCGAGAACATCGGTGCATATTGCTAGTTCAGATTTCATTAACTCAAGTTCCTAACGGTTCAATGTGTCATCCATGATTGGAAAAGCGAGTTGAATTGGAGTTTTTCAGACTTTCTGGGTTAACCTTCTCCTTATGGATTTTTCCATTGTCACAAGTGTTGAATGCTGGTCGAGTCGATTTCCTCTGGAATCGTGAGATGACCGTACTAGGGGGTCAACTGGAGGGAGTGGCTTATCCCAGATTTTGTACCAATTTCCTAACCCAGAAGAAATGAGAGGATTGGTGGGTCCGAGTTGGGATCGAGCTCATGGATAGGTTGGGCCTTCCAAACAATAAAAGACCACTACCACTGCGCTGTTGGCTCCTACTCCCAGCAATTATAAGTGACCTTTTTTGACTCTAAAAAGCCAGATTTTTATCCTGGTGGCATGAAAAGGCTTTTACCTTACTGGCAATGATGTGTTTGTTCTGCCCATTGATCTCAATTAGCATGTTAAACTAGTTTAAATCAATCAAAATCAATCAGGATCAAAAGTAATATTTTTAGGTGAACGCATCACTGTTCGGGTTGGTGAACCGTTCCCTGAACACATCAAAGGAAATTGTTAACTTCAAGGTTGATATACACTACTTCGTATTTTATCTTGCATAGTACTCTAACGTTTTTTTAGGAAAAACTTGGCTCACTTCGTGAAGTAATGCAAAGAATGTTCGAGATTTTGAGGACTTCTGGCGTACTGTTTGAAGAAGTCTTGGAAAATGTAGTTTTTATATTTAATACACTCATATTTGCTACATATAGTGATTTTTATTTATTGGCTACTACAATTTTTCACAGCAGGGTATTATGCTAAGTGTAACCACAATAGTCTGAGATATTTGCAAAACTCCGGACCGTAGGTGTATGCGGTGGAGTCGAACTCACTATAGTCCTTTCCGCGAGCTAACGTGTTCGCCACCACACAGTGCGGTTCCTTCGTTTCGCCTTTCTTTCACTTAGTTTTCTGTGCAACAGTGCCATTAACAATCACCCGTCAACGAGATTGATCTGAGAGCACAAATCAGCATTGAACGCAGTTAAGCTGAGACTGCATTCGAAATCACAATGTTAACTTTTTTTATTTACTACTTACTGCTTTTTTATAGCAAGGTATCGTGTGAACTGCAAATACGGTGACGCTAACGATTCCCACCGCAGACACATACGGTTCGGAGTTTTGCAAATACTTCAGCGCCATTGTGGTTGCATTTCACATAATACCCTACTGCGGAAAATTGTTGTACGCAATGGATAAAGAAAATGTTAACGTTGTGATTTCGTCTGCAGCCTCAGCTTAACTGGGTTCAATGCCGATTTGTGCTCCAGACTATTCTCGTTTGTGAGTTATTGCTGATGGCTTTGCTAGATACACATAATGTTGTTTTTTTTTTTGTAGCTCGGTTCTGGTAGTGATGAAATGAGGCACTTGGCTGATCGTATACGTTCAATGAAGTTTGAATGGAACAACGTCATTGATGAAAGTCGTGTATTCCTGAGTGTAATTGAAGGTACACATTTATAGACATATAGCTTTTGTGAACCATTAAGTAACAATCGTTGAAGCATTGTTTTCGCCGATTTCCGTCTTCTTATGTCATGCTCGTGGCAACTGCCTATGGTGGTGATGACCTCCCAACGGTTTACCGCTTCATCGTGGCTAGGAGTTGTTCCTGGGGTGTCGAGTGCGATGTACAATTGGAGATGATTCATCTCCCCAGCAGGGTATCCCAAGCGGAGAAAATGTTGCTATCTACTAAAGAAGAAGAGATCAGAAAACCTAGCTAAAAGTGAATCAATGCCAGGATCCACCACCGTTCTGGTATGACATGGCAAATCTCCCTCTGATCCACAAGGTTGGCGACTGCCTGTGGTAGTGATGACCTGGTGCATACTTTGGCTAAGCTGTCGTCGGGACTCTAGTCAACCACAATGGCTTAACCAGCAAATCTCCCGAGAACAAAAATTATGCTGAGACCGGCGCAACCAGCGAACACTGGCCATCCAAGTATCCAAATAAGTAAATAAGTATGTCGTGCTCTGTGCTGCAGTGAGTACGATTTCAGTAAATTCATAACTTTTAAAAGTTTTTTTTCTATATCCTTAACATTTCTTTTCAGAAACATCTCAAAGTGTGAGTAAAATGCAGCACGAAATGTCAATTTGGGAACAGTCGCTCAATGAAACGTCTTTTCGATTGGATTGCTCCATGGTCCATACGCGTTCTTCAGCGCAAACTGCCTCATCCGATATCGCTAAGGGTTTGTTAAAATGGTTTCTACACATCTTGTCTATTGGTCGTAACATTTTAGTTGATCCGATTTGTTGTTACAACAATAAGCAGATGGAAATGTTGCTATCTACAAAAGAAGAAGAGATTGTACGGTTGCAGTCACTGATAGACAAAGTAAGAACTTTAACGAATTTAATGTTCTCGTTCGTCATTTGTGTTAAGGTGAAAATTCCTGTGTAGTAACTGTTTTTTTTCGTTGCTTTATTTTTCCAGTTGTGATAATCAGCACTATTAGATCGCCATGTGGCAACTGTATGTTGTAGATACATGATGATCATGAGAAAGCGATCGCTTCGGGTGATAACTTACGTGATGAGGTGAAGCAGTTAGAAGAGGCCTTATTCGACGCCAGGAAAGAGCGCGACGAGCTTGCTGCTACTCTGGATTCTAAGGAAGTTGAGATGGGGTTGTTGCGTGCGTCATTAGAAGTATGTGTTTGTAAATTTGTAATATAATCTATTTTAGTATGAAGAGAGTAGCACCATACTTTAACTAAGGATTAACCTGTTCATTGTTTGTGCCGAATTAGGATCTCATTTTTACGGTTACTTTTGATTGACCTCTTTGGAAAAAAAAGTGTGGCCCACAAAGTTTCGTTCAAGTTTTGTAGGATGCGAATTTAGCTAAAGTGCTTAACCCATTAGTACATTTCTTTAGGGACAACTGTCTCTTAGTGAACAAATCCAACAAGATGTCTTGAATTTGCGTCGCAATACAGAAGCCCTGATTCATGAAATAGGTGCAAAGGATATTGCCATAGCTGATATGGAAGCTAAACTAACAGTGGCTAGAGAAAGGGTTTGTTGAACATTACTATGAAGTCATTGCAGTGTATTATTAAGTTAGTGACTTAGTGAACTGTTAAGTTATTTTATATAGAATAGTTGACTAGTTCGAGTTTTTACCGCTTCCAGTACTGAACATTAACTTTTAACGATGGGTTGGTTGGTAGACTGTTGTACAACTTCTCTTTATTGATAAAGTGGGCCGCAGAATAGTTTCCTTTAACTTCTCCTCGCAGTCGTTATCCTTTCGTGTGTCTTTCGTGCATGCTGAAGTTTGCGAGTGTCATTTTGTGATCCGTAACTAATTCAAATGACTGGTGTTGAGCCCTTCTGTGATCAGCATGGTTGGTTCTCGATTATCAAAGCTGATAGCGAAACGTTGTTTTCATAAGGACTCTGACGGAATTCCTGTCTAGTGGTTGTTTTTGTGTTGTCAACAAAAGCTCTCTATTTCTGTAACGCTGAAACTGCACCCACAACGATATTGTTTCAGCTGTCGTTTATTATTAGTACTAACGGTATGTGCTGCGTTGCTGTTGGATCTATGTTTAGTTTTCTTTAGTTGATGAGCAATGTTCATATCATAGTTAGGTCGAAACTTTGTCTGAAGAAGGCGTTGATCAAATTTGAGGCAGAAGAACGTTGCTAAGGAAGTATCATACATACTTTCGTGAAAGTGTGGTCTATCACAATTCGGGTCATGCAGGTGACTTTCACTTATGTAGAGTACTTTGTTTTTCCGGAAGGTGAATTTTCTTAGAAAAAAGGTGTTTTGGATTTCCGCTAACGTTTTCACTTACTGTTATCACCTTTCCTGTCCTCTATTGGTATTTATTAATCTTTCTTACTCTTGCGGTGAAGTCCCCGATAATAAATTTGTTGGCCAGGGCATAGTAAGGCGTTTTTATTTAACCACTGATAGAGGTTGTGGAGCCATATCCACTGGAGTGGGAATCATCGCTTAGCAAAGGAGTTGCTTCCAGAATTGTGGCTATAAGCGGTATTAATTTACTCTTTGTTGCACGTTTCGGTAGGAACTTTGCGTATCTAGAATACACCTTCGGCTTTACGTCGCATTCTGACACTTGCGGATATCCTTTTATAGCAGAGAGGTGGTAACTGATGGAGAAAAGTGAAAACAAAACGAACTTACTACCAATATTTGTTTCGAATTTGATTGGTGTTTGTGCAATGACTTCGCTTGGGATAGTTTTATAATGATGCGTGTCGTATTTGCTCAAGTAATTGAAGTTCAACGTGAGATTAGTGGTTAATGAAATAAGCCTAATTGGTAGTCGGTGGTTATTTCTGACAACATCTACAGCTAAGTTTTGCAGAGCGAGGAATTGAAACGTGCTGTATTGGAGCGCGAAACTGAAGTGAAAGAGATCCGTGCTTTCCTTGAAGAAGAACAAGAGAGAGGGAAAAACGATAGAGAGGAATGGAAAATTGTTCTTATGGCTGCTCAGGTTCTTTCCTTCACTGGGTCTGTTGTTACATATAATTTGTTAACTTCTCTTCAGGAGACTTCTTCCGCCTTACGCAACGACGTAGAGCGAATTCGAAATGAGCTCAGTGTGAAAGAAGATACCATTCGCGATTTGAATGATCAGCTTCAAACTGCCAAGGAAAACGTGACTTTCTACATATTATGTTCCGCTGTCTTTTTTTTTTCAGTATCTATGTTTGTATTCCAATAGTTTCTACTGTTCTTTACAGAATCTTCTCATAGCGGAAGTGGTATCGGAATATGCTTCGAATGAAAGTCAGGACAAACATATTTGTAAGAATCGGCGTCCTATGGCAATCGCTAATGTCCAAAACCTGCCAAAAATTTCTACGGTTAGGATGGAAATATGTTACTTTTGAACTGGTGCTTAGCATTGGCCTATGGTCGCAATCTTTTAAATTTCAGGTAAAATCTCGAGATTCCCAAACGGAGCTAACGCGTGCCGCTTTGGCTAATATGGAATCTGATTTTCTTTCTCATTCTTCTGAAGTTGATTTGCTTCGTTTGGCTTATGACGAACTGTCGCACGCCATTGGTAAACTAGTTGTCAAAGACGTCGAACCACTGCCTAATCCTGTGTACGTAGATTTTTCTAGTTTATGTAGTTTCCCTCCCAACGGTTTACCGCCTCATCGTGGCTGGGAGGTGTTACTGGGTGTCGGACTGCGATGTACAGCGAGGCGTTCGTCTCCCCGGCAAGGTCTCCCATGCTGAGAAGAATCTGGCGTTTCCATCAGGAAGCCTAGCCAAGAGTAAATCACTACCAGGATCCGCCACCCTCCTGGTATCAAAGTCGCATGGTGGCAAATCGCCCTCTGATCCACAGGGGCTGCGACTGCCTGTCATGGTGACGACCTGGGACAAACTTTGGCCAGGCCGTTCTCGGGATTGCAGGGAACCACAATGGCTTGACCAGCAAATCTCCGAAAAATGGTGATTATGATGGGTTCCGCACAACTAGTGAGGAATGACCGTTCAAGTATCAAGTAAGTAACTATGTAGTTTCGCCCTTCCATTTGAAGATAATGTATGGGGAATATAACTTTGAATTGTGGGCGACCATGTCCTTAAAATAGTTTTTGTTTAGGAATATTTCATGGATCGAAGAGAGTTGCAAAAGGTTATCTCGCCTAATTCACCACGAAAGGCGAAGACGAGAAAATCAAGCAAGCGAAATAGCAGCAATGACTTCCAAATTAGAAGAGCTGAAGCAACAGTGGTTCGTTTTCTGTGTACAATATTTGGTTGTTTATAATCTTCCTTGGTTCTTTTGCCGTTACTCCGTTTACACCGTATGGATATGTGTAGGAAAATATTTAATTATGCTAGCATTTCTTCTAGAAGTGTTGGTTGCAGTTCTGTGAATCGAACCGGTGACGCCTTCGAGGAAGTCTGTCCATCTGTCCACACTGATTTGATTAAACAATCAGCTCAACAGAAAAGTGCTTGTTTCTTTGTTTTATTTGTAATATTGAACACGTTTTCGTTCAAGCGAATCATAAATGACTCGTTCTCCTTTCTCCTTGCTACTGTTCATCCTTCCGCTTATTTTTTTTTCCATTTTTTGGCAACACTTCCTGTATTCACTTGATAGCTCAAACGCCATAGACTTTGCTCCTGCCGTGATTCTTGGAAAACTAAGTTACAAGTTTTGTCGCACACAATACGTATTTGTTCGCATAACCACAAAGCAATCAAGAAAGAAATTGTTCTGCTTTTGGCATAGCAAATGGTAAAAAGGCTATAGCGACCACTTTTTGCTTCTCAATTCATATTGCATTTCTTATCCTTTTTTCTGATCCAACTTGATTTAATTTGTTGAACGGCTATTAGTTTTCTACACTCATAGTTCTTATGCATCGTCGCTGATGCTTATCTCAAAGCAAGGCTCTTATCTTTAGTTCCACATTGCTAGCACGGGTCTGCCTTATACTGTAAGCTCGTTAATGGTTTCTTGGCTAAACGAATAGTTGGTGTAGCTGACTGCTACTCCTTTATTTTCATCACAAAATAGTTGAATTCGTAGAGACTGCAAGAGAAGTGAAATTCTCATCCGGAAATTTTTATTTTCCGTTACCATTTTAAACTTTTAAATTCAAAACAGAAAGGTAAAAGCTGAGGTACTAACAAAAATTGCAGAGCGAGATCTACACTTTCACACTTAAAGCTCGATCCATGATTTGGCGACTCTATTGTGGGATGAAGTCAAATTTTTCGGCACGTGGGAAACGAAGCTCATCTCATACCGATTTCTTTTGCTTCGTGAAAAACAAGCCCTCCATCTCTGCTGCACTTTTTGCTTTGTATTTCGGTTTTTTCCATCTCTTTGTTTTGCGTTAGTAGCTTTTGTATCCTATTTCATCCTTGTTTGTGATGAAAAAGGGGGCTTACTGTTTAAATGTAGTGCTACCAGCTCGTAGTATATGGCTTCACAAGAAATGTTTAGTGTATTCCAGGACCGACTTTTTGTAAACCTTGGCATTCATTAATAATTCGTTGTTTTCGCGATGGGCGAACATGAAGTTGTTAACGGCAGGATAGAAATTCCTCGTCAGTTAGATTTTGAGCTCAAGTCAACTCATGCAGTTGATAAATCTGGTGAAAATAGGGTCACTTTCATCCAGACCTTCATTTCAAACGAAATAAGTGTAGTCGTAGAACGTTGCTTAAAAGGGACCGGTGTAAAGAAGTCGGAAGCAGTGGTTGAAATACCACCGAACACTTTAGGACGTCAGCTAGTCCGCAACCGTTTGTGTAACCCTGTATATGTATCACAAAATTGCATAATATGCTCTAACAGTAGACACGGTGATTGAATGAGTTTGGCTACGGTCTACCTTATCGCTTGCAAAGCGTATAGGACGATTATGTTGGCGAAACGGATAGAGCACTCTCTTTCCGTGTAAAAAGAACGCCTAGTCAATAAATTTGAATTGAAACCAAACACTCCACTAGGCACGCATGGGACGCAGGAAAAAAGGGGAGATTTTGAAGTATAAAGTAAGACTATCAAAAGTCTAAAACTTCAGCGCGTAAAAGTCTTTAAGCGTTCTAGATGGACTCCAAAAACCCAAAAACGAAGCGCAAGGAGTGCCTCGTGATTGCGTGTGATCTTGCGCCACATCTCATCGATTTTTTCATCATTTCTTCGCCGTTCTATTCTCGGTATAAATTAGGTTATTGACGAGACACTTCGAAAAAAAACCTCTTGGAGTTTTCATGCGATATTTTTGGCTTAGTTCTTATGTAGAATAGCCGACTTTTTATCGTGCTACGTCTAAGGAAATGACAGTTTTAGTGTTCGATAACCCTATGCGCCAGACGCTGTTTGTTCTAACTACGATGGCAATGGATTTGGTGAAGTTACTGAGACGCTTGTCTTCACTACATTCTGCTGGACACAAGGTTGTGAGAAGATCTTATGTTTTTTTCTGCAGAAAAAAGAACGATTGTCAGGTCAACTTCCAAGACGCAATAGAATTGGCGAGGAAATTGCGTAATGAATTGAATGAGCGATTTCTGATTGTACGCACGGAGAAGGAGAACGAAAATAAACACTGCGTGACAGATCTCATTCACATGGTGATCATCGTTTAGAAGCTCTCACTGCATTCTCGCCACTTTATGGGTCTTCTGTTTAGGTCAGGATACTCGAGAAGGACAACCGCATATTGCACGACAACATAAAAACATGGAGAAGCGAATATGAAGCGCTGAGTGAAAAAATTGTTAGTTAAAATTCACATTTATTACTTCAGGTATGAAATTTATTGGCAGTGTTCGACTTCCCAAGTGCTTTAACCACTTCTATTTACTCGTTAAAAACTTAACAAGCATTAAGTAAAGAAATGGATAATTAAAATTATACCGTGGAGTCTATTCCAGGCAAATAATCCCGAACTGGCGGAGCGCATTGCTAATCAGCTTCGCCGCATACACACGGTGATGGGAGAGTCTAGACGAGCCTGTGGACTGTTACAAGAAACACAAACTGGAACTGATAAACCCGCAACTTAATGACCCTTAATGAGCCCTAACAATGGCTCTTGCTCACTCCCAATCTCACACCACTATTCTCTGAATGTATGATACATATTTGACACATGTTTTTCAGTGTCTATGTTTATACCACTTAGTATTCCGGACCATAATTTTGCAAGTACGAATATCATTGTGTCACTGATTTCTTTTTAACATTTTGACACTAATCGATATTTAAGTCGTGGCATGATTTCCAATGAAGTTACGCAGTCGCTGTAATCTTTTGTGTTTGTGACTTAGGACAGGCGGCACGAAGTTTTGTGCTTTGTGCGTGTTAATTCGGCGTGTAGATTGTGTTTTTAAAATTCCCTGATGGAAGTTGAAGTTCGACATGTACTTATCAAAATTTAAAGAATTTAAAGAACTAGTCGTTCCGGTGGTACTGCAAGCAACAGATGAAGAGCAACAGACGTCGCCACTTCGTGATATGAGTAGCGCGTGGCGTGGTGCCTTAGTTAACAGCAACGTCTTTAGTACTACCTCAGAAACTCGTGTATATTCTAGGTAATTCGTAGTGATACAATGCATTTACTATTGCTATGCTAGTTGGATCTTACTATCTAGTTCTGCATCCGCTCTAAATTCAGGTGCTTTTCAGAAGTGGGTTGCCACCAGATTGCATTGCCTGCCCTTCTAGGTCTCTGTGTAGTGTTTTCTAAATTGCCTGGATTCTAAAGAGCAGAATCTCATGTTACTGTAGACGGCTGTCAAGAATGGAGAAATATCAAAAACCGTAAGGACTCGGTACGGGACCTACATGCATCGTCGAGATCATCCATTGCGCAAACTCGAATGAAGAAGCACGGTAATAACTCCTTAGAAAACTACTGATTTAGTCAGCGGTGAGTAGTATGGGAGATTCTAGGTGGAGTTATCGTGGCATTAATCTATATTTCGCAAGCAATTCGACTTCTGTCGAAGACTTCTAAATATTAAGCTGGTAAGCGAATGGCCACTACTCTTAGAAGGGGAAGCGAAGGTAAAAGAAACAAAAAGCTCTCGGTATTGATCAATTCTTGAGGGATGCCCCATGCATTCGTCTTCATTAAGCATCGTTGGAAGTGGTGGATTGACTGCATATTTGGTCTTTACAATGACTCGCGGCGGCCTACCGATGTATCGATCCAGTGCTGCTGTCCTCGCGAACAAGTCTAATACCAATTTGCCGACCTAGCAGGGATGGAAAGCTTGGTGAGACGCGAGGACCAATTCCAAGTGTGCGTCGCAGAGCGCCTCCGACCACTCCGCGACACGCACCCTTTAGAATCCCAGTATCTAAAGGTACTAGGAAATGAAGGTAGTGGACATTTTGGCTAAGACACATTATTGTTTATTGTTACGTGAATTTCTCCTATGAAAGTAATAAATTTGTTTTATTTGGTGGTGCACAAACAATTAGTAGACGTGCCCAGTTCGGCTTTTGGTGGCCGGACGTTGCGACACTGCCGCGGGCGAGTGACTTCTTTGGGTCAGTGGCTTCATGACCATACATGGATTCCCAAATTTGTCCAGTGAATCCTAATAATTCGGGTCATCACTCGTATATTTCTACAAGAGATTTTTCTAAATGCTACGGCCTAATATGATCAAGGTCGTATAATGCACAAGTGGTTGTGTGACTGGTTTTCGGAGTTGAATGCGTCTTTTTTGCGGTAAACAGCCTAGGATTTTATTGACAGAATCATCGATGTTTCTCGCCTCTTCAATACATCTATTCAATAACTCAAAAGATCGACTCTCTGTGAGTCTCGGCGAAATGATTGATATATTTATGTATATGTTCTTACGAACTGGTCTTCTTTAGCTGACTCGCGCTTGGTGGTCTTTACTGTTGTTGTTATTTTTGTTCGATGGCTGACGTTTGGTACGTCCGCATACGTACAAACTCTGAGGAAGGCGATGTCGCCGAAACGTAGCTCATCGGACTACAGTAACAGTAACAGTAAGGACTTCTATACCAACCTCGAGTCATATAAACAAGGGCACTTCGTAAGAACATATATATAAATCTATTCAACATATTATGCATATAGTTACTTTGTTCTCGTTCTTCTAGTACTTATTGCATACTTTGGGTTCTGACTTTTCCCTTTGTGCAGCGCTATCGGCCATTAATACTCCACCTGCAGATGTTGTTTTGATGAATGTTTCCTCAAATTGCCTCTATCTGTTTCATTCACTTTCCCAGACTTTTTCCTCCTACTCTTTATAAACATTGTGTGAAGGAGCGTTTAATGTCCTGTTGAAATGTTTTCTAAGAACTTCATTATAAGGTAAAGGTTAGCTTTTGCCTACATAGCTATTAATTACTCTTGTGTACTACCTTATGGTTTATCACGGTATATGTCTGGGCCCGTGATGTTGTAATTGTTTAGAACACTTTTAGAATGGATATTATAAACAACGCGTGTCCGTTAATCCATAGAGCAGCCTACTAGGACACCACTTACGTATTTATGACCGCTTGTTCAACCCCAAGAGGCATGCCCGTCACGCCCACATTCTGGCCATGGCGGGAGAGTCCGAAGTTGTTACTCATTTCGCTGCTGAAAGTAGTTCTTCAACCAAAACACACATCCGCTTTACCATTAAATAAATAGATTCACAGTGAGCATGGAATCAGCTGTATTGAAAAGTGCTTAGTTGATCTCTCTAACGGAGTTTTTCTTCTTGCCGCAAAACAATCCTGCAGCTTAGGTAATTAAACCACTACATGAATAAGAAACTGATACAACAACAATCGCAAACAATCAATAACAAAAATTTAGCGAACAGATCGACACGTTCCACTAGAGATAGTGAGGAAGCGATATTTAAGCGAATATAAAACAGCTACAGCTCCAATAGGTTGTCGACTCCTTCGAGCATCATTTGTAGTGGGCAGGATTATCGCCAGAGAGAATTAGAGCTATTGCTTAAGGAAAAGGTCCAGAGTTTTCCCCAGTTTCTTCAATCTGAAAGAGTTGATTCCGTGAGCGAAAATACATTAGACGAAGATGGGATATAAGTCGTATGAAGTGCTGAGATATTTGCAAAACTCCGGACCACAGGTGTATGCAGTGGGGAACGAACACGCGCTGTTGTCCTTACCGGGGAGCAGCGCACTTCACCACTACACCATCCGGGTGTTTACAATGGGATAGTTTACACAATGGGAGAACAGCCTGTGTAACGTTATACAAAAGTGTGTGAATAACAAAGAACAGGTGTAAACGGTCGAGTGCGAACAGCGTGGAGGTAGAATTGTTTGGAGAGGTGAAGAGATTTCGGCACTTTGTGGTAAATTGTCTCTATGCCACTTATGTCTTTTGCAGAGCTAAAGAATATGGGAAGACTGATTACTTCACACATTAGATGACAATAATATGTGCAATAATACACGGAAAACATACGAAACATATAAAGATAGAGTTTTTTGCCTATGAAGTAAAGAATGGCCTCCATGAATGAGATAGACGTAGTAAATTTTAGCATTTTTTCATTCTGCCATACTGCGACGTGCACAATATCTCATAAGATGCTTCTCATTAGTGAAGTCGACCGTGTCTCGCTGACCGCTCTACTTCCTTCACTGAACATTCAGTAGTTACAAATTCTAGAACTCCATTCCTGAATTGACTTTCATGAATGAGCAAACCAAAATAGGACAAAAAACTGTTGAAATTAATTAGACGGCAGAGACAACGGTTCTTGAGTTTCCAATAGTGTGTTAAACTGTTTAGTGTAAAGTACAAGTCTCTATAGTGAATATTATAAAGGCAGCTCTAACTGACCAAAATTTGAGAGACCGATCTTGAGGGTAAGATTTTACGAAGCATTTCCGAGTCCGTAAGTTCTTTCTTCTCTTGACTGAGTATATTAGGCTGCTGTCTAAATGGAATGGACCTAGCTTTAGGTCCGAGTTGGATAATTCTGAGTCAGGTTAACGTGGGCGACGGAAATTCTGCACTCAGAAGCAGCCGGACTGTGTCATTTTACAGAGCGTGCGCAGAATATTTAATGCGATAGAATGTATTTTAGAAAATAATTTGGCTTTTCATTACCGGTGCACTCATCGTTAGGGATCTATAGGACAAGCTCTAGATTTTTTGCTTACTCTACTATTCCGTGCTGAATTGACTATTGCTAGGAGGTACAACAGTTTTAGCTCATTTCCGCCTGGAACTTAACATCTAGCAGTGGCAGACAAGCTGTTCTTGCTGCCAGCTTTCCGTCCTCCTATTCGTTTCTTACCTTATAAATCTCGTCCTTAGAGTTTGTAGGACTCAGGCGGCTGCGATTTGGCGATCAGTCGATTTCTCGTTTTATTGGCATAATAATTGCTGCTGGTGCATGGCCTCTCTATAACGTCTGCTTGACCGCGTTTAGGCTTTCCTAGGTTTTCGTCACGTACCTCACAGCACAGAGTATACTACTGTCGGTAGTTTGGAAAAAGGTCTCTTTCCTAACAGTTATTATTTCTCCAGTACGGCAATCATTCGTCTGGCTAAGCGCGACTCACGATTAATCGACTGACTGAATGATGGTTGAATAGAATTTGCTTAGTGCAAAGGTAATTGTGGTTTCGAATCGTGCGTTATTACTAGGCCTAAGTACAGTTCTGCCAATCAAAATAAAGACGATCGTAATTTAGACAATTTTTCCGATGAGATACAAGTTTGTTTACTCCAGTTCAACAGAATTTTGAGGCTCTGGAAATGACGAATCTTTCAAAGGTATTTTTACCAATGGCTTAGTTGTAAAGATTTTCTAAGCTAGTAATCAAGACGCCTGAGAAAAACGATAATGGATTAGCTGAAAGCGGGAGAAGCACGGCGAGTGAGACAGAGTTTAGCAGCCCAATCCACTTGATTATTGCGGCAGTAAGTAGTTGTGCAGCATGTGGTTAAGCATTGCTATACAAAATGACTGTGCTTTTTTGGTCGGTCATGTCTGAATAAATACGTTCGATTTTTTGCGTCCATCTCATCATTTCTCCATTTCTTTACTCTACAAGTTTCACTAAGAATGTAGACGTCCATGCCGTCTATGATTTCATTTGCCAAGAAACGAGAAATTCATCATAGCCTTGTTTTACTTTTTATTTTCTGCCTACCACAGTTTTCACGGCAGGGTATTAAGCGAAATTAAACAACAACCTTAACCTTTTTATTTACTGCCTTTTTCCTCTTAATGGCAGGGTATGTTGCGAAATATAACTCGTATGAAATGCTGAGATATTTGCAAAACTCCGGACCGCAGGTGTATGCAGTGAGGAACGAACACGCGCTGTTGTCCTTACCGGGGAGCAGCGCACTTCACCACTACACCATCCGGACCCATAAAACCACAACGTTGCGAGATATTTGTAAAACTCCGGACCACAAACGTCTGAGGTGGGGAGCGAACGCGCTATTACCCTTTCAAGGGGCTAACGTGTTCACCACCACACGATGCGGGTCCCTCATTTCACCCGTCTCTCAGCTAGTTCTATCGATCTATGCCAATTTTACATCATAGCGTTGTTCTGTAAAATTTTCTATATGACCTGATATTGCGTGTTGTGCGGTTCCAATTTCCAATTTTGTAAATTCTCATCCAGTTCGCTTCCTCTCAGTCCTTCCTTCCTCTTCGCAAGGATATAGAGAACATTCCTCATAAATATGAAATGCTCTCTGTCCATTCATGCTGTATAAGCCTTGGTACCGTTTCCAAATGCACTTTTTGTAAAAGCCTTTGTACAAGCTATTACATCACTTCCACACAAACTTTTTTTTATAAGTCTTTCTGTCGCTTTCAGATGAACTTTCCGTACGAGCAGCTGCGCATGTTCACATATACATTCTGTACAAGCTATTTTATAGACCTCACGAACTTTCTGTGGATGTAGCTCTATCAGACTGTGTGAGAAACTTTTAGAATCCCTCTCTAAGCGCTGTTTCTAGTTCCCTCTGCCAAAGCTCCATCTATTACAGAAGAAATATATGCAGCCCATCAGTTAGCTTTCTTAGTATTCGTCCACTTAATTCGCCCAGTTTGTCCAGTTCGCTCAATTCGTTCAATTCGTCCATATACTTCGCTTCGCTGTCATTGTACTGTTATTATTGTTAGTACAGTCATAAAAGTTATCTCTCGGTATCTCAAGGTGTTCGTCTCAGTGATTCACACACAGAAGTCCCGCGTGGCAGACACAAAGGATAATATTGTCAACTACTTGGTATTCATATAACAGGGGCGCCTTAAGTGCGTGTTTCGTCTGCTGTGTGACCACTTTGGTCTTCTTAATGAATTTCTGATTGAGTCGAGACTAGAGGTTTCTAGGTCATTACCACAAACAGACACCTGCCTGTGTAGACTGGAGAGAGCTACGCAAATGAGTCTGGTACCAATTACTCAACATAGAAAGAGTGGGGTTCTTGGTTAGCCCGAGGTGGCGTCAAAGCAGTGCATTGCGTATATTGAACGGCGTTTCAACCGCTCCGCTATCTGGGTTTGCTTAAATTAAATTTAGTGAAATTAGGCTTTTGAAAATGCACACAAACTTAATTTTGGTGTAATCACGGCGCGAACTTTGTCGTATGTGATCTAATTTTCACCGCAAGTCACAATTCTATCGAGAAATCGGTTGTTTTTATTGCGTAAAAGAAGCAAAGAGAAGACTTCATGACGAATAGAAACGATAGTTGACCTGCGAATGTTGAGTTTTCCTACAACACCTCAAGTAGTTTTCGGTAATTCAGCTCCGATTATAAGTTTACGACCACTGTCGTTAACTGCAATCTCTTCAGTTATGAAGACTGATACCTGCAGTACGAAACCGTAGGAACCGTCGCCTAATGAGCGCGCGGAAGCCCTTGACTGGTCCAATCTTCGACATTATGCCGAAATGCCACCATCGCCTCAATTTTGAAATCAGGAAACGAAGCAAACCGAATTCCTTGCCTTTAGGGCACCGTTTAGAGCCGTCAAAAGTAATTAAATAGAGTTTATAAATAGAGTTTCAGAAAAAAAAAGTGTTGCATGGAAGATCGTTGAGCGGGAAAGAATCATTGAAACGATATACAACAACAGTGTAAGCATGGAGTAATTATTGGCATATGTATTTGTAAGATTTCATAGTAACAAAATCTGCCCTTATCTTTGCGTCGGCCTCATATGATTTGTATCAAATGTAGCTCTGTTGAGTGACTCAAATGATGCCATCAAAGTCTTCCTTGTTCCTCTCTTGCATCCGAACTGCCGGCCACTTTCTTGGAGGCTTTTAGCTGAATTAAAATTCAGGATACAATAGAGATACAGGTAAACATATCTAAACACATAATTGCATCCATATATCTTATATTGGGCGCGTGTGGCGCAGTGGTTGGAGCCGCCCTGTAACACACACGTGGAATCGATCCCCACCCTCGGCCCACTAAGCCTTCCATCCTTCCGGGGTCGGTAAATTGGTACCAGACCTATCTGGGAGGATAGCAGCACTGGCTCGGATAGGTCACCACGAGTAACTGTAAAGGGCAGATATGCATTCAATCACCTCTAAACGGTACTTGATGAAGTCGAATGCATGGCGCATCCCTCAGGGATTGATCAACGCCGAGAACTTCAGCTTCATCATATCTTATATTAGAAGAAGCATATTCCTTGAATCTACCCATGTCTATGATCTACCTGATCGCGTTTACTCGGCCATTTTCCCCTAGTGGTACAATGTAGTTTGGCGGATAACCGGTTTTAAATCTCCCATATTAATGAGATCCGTGATTACTGGACACTATTGATAAATATGGTTGAAAGGCTTGAAAAGAAGCGAATGCTGTTTGAAAAGAGAGTGATGCAAAAGACTGTCCGTTAACTGTAAAGGTGAGCGAAGAGTGCTGAATTAGTGAATTATGGTGCCGCAGTTCTGCTGCATCGCTGGTTTGTCTCCTTTAATCACTTTTATTCTTCTGGATCGTCTAATCGCAATAGAGTGCATGGTCATTGTAGTTCTACCATAAACGGAAGATTTAGGTCATGCGGGGACGTCCTCCATAGGGCAGTCGCGCGGCCAGATTGCAGTATGCCTCCAACCGGACTAGAATCTTCAGTCCGTTCGCACGTTCATCCGTGCCTGTGCATATCAGTTTTCTTTCAGATAGTGAAATGCCCTTCTTAAAAAGTGCGGCTCATCGTAATTCATTCCGATTACATAGGAAGGTGTTTACTTTCTTTTCTGAGACATAGGATTCCTTGAGGTTATTTTCTACTAAGTAGAGGTACTTTTTCTAAAAGTTGCACACTTCATATCTCTCCATTCTATTTATAAGCCTGCACGCACCTCTGTTCCTATAACATTTGAGGTTATCTTCCCGAGGATTTTAGTTGTTTCATACGACATGTGACCTACTACTATGCAACGGAGGTGCATTCACTAAATTATGAACATGTTCTGCCATCCATAAATTCTAGTGGTAGTGTTAATGTTAGACTTAAATTAGTTTGGAAATATTCCAAGAATATAGAGCGTATATTTGAACTGAGTATTTCCCACACGATTTAGCAAAATTGTGAGTTTATGAAGGAAAATACTGAGCCCTTCCATCCTCATTTTCTCTAATACAAGTGAAATATGTGTAGGTGTAAGATACCCATTTGAATCTTATAAAGAAACTTGGAGAAAGGGAACAGAGGAGAAATAGAAGGCGACTTTCCTTTCTGAGAACTCCACTGATCGAAGAATGTTTTTACAGATTAAGAGGACTAAAGAAGAAGAAAGACGAATTGTACCTTATGAACAAACCTGTAAACAAAATAGACCACTGATGTTTGCTAAAATCGGAATTTTTTCCTCGAGATATCTTCAATGCGAGACTCCAACTATTTTTTAGATTCTGCTTGAGCTGTTTCCAAAATTAGGACTTCTCGTTCAATGAAGGTAGCACAAGACTTTTGTAGTCGTTCTCTCGCTCTTTCTTCATCTCTCTCTATCACTGTCCGTGTACCGTATTCGTGGAAAGAGGTGGCGCGTGTTTGGTAGAGTGGTATTTTTACATTGCTGGAATTTCCATCGATAGTATTAATTTGATGGTGCCCCATCAAATTTTGTCCGACAAAGCCACGCGTAGAAAAAGTAGGAGTAGTTTGATCGAGCAGTAATCACACACTTTTGCTACTACTGCTTTGCAATAAGAACTGCTTCCGGAAACAATGTCCAGAAGTAAATCCACCCGTAGAATCCTAGTTTATCGACTGGAGCATGAATGAGAAGATTACTGCAAATTCTAGTCTCATTACATAGATTTCTGTTGTGAAGGGTGGCACATTCGGTGAATCAGAAGTACAGGTGCCCTGATCTTCGAATGATATTTGTCCAAGAGGTGGCGTTGTAATGCCATGTGACTGAACTGTCGTGCATCGTGCAAGCGCCCGGCAGGTACGCTGGCATTCGTCAAACCTTCAGAACGGGTCTCCAGGCTGTTATGGGGCGCGGTTACACCACAATCAGTCAGCCGCCATTCGTCCGACACCACCAGCAACCACAAATGTCTCTCTACCAAATGCGATTGCCATCGAAGAACATCGATTTAGTACGTGGTTTTTCTGGCCTAAAGCAATAAAATTATCTCGGTTTAAAAAGAAAACACTTCTAATTTAGATGGATTTCTTAGCGCTAAGCAAATCATGTCCGCTGAAAGCCGAACAATTTCCGGGCACCAAAACGGCATTCATATTGGACGAAAACGGTTTGTTTCCATTTCGAAACGATTTCATTCGTCTTCTTTACACTTTCGAACATTTCCTTATGTCGTTCTCTATCAGTCATATGTGATAAGCAGAGAATACGATACACTTTCTGTCTTATTGGCCACGCTGGTAAACTTTTAAACCCCTTGTTGACCATAGCCCTCATTATGACACTTGACCCTCATTATGACTATGACTCTTCATTTTATTCAGTTATTACTATATGTCCGCTCATTGTACTTTTGACCACCGATTAGAATAGACCAGCTACAAGAACGAAAAACAGCTTTCTCAGAAAAAAGTCTTTAGAAAGTTGCAAAATTTTTGCTATTGAAAGCTGCACTGTCAATAGTTTGGAAACCTTTCGCTTTCGTTGGCATTTCCGGAATCGCAGTAGACACTATACACCTGGATACAGCTGATTGCGAGGAGAGAAAGCAGCGCTCCTATAAAAGCCAAAATTTTCCTGACCATACCGTCTAACTTCCTGGTGGGTAAGCGCACGTACGTATGTGTGTGTGTGTGGGTGTGTAATAATGGTCTCCCAGAGCGAATTGCCAACGACTGCAGTACGGATTGATGTCATTCGGTGAACTCTCACTCCGTCAGATGAAGACAGATCATATCTCTTCAGCGATCGTCATTCTCTCTGCGGCCACTTTATAACGTGTACATCTCTATCGCTCAAATGCTGCCAAAGTGTTCTGGTAGTCCCGTGGTAATCGGCATTGATGGTAGAAACTTCCGCTATGTTTCATCGAGAACTAGAAGTAGAGCCTTGAGATTTCCGCATCAAGGGTGTTAGGAAAGAGTGCTGAGTGAGAGTCACATACAAATAAAGATTTGTATTAAAAAATCGGGATTTTCATAAGAAGAATAATTAAGAGTTTTCTCAGGAGATGTTCTCGCCAGGCAAATGATTGTTAAATATTCGCCAACACAAGCGTACTGTATTTATACGGAATGCAGTCAGAAAGTCGCCGGCAAGGATATACGAGTTAAGGAAGATGAAGACACACACCATTTGAGGCTGGTCTCCATAGAGGTGATGAAGTTTGTGTATTTGGAGTTTTCTCGGACTGGTCGATGGCGACTGTTTTTTCGATGTGTGACCGTCGTTAGAGCACTATAATGTTATCCGAAGACCGTAATTTGGCCTATCAAATCACCAGTCATTAAACTATAGGTGTAATTATGTGAAAAACAACTAATCTTCGCAAGAGTTTGTAGTCAGATTTCGCGAACACACTTCTTTTCGGTAGATAGCATTTACTGGAAATTGTACTGGAAATCGAAATCTCTCAGAATTCTCAATTCGACAATTTACACTATGACAGCGACCTTTTTATCGTAAAATGGATTTGACTTTACACTTAATACGATGCCGATAAAGAGACTGTGTTCAGACGGAACGCGAGAACCGTCGCCTCCTGCCGCTCTTTTTGCAGTTCCACTCGCGGGCTGAAGCGAGGCCGGCCGAGGCGCACCTCATCGACCATCTCGCCGAGAGCACCCTCGGTAGATTCAACCTCGAGCTCAAGAAGAACATCACTCATGATTCTTTCGCGGTACGAATACTTTCGAAAATCCTCAATATTCGAATTTTCGCAAACGGCTAAAACATTTTCAATGCTGCTGGTATTTCATGAATCTTCTAATAAAATTAACTACTGAACTAGAAGAATTACATCGGTCATCGCTGAGATTTTTCGAGTATTCTCTCTGTCTGACATCATCGTTATGAAAGACAGGGTTGAATAACAAAAAGCTACCAGTGGCAGTTACCAGTAAATCCAACAGACCAAAGAAGGGGCAATGAAGTGATTCAGGCTATACATCCAAAATCTACTTAAAAGGGTGCAATAGAGGAATCTGAAAATTCTCGAATCTCTTGATAGGATACAGTGAAATAGCAGGACTACAACAAAGTCATTAAGCCTTCTTTTGCCAGATGCTTGCAGTTTTTTCACGAAATAAGTCCATTTTAACGTCTGAAAATGTCATTTCGTGAGTGATGACGAGGGCTTCGAGTCGGACATTCGATTCCAGTCTCATGATACATATAGAAAACCGGAGTGCGAAAAGCGTGTTAACCACTAAGTGAATCGCATGTATTGTAGAGCAAGTTTTTTAACGATCGATATTCGGAAAACGATAGTTTCTTGATGTTTTAGGAGTCGGATACTTGGAGGGATGAGGCAGGCTTCGTAGTCACCGACCGCAATCTCTTCGTCTATGTCACATTCAGCAAGTCGGATCTGATCTCTACGCTACAACTGAGCAATTGTGAGTGTAATATCCCAGGAAAACCCTTCGTTACCGGCGCGATAACTAGTCTAATCTAGTCAATGTCAGTTTGGTTTTCAGTGGACTTGATACATTTAGTAAGACTGCTAATACTTCTTTCGAACAATATGAACAATATTTTCCACCAGTACTCAATCATTAAAACAAAATGATTCACCACTTCATTCAATTTGACTCATCTGACCTTCACCGAAACAAAGAAACTAACTGGTATTTTCGATAGTACTGCAAATTTCACACCCTATTCGTGGGAAGAGACATGTATGGCGATATGACACGGTACCTACCGTCTTCACTTTGGCCATTGAAAGTGAATTGGTATTCGAATGCGATCACTTCACCTTAGCTGATTTTTTGAAGACTTTTCTTCAAAAGTAGCACTCTTTAATCCATTCGTGACGGCGCCCAGTTTTTGAGACGGGCCCTATGGGACGCGAGCATTTTTTGTAGGCTGTGGAATTTCTGGTTTTTTGACAATAAAAAATTATTTTTCAATAATTAGAGGACTAGATTGTGACCATGACAGCATTGTAGAAGGGAATCCCTCTCTGAGCATGAATGCTATGTTTGCAGTTTACTCTATTGTGTTATTATGATCCATAGGGGTGCATGTGGCGCAGTGGTCCGACGCACCCTGCAATACACATGAGATCGATCCCGGCGCCTCAGGCTCACCAAGCCTTCCATTCCTCCGGGGGGGTACCAGAGTTGTCTGGCAGAATAACAGTACTAGCTCGATACATCGGTAGACAACCGCGAGTTATTGTAAAGGCCAGATATCCATTCAATCACCTCCAAACGATGCTTAGTGAAATCGAAATATGGCGCATTCATCCGTAATTGATCAACGTCGAGAGTTTTTCTATCCTTTTATTATGGTCCATTGCACAAAAGCATTATTGCCAGCATTTTGAAGTACTTTTCAGCCTATGCTGTATCTATTTCTCTATTTTTATTTCCGCACGTTCTATACAACAACCATACGATTAAAATAAAATAACAGTTACTAATTGTTGATTAACTTCCCAGCCAAGAACTTTCGTAAAAAAAGGTTCTTTTGAAATCATCATGTGTAAAAAGTGGCCTTTTTGGTCCCATCCTTTCAATTTTGATGTGTTTTCGATTAGCTATCGAATGAGTATACATGGTATGTGAAAAAAATTCTGGAACCCACTCAACTGGAAATGGACACCATGGTGTTAACCTTTTATCTTCTGCCTATTACCATAGTGCCCATACTGCCGTGAGTGGGTTAATAAATAAAATTTTTCGAATTTTTAACTTTTAAGTTTTATATTTTATTTTATAAGTGAGGGACCAAGGACGCTGAAGCAAACAAAAAATACAACTTTGTAGAAATAGTTAACAGAAAGTCGATCCTGAGTACTATTACAAGAAGATACAACGTCGTGGAGAAACAATATTTTTCAGTAAACATTTTAAGTTTGACCTTAAAAAAAAATGTCGTGCGTAGGATCTTTCTGAATGCCGGACCTATCTACAGAATCTCTTTGAAAGAAAATTCGCTTATGAATAATTTACGATGGTACAACATCTGAAACGTTTCCAAAAACGAAAGAGAAATTAGGAACTCGGAAAACGTGTTCCGTTGGTCATAAGAAACTAGAAATTTCCTCAGTTTGTCGTCGAATTCCTTTGAATCTCGGTAGTTTGATAGTATTTTCGATAAACTGTTCTCTCACTTACTATCTACTAGAGTCCAGATTCAGTTTCTCTCCCCAATTCTGCAACTAGTCACAGTTTCCTGCCTTGATAAGCAGTGAAGACTGTCTCATTCGCACTTAGCGTTCTTGATCCAAGACGTACGGTAACTGTCCTCCCACACAGGCAACCATCAAACGCTTATGTACGACGACATTAAAATATGACGAGTCGTACGGAACTAAGTGTCGTATGAATGCCGTACGACTAAGCGAAAAAGGCGGACGGCCTCAAAGCGGCATTTTCAACCACTTCCCACTGTTGAGCAATGAGCAAAAACCTAATCCCCTATCCTTTAAATCTTTCGTGTTCTCATCCAGAAAACTTCATATCCACAATGGAGCGTCTCTAGTCGCTTAAGACACGACCGATTTACGATCAATTTGAATGTATGATAAAGAATTAAATACGAAGGTTACTGATCTTAACCAGAGTCATTAAAATACATCACCAAGTTGCACCAAGTTTTTAAATTTTTGGAAACCGCGATATTCGGATTTCATTTGAGCGAAACTACAAAAGCTAGCGTTGAACTACTTTGCATTTTATGGGAAATAGTTTGATTCCAAGTAACTGGTTCCCTGCCAAAAGGAGGGACCATTTGTTTAAAGGAAAATATTCCAAATTAAGACACATGTCCTCCCACTTGTTTTAAGACAGTCTACAACATTTCACACATAAAAATCAGTTTTCATTTTGTAATCTTGTCCCTTCTATTCCATCTTAAACATGGAAGAGGAATCTCGGTTGTAGCACTGTTTTAAAGCTGAGAGAATTGTTTCCTACCTAGTAGGTACATCAACATTAAAATGAACTATGTTCAGGTGCTAAGATCGCTGAATATAACGCTAAGGATTTTGAAGCTCTTTGTGATTTCGACGCTTCCGTTTGTGGTTTCAGCAGAGAAGAGGCTATCGAAGTAGGTCGATGCATGGATGCCTTTCTCATTTTTTATACTATTCTCACTCTTTCATTCTTAGAAAATTAGTCCACGAATCCATTTCAGTTCATAACTTCGAACTCATCTGTTCTTCTTGCGAAAGGAAACGGCGGTATAGACGGAATGATTGCCTATAAAGGAAACAAGGTATGCTTTTGCTTTTTTAAACCGGAAGACGAAATTCTCGTTGAACTGTACGAGTTCACTCTGGACATAGCAGAGGATCACTTCGATTTTCAGATATTAGCCCTCTATGCGGAGACTTTGGAAAGCGCTCATAGTCTCATCAAGCACTGTATCGAGAGAAATCATCTAATTCAGGTACATGAAGTAGAAAATTGATTCAAATTTGATATAGTAAGATTAGTAGAGGACGGATGCAGTTGAAAATTGACGTATAGACGTAGCGACCAGTAATGCAACCATGTAGAGAACGTTGAGTTAGCAAAGGAAAGCGTCATAAGCAGAATTCTCTTCAGACGGAAAAAATAATGCCCTGAGCTTTCGAATGCAACAGGGTACTACATAAAGTGGTGGCACTGAGATCCTAAGTGTAGTAGAAACAGCCTTACTGGCCCGTCAGTTCGTGCCGATAAGTCAGAATCCAGGTATCGTTCTTCACTCGAAAAGATCTGTGGGACTGCAAGCACGTGTCAAGTCGACCAGTTTATCGTCGCCACACTCGAGCCGTCCCATCCACTATCAAATGGAACAAGGTTGGTTTTACTTAGCGAAAAAAATTGGTGATGTATTTATATTCGGAACATATCTTATGAATTTTTCGATGTCGAATAATTCAAGACTACGAGGATTCATAGTCCTGGACCACTGGAATGCCAGTTAACCAGCGCATTTAGATTCGGACGATCTATTAGGTGAAATGTACTGGCAATCAGAGTGGTCGAGTGTCAAATAAATCACCGCTAAGAAATTTCGCTTATGTTCTGCGACCAACTGTGAATGAAATACGTTTAGAGATAGCGGAAATTTCGAAAGTGTTAATTTCCATTTGATATAAGCTAAATTTTGGGAGGAAACTTCATTTAGGCGTTTTTATCTAAACGGACCTACTGCAACCTAGACAAAATTGAGTTTAGACCATTGGTCCGTTATTCTGAATGCTGAGGTCATACTCAGAGAAAGGTGTTTTGACCATCGGTCATGTGTAAAAATTGTTAGAGCTGGAAGAATATTCACCGAATCGTCAAACAGTTTAAAGTACAAGGGATCAGAAATCAGAAATTAGATGTCGAATACAAATGATGGGTGGAAAAGCTGAGGAGCAAACAGGCAAACTTCAACGGCGCCTTCGTATCGCGCCTCATATTATTGTGAAATTAATTGAAACTTCTAAGATATTAATTTGTAATGACGAACATAAGTATTACGTACTAACTTGATACTTGAATGGCCCGTCCTCACTGGTTGTGCGGTCCCCAGCATAATCTCTTCTTGGAGATTTGCTGGTTAAGCCCTTGTGGTTCCCCGAAATCCCGAGGTCAGCCTGGCGAAAGTCCGCCCCAGGTCCTCACCACCACAGGCAGCCACAGCCCTTGTGGATCAGAGGGAGATTTGCCACCATGCGACTTTGATACTAGGACGGTGGTGGATCCTGGTATTGGTTTACTCTTGGCTAGGCTTCCCGATGGAAATGCCGGACTCTTTCTTAGCTTGGAAGACACTCCCTGGGTGTGCCGTTGTACATCGCAGTCCCACACCCAGGAACACCTCCCATCCACGATGAGGCGGTAAGCCGTTAGGAGGAACCTAAGTATTACAAATACAAAAACTGAAGCAATATAAAGATTCCTCGTTTCTCATACTCTCATGCTTCTTCTCAAATGCTTAAACACCTCATATAATCCTATTTTCAGGTGTACGCTCTCAACATGGGTTTTCAAATCGTCTAACGAACGCCCTACAGAGTTCTATTGAACATAATCTGAGTAAAAGCAGTCGATAGCATCTTCGCTAGAATAATTCATTCCGCCGTTCAAGAAGCCTTTCAGCATACTTGTGATATCTCTATGCCTCAAAATGTTTGAAATTCCTTTATAAATACCAACAGTAGCGTGATGTGTGACAGTGTATCTTTGCAAAAAAAATGGTGAGCTCCAGCTGTTTCCGTTCATCCATAATTTAGCGAGCCCAACATTCGAATATTAAAAGACACCTAAGCTTATAGTACTGTTGCATCAGTGCTATCATAGCGATCTGATGTTCGTTAGACAATGCGATTTGTCAGGTCACGGAGAGAATCAGAACTTCCGTGCCTGCTTAGATGAAGCAGCTCTCCAGTCATTACGATACGGATCCTTACCCTCTACCACTGCTGCGAACTGAATCGTTTGATTGAAATGACGTTCTTAAAGCAGAAGAAATTCCGCGTAGTTCTACTTGCTGAAGTTAAACCTCGTCGCAGTGCTGAGAAACTACTTGAAACATTTTCAAAGAATGGAGACAGGTTAGTAATGGAACAGATGATTTTTAGAGTGCCCAACACACGAGTTTTGATGATGAAGAAGGTCAGGATGCAAATAACAGTTAACTACGATCATGTGAAAGGGATAGTCGAAGCTAAGCGCCGAAAAGGTACTCAAGAGGCTGGAAAAAAGCTCATAGTTTAATCATTGAACAATTCAATTACTCATCATTCCGAAGCCAGTGAAAACGTAAAAAAAAAAGCACAATGAATAGGTTCACAAGAATTTAACAATTACTACAAAAGTGTTTATGAAATCCGCCCTTCACCTCCTTTGCGCAACAAAAACCGCCGATTCCGAGATCACATTGTGATATGCGATGAAAATTAGATCTAATGGGACATGGAAAACACCAGGACTTCCGCAAATCGTCAGAGTAGCATTTCTCCTTTAAACACATTCCAAAGATGAATTTTTACAGTAAACGAGGGTAATGGTAATGTTTAGGTGGTCTACAACACAGCCCGAGTAATTCACCTCAGGGTAAAAAGTTTCAGTATAACCCGAATAACTTTCAGAATGCTGACTAACTACCTAAAACTGAGAAACATTACTGCGAATTCGATGAAATGCATTCAAAATTACGACATATTCATCTGACCGCTGAACAGAAATGGTCCAATCCTCTTGGATTGAATAAATTGAACTGCGAAGGCCTAATTTATCCAGTGAATTTATCGGACCTTCAACCAACCAGCCATCACTCATTTCAAACACCGCGGCAACTAATTTCAGAGAAAAACCTTTAAAAACCACTCTGTTGCTGAAAATGCCTTCTGAAGAAGTCGTCTCACTCATAATTTCAGAAATTCATGCTATTGGAAGAATAAGACTTCCAACTTTTTAAAAAATCAAGCAGATTCTAATGGTTCCCATGCATTCATGAAGCTGTGAGTGAGCTGAGTTTTAGCACTTTAGTGTTGCCGTTAAAATCTCACCACTGTTTGCCGTGATACAGAGAGTAATACTTGGTTATAAACACAAGTATTCTTTATAATCATCGAGGAATGACAAAAATTCTAAAGTTCCGTAAATGACTACAGCTCATGCCGCCTATCGACTATAGTTCTCGACTAGAACAAATCTTAAAAATTCTAATTTTATTTCTTTTTATTATTTTATTTTATACGACCCGTTTCCACGCCTACTGTACGGAACCCAGCACTTCTCACATTCGATTCATTCCCTCTCATCCATTGTCTACGAAGATCTTCCAACTTCACGAGTGGGCTCGATTGCTGCTTGAGGATTTTCATTTCATCTTTAATGTTGTAGAATGCTGGCCGAGCAATTTTCCCTGGAGTCTTGAGATAGCCAGGTTGGAGTGTTACCATTTGAATTGCAGATAATGATATTTTTCCCAGACAAGTTCGGTACCAATTTCCCGACCCTGGAGAGATGAGAGGCTTGATTGGCACGGAGCGGAATCGGACTTAGCACCATGCTCGTGATGATGGAAATCACTACGGACAGCAATTCTAATTAGTATAAACACGCCTTCGTTTAACCTTGGTATCAACGATTAATGAAATAAGGTGAATTCTAGTTAGCTTCGAACTGGATATTACAACAGACCAACATACAAGACAACTATGCCTTTATGTCAGAATAAAGAACATACAAAATAACAATTATAAAGCACTAGCTACTAACTACTACTCATCACCGATAGTCTGTTCCACAACTGACCGCATATGAAGCGCGACAAGCAAGTCAGAAGGCAGCTGGCGGGATGGTGTCTCTTGTCTATCATGGCTAGCACTGGCAATTCCTTCATTGCGCCGTAGTTCGGGCAGCTCGTCTAACGGGAGCTCCTGAACAGAAAACGTTGACAAATAGAACAGTATGGCTCAACTTTGGAATACCATGATTACGTCAGGATACTGGTATTTAGAACACTTCAAGTTGCAAGTATGAAGAGTGCTAACGGCGAATGCGTCACCAAACAGTGTTCGGTCAATCGCCTTTATATTTGTAATTAGTAGTGCCTATCCAATTGCCACATAAACAGCCACGCAAAAGAATTATGCTAGTCAGAAATAAATTCTGTCATAACGCTGTTGGAGTTGCTCGCTGTCTGCTACTGTGTGAAATATGTTGTAGATGGACTTAAGAGAGAAAAATAGAACGCTTCGCCTTCTTAACCAAACAGCTAACTTTTCAACATCCACAACGATCGATTTGGAGAAAAAAATAAAGTGGACAGATTGAAAATTTACAAAGCGTTTTTGCGTCAAGGTTTTCCATGAACACATAAAGTGAAGGCTTTTTGGGTTTTGTTGCAAAAAAAACGATTAATCTGGCACTTTGAAACATTGAAACCACACCACTCTGCAGTACAACATAACCAACAAAATTGTGCGAGAAGAACATTGTGTTTCGGAGAATGTTCAGTACGACAGCTTACAATTAGTTCATCATAATACTAAATGAATACACTATGTCGACACAAAGCGTGTGTGGCGCAGTGGTCGGATTCGCCCTGCAACACACACGTGGAATCAATCTTAATGCCCATGGGACACCAAGCCTTCCATCTATCCGGGCTCGGCAAATTGATAACAGACTTGTTTGGGAAGATAGTAGCACTGGCTCGATACATCGGTAGGCCACCGCGAGTCATTGTAAAGGTCAGATATACGCCTCCAAACGATGCTAAATGAAGTCGAATGCATGGCGTATCTCTCAGGGACTGATCAACGCCAAAAGCTCTATCCTTTTTTTGTTGTTCTGATATAATACCATTTTATCTTACACCCGTCGACTTTCAGGAATCTGCGCTCAATTCACGAAAGGGAAGTAGGTCATAAAAACGTCAGCATTTACAGTAAATATTCTATTCGAGGTTCTTACATAACTTCATAATATCTACTTTGAAAAAACAAATAATCCTCATAGCACCAAGAAGAATGAATCGGTTTCTACTTCCTTCCATGTCCAAATGATGATAAACGGGAAGATAACTAACAGACTGTCCGAAATGGAAACAACTTCAAGATCAAGACCCAAGTTACGCAACGAAATGGCGCTACCGACAACGATACTAACCTCTGCGTTTCATTTTTTCATGTGATTCAGTTTAGTCGAAATCAAGCACTCACTTCCTGCTGAAGAACTTCTTCAGACCTGGCCATACTCGCAGTCTGATGTGAGACACTGTCAACAGCTCCGTAAAACGCCGCGAGGGCTCGTCGTTCCCGCTCGTCAAACTCGCTTGCGCGGTCCACTAGCACCAGACGCAGTTCTTGCATCAATTCACGGCTTTGTTGCAGAACACATTCGTCGCTTACCTGTACATATTTAGCGTAGTGATTTCGAGCATATCAAAATTGACTGAAAGTATTTGGTAAGCAATTCCTTATAGATAAAACGCCCACGGAAAGAGAGTTCAGTTTGTAAAATCGTAAAGGATGGACGAGCAACCCCCTCATCTTCACATTTGGTCTTACTGTATCAAGTGCTGTACTTTCTCCGAAAAATATTAACAATAATCAAAATGATACCATAAGGTTAGAGTCGCCCTCATTAATATCATCCGGAGATGCAATCGCTTCGAATACCTAAAAAAGGGAGAATAAGCATCGGCAAGCAGTTAATCATATCCTTATGGATAAATACAAATGTACGACTAAAAAGAGCAAAAATCTTTAGAAGAACCATATAAAGGCAGAAGCACAGTGATTACAGAAAACTACGGATTCGATCAAGACTCCCATACCTTCTTTCTAAGTAAACAGCTTGTCAGCGTTGGAATTCTAGAAGTTTCCGGAACTTAGAACAAGTAAAAAAGTTACTGTTACAAGCACGTTTTTTCATTGAAACATAAACACGAATTTGTTCTTACTCTAACACCAGCAACAACTATTTTTAATTTATCGCCCACATGATACTGCGCCATGTTTAAGTGTCACCCCTCTAGGTTCCCTTGACTTCATTCGAAATATAGCTTCGACTGGTTGAGCGCTCAGCACTAACGTGACAGTTTCTGCCATTACAACGGACATGTTGATCTGGACGCACGTCTTTTTTGGACGGCGTAGCTTTTTTCGACACAAACTTGCAAAATGTGGACCACCCTTTATTACTGATCTGTCACATGAAGATTGAATTCTCTTTTACATATCCATGTGAACACTGTGCGGTTTGTCTCCATGTGAAATACTCAATGAAAGACTCTTAGAAAGCGATTATGGAGATGCTAACTGACTGGGATAAATTCTCTTTGTTGAAAGAAGAAACTGAATAAAACTTCTTCGCCATTCAAAATCATCTACCTTTTTCCACTTACTTCATCAGGACGAGTAGCATCAGAACAATCGTCAAGTCGGATAACATTTTCCTGCCGATCGTAAATCGTCTTTTCGTGCTCCACCGTTGTGCACTTGTTCTTCGGAGAAAGGTTAGGGCTAAAGTCAGACAAACATCTCATCAACAGCACCCGTTGTAGTGCCATTTTCACCTCGACCGCAGTCAGCCTTTCGTCTAGGATTCTGAAAAGCTTTATGAGCATCCTATAAGTCACTTCATAAGTCTTTCTCTAAATGTGAAATGTAAAAGAGTTTAAGTTCTAGTGATATAAGATTTTACTGACCATTTTCGTAGGTCATAAAGTAGAAGATGAAAGCATGCTATTCCTTCAAAAACTATTAACAAATAACATTAAAGAAAATATATAAAACCAATAGCGTTGCGTTTTCCATGCGAAAGAAATTTATAAGACCCTTATTTCGTGCCAACGATGACTTCTTGCCCGGAGTAAAGACAAGATATGAAGGAAACACGTGGAAGTGAGGAAGCATGAAAACAAATCGACTTCGCTCCATGAATTCTTCCCAGCGAATGAAGAACGTAAGAAGAAATCGAGTAGACTATTACAAAAACAATAAATACTGGAAAATTAAGAATACAGGCACAGATAAGTCAATAGACGATAACGATAAGTCAAGGTGAAAACAAGACAACTCGGTATACCCCTCAGTAGTGTTCATATGCTCCAGCTAGCAATTTTTTTTTACCAACACAAACTTTTAACCCACGTATTTGCTGTTTCCTCCCAACGGTTTATCGCCTTATCGTGGCTGGGAGATGTTCCTGGGTGCCGGGCTACTATGTACAGGGAGGATTCGTCCCTCTGGGCAGAGTCTCCCAAGCTGAGGAGTATCTCGTTTCCATCAGGAAGCCTAGCTAAGAGTAAACCAATACCAGGATCCACCATCGTCCTGGTGTGAAACTAGTCTCACGGTGGCAAATCTCCCTCTAATCCACAAAGGCCGGCAATTGCTCGTGGTGGTGAAGACCTGCAGCAGACTTTGGCCAGGCTAACCTCTGGACTCCAGGGAACCACAATGGCTAGACCAGCAAAACTCCGAAAAGACGAAAACTATGCTGGATCCCGCACAACAGTGAAGACAGGCCATCCAAAGATCCAAGCAAGTTTTTGTTGTTTAAGGAATCTTTTAACCATGGAAAATATGCGAAAAACTCTTCATCCATGCAACTCAGTTTCAATATTTACCAGATTTATGAGGAAAAAAGAATAGTTAGAACATCATATGTTCCTTAGTTCACATGCTGCCAGTTCAATCCATTCCTCACACGTTGTCGGATTACTCGCAAGCTGCTTAGGCTGTACCATCTCATTATGATGAGGGCAGTTTTTTTCAAAACATGAGTAAAACGTTGTGAGCAAAGTAAGCATAGCCTACAAGAGAATTACGATATACCACGATTGTGAATCACCTCTTTAATGATCTCCCTTATGTGATGAGGGACCCCCACCCGGGTCGTTGCGGCGCTACATGGTGCCGATCCCGGAGAGAAGGAATGCTAACCGATCCAATAACAACGAGATCGAACCATTGATTGATCCAGTGTAAACCGCATGACACTAGTAATCATTGCGCTGTACGCGGCCGCTGGGTGCACACTCATATGTGGCAGATCTTGAAGTAGGTGCAGAACCAAAAGCTACTGTACATTTGTCCTTGGATGTAAGCAGATTTAGAAGAATGGCTCTATGACTCCAATCAAGTGACAGTTCGCACTCGCCACCAATCATTAAAAAGCAACCATTAAAGACATCGCTGAAAATACACTCAGGAAGAAAATCTGAATTTTATGCAAAAGAAACATGGTATGCGAAAAATTTGCTCTGAAGGACGGACCTTTATAGAAGTTTAAAACGCGCTTCCTAGAAGATGATGTAGGCGCAGGACTTTTAAACAGAACGAAACCAAATATGTTAAGTATTTTATGGAAGCCATAGCGATTCGAGTAGCTAAATGAGGATGCATATAAAGTAAGCTGCTTTTGACACACGAAAAACGACTCACAAACATCTAAAACAGAAATATATCACACACTGGGGACGAAATGTTTCACTTGGCTCTTCAAGCGCGTCATTCAGCGTCCTCTAGTGCAAGCAGAGTTCGAGAGGAACTTGAAACCCAAAAAATTTGGTCCGTTCAATTCACGGTTTTCAAGAATTGGACTACCAGAAGACTTTCTTGTTCATTGAAGGGTTTCGCGACAGCATTCTATGTGAAGGAGATTCTTCTTAGCTGAAATGAACAGAAGCGAGGAGATGTTTCACAACAAATTGATTTGACTAACTGAACTACCTAAGCCTAATGTGAATTACATCAAGAAAATATTCAAAAAAGAAAAATGAATGTGACAATAAGTCTAAATAGACGGCCCACCACAATTCTTCTGAGTGGTTAAAACTGAACGCCTAACACATTTGCTTCAATTTCCTCTTCCCATTTCATAGTTGAAAGGGAAAGTCATAGCGAAGACCAAAATCAGGTTTCCGGTGTTCATTGCGCTACCCGACACCCTCATTTTCATGAATGATCAGCACTGACCCACTTCAGTCGTATTTTGACAATTCGGACAATTTGACAGAAATTTCCGCCAGCATAATTTTTCGTCATTCATGAAAATACCGTACACTTGGAGTAATAGGACTGAAATGGAAACGCTTCACTTCAGCACATGAGAATGAGAAGAAATTTGAACTTATGAGATTTAGATCGCTATCATTCTCTGTGTTCCACGCCTTTACTTCAAAAGTGGAGATCAGTCTCCTCACAGAAAGGAAGTAGTATGAAAGCATTACTATTAATAATTGTTAAAGTTAAGTAGAAAAGTAAGATTCATTCAAGAAAAGTGCTAAAATTACGAGGCTTACCCATTAACAATGTCGTCCAGTGAAAAGACCACTGCATTCAATCCATCAGTGGCATTCAATTCGCTTCTAATCGACCGGATTTTTGTTTGATTACGATTTTTAAGCGATAAAGTGCTTGCTATAACTGAAACCAAACTGTTATTCATCAGAATGAAATCTCACTATGAGCGAGTTATACTCACTCTCCACTAGAGTAACACAGAAATCATGTTTACGAAGTTATATTTAACTTAACGTTAAAAAACAACAAGAAGAAGGTATTAGCCAAAACTACACGTTCCAATTTGTGCCCAAAGAGTCGACTACACACAGGAGGAAACGAAAGCCGCGTTCAATTGGTTTGACTGCAATGGTAAATGTCACTTGCACTGGTAACAAGGACAAGAGGACAGAGCCTAGCCTCTGTCATTAGGTGTTCGACTCTTTCTACCGGACATATCTCTAATGACCAACAGTGATATGGAGCCTTCTTATTCGATGGTTCTACAATGAATTAATTACCAGAAGCCAAAAGTGGGGTACGCTGGACTGGAACTGACTCTCCTACAGATTACACTGCCAATGCCAGTTCCCCTCATTCGCGAGAATACCACGAAATCCAATTGTAAAAAAAGATTAAAAAACAGTTGCATAGGTGAAGCGTCGAGTAGTGGTCGCTCGGGATTCTGGAAATTACAAAGGGAAGCGTATGATGAATACCTGAATGCTTCGACGGTCTGCCTTTACGAATCAAGAGGAATCATGTGCGCTGCACTACAACATCCGACTGGCAACCCACTAAACAGAAAATTTCTTTCCTGTGGAGTCTAGACGACCACGCTTAGGCTTTTCTACATCAGGAGTGAGTGTACAGTGAAGTGGCGTCCAATTTAGCGAGATCAAGCAGCTATAGGTAAAAGGGCATGGAGCCACCTCGTCCATCTAAACATCAAGCCGCCGTGCAATGAAAATTTTATTCCTAAAATTTCTCTATATACTCCGCGAAGATTAAAGTTTAAAGTTTACAAGAATAGATATATAGTGAATTCGACTACAGCCTCAACTTAAAGGCGAAACAAGAGCCTTAGTAGTGAAGTAGGTAAAACATGAGCCCTCTGAAAGGATAATAGCGATCCAATCTGGCCTAGTGTCCGAGTTTTGCAAATATCTCAGCCTCATAGTCGTCGTATTTCAAATCACAGCCTGCCGTGAAAAATCATAGGAGGCAGTAAATAAAAAGTGAAATCGCAAAAATAGCTAATTTGGAACTTTTTCTGTATTTTACATAACACAAGATCACAATTGTGGGGCACATCTCAGAACTTCCAAGTTTACATTCGGTTGCTCACAGCTATCATTCAAAGGTGCTCGATGTTTGCATGTATCGGCTTCCGTTCAAAGATCTTTGATGTTCTTTGTAAATGACTTTGGAATGCTGGGGTTGGGCCGTCTCTCCATCGAACCCCTGAATAGCCGCGCTATGGTATTTTTGGTTTTGTGGATTACTGTGGGTTCTTCAGAGAAGTGTAGTATCGTTTTTTCGACTCTGGAAGAACAGAAGACTAGGTAGACCCGATATGGAATCGGACCAGAGCTTTTGTGTATTAAACGGCATCAATACGACTGCACAATCCGTGCTTGTGCAGAGATACAGAAACAACACGTGCAAATAAGTATGCATATGCATGTATAAATAGAAAAAGAAAAATACTACTACATAGACCGAAGAGTATGCACTAATTGATGAAAAAATTTTCTTCAATGTAATGACCTACATGGAAGGAATGTTCTACTCCAATCTGCAATAAACAATGAAAATTGGAGAACAAGAAAAAAAGAGGAAAAAGAGAACGGTGTACCATTGACATCACTAAAATCTGTTCAAGGGACACCCGCTAACATCCACAGTGAATAGAAGAGTAGTTGGTCTCCAACTACTTGGCTTCTCGGAAATTAAAGTCGGATTTGCAGCTCCATTTTCTTGTATACCTCTTGGCAATAGTTTTCTTTTTACGAATGATTATATTGTATATCATTGCAAAGTCAACTTTAGTTCTTTGTAATTGAATTATGATATAAATTGCGCTGGTAATAAACCTTAAAGGTTACTGTTTCAGATGTGAAAACACCAATTCCGAAAAATCTACTTTTCCGAAATCAAACTTGGACAGAGGCATTGCAAATGGCTAGAAATATTGAAGTAGGGAGTCAAGGAAGTGTCAGCAAACGATGATGGCTTGAAAATTTTCGTCGTGACGAATTCAAAATTGAGGATGAGAAATATCTTGTACGCTCTTCTGCTACTGACGGCAGTGAACTGACGGCTTTTCCGTAAGCGAACATATCCACAACGGTTCGAGAACTTGCAGAAAAACAACGTAAACATCTTGACCGCTTTGGAGCATTTAAATTCGAAAAGTAGATGTTGCGCGAAATGAATGACAAACAAAGAAATGGCCGTTCTGAGGCATAATCGGCGCTTCTTCTGCGGAAATAGAATGACCCGTTTCTCGACCATGCGATGAGAAATGGATGGTTATACCGCAATGAAACCCTGCAGGAAGCCAAAATTTCATGGAAATATCACGCAGCTCGTTTGATGATCCACGGCTGGTTTGATCCATCACAACATTCTGTACCCGGAAGAAACGACTATAGCAATGAATTCCATTAAACATTTCGATGAAACGCACCAGAAATTTCAACGGTTAGGTGCTTCGTAGATGAATAGAAAAGCACTAATTCTCTACGACAACGCACATCCAAACGTCGAAGTACCAACGCTGCAGAAGTTCAACAACCTGGGCTACGAAACTCTGCCTCATCCACCATATTCGCCAGACCTTTCGTCTACCGCCTGCCACTTTAAGCATCCCGATGATTTGCTTAACAAGAAGTGCATCAGAAATTAAGTCAAAGCTGAAATTACCTTCAACAACTTCATCGCCACCAAAATTCTAGAATTTTTCACAACTGCAACAAATTAACTTGTTTTTCATTGGCAAAATATGTAGGTTCGAACGGTTTTTACCCCAATTAATAAAGTTTATTCCGTCTTAAGGGGCGAGTGTAGTGGTTAGACGTGCTCTGCAAAACACGTGGGTTCGACCAAACACTCCAGGCTCACCAAGCCTTCCGTCTCTCAGGGATCCGAAAATTGGTAGCAAACCTGTCTAGGAGGATAGCGGCACTGACTGGATACATCGTTAGGCCACCGTAAGTCATTCTTTGGGTCAGCTATGCATTCAGTCTTTTCTAATGATGCTTGCTGAAGTGCAATGGATTGCGCATATCTCACGGATTGATCAATGCTGACAGATTTTTAGTTTTTATTCCGTTCTGAGGTAGCCACTTTAAAATTGCAGGTTAAAAGAATCCGATATTAATTCCCGAAAAATCTAATGCTGAGAAGTGTCAATGGTTTTAAGCTTAGGTTATGACAATGTCAGCATTATTGGGCAATCCATGTGACTTTCTTGCTAAGACTCACCGAGAAAACAGCTGCACTGTTACTAACACTGGTGTGTGTGTGTTGTGTGTGTGTGTGTGTGTGTGTGTGTGTGTGTGTGTGTGTGTGTGTGTGTTATGAAAAATAATGCTTCAAAACCTACCGTCTAATTTTGTAATAGACCTTTTGAGATCAGCGTAAAAATTAGTTATAAGTCGCAATAATAAGCTGGAAGCCATCAGAAATGACGAACGAAATAGATAGAGCACAATAAGACGAAGCAGCTCACTCCTATGGAGAATGAACATGTCCAGCAGCGTCTAAACACATCTCTAACCAACTTGACTCCCGAACAATTCCGTTATTTCAATTTTTTCCCTAGTTTTATTTTCAGCTATTTCTTCTCCACCTTCACCATTAACAATCCAAGGACTTCCAGAACCGAACAGTACGATGAATATATCCTTCTAACACTGTTCGCTACAATTATTTCTTCGTTTCTTTATAACTTCTGATTCTTTAATCTTTATGGAATAACAGTTATTCTCACAAATATGTGAAATTATTCTCAGAATATAAAAATAACTATGGCAACCACAATGGTGCTGAGATATAGACGGGTGACTGCGGATAGCACCCATAGAGTGAGAAAAAAATTGCCGAGAGAAAGGCAAAGCAAGGATCTCGGTAGAGCAGAGGATAACAAGTGAGCTTCTGGAAACGGTAGCAACAGAACCGCAACTCACCTAGGGTTCCAAGTTTTGCTCATAACTCAGCATCGTCGTGGTTGTACTTAACATAATACCCTGCCGTGAAAAAATACTCGGTAATAAAAGAAAAGTTAAACATTATGCCAATTTATTTCTGAGCCATAGAATAGGATCAACTTCTTTGTTCAGCATGACGGAAAATTTCCTACCTTTAAATTATAAGATATGTTTTGATTTATTTTCCAATAAATAGGATGATAAACATGAAACGAACATCAAGCGAAAGCCTTTGATTCATTTTTGAGCGATCAACGGACGATCAGTTATGAAATCTGGTTAGATTTTCCCCAAAGGAAAAGTATTCCCTGGAAGTGTTTCTAAGTTGGTTACTTCTCCCCTGACAAAGTAATAGCACTATGCAACGAAAACAGAGTAGGGAATGGACAACAGGTACGAAGGTGAAAGGAAAAAGATAGAAGATAGAACATACCCCGATTCCTCTTTGGGTTATGTGAGATGAACCCAAACTAACATCTGCATGAATCAGTTCATGCATTTCATCACTATAGAACGTGCTGAGCAGACGTTCTTTTTCTTCCGACCTAAAACAAAATTATAAATACAGCAAATAACCGATCCGAAAATCCCAGGACCAACTTTCTTTCATCCTCGATACTACACAGTTTTGTTGATGATCAAACACGAGGTTGTTAACAGCAGGATTTATTCAATACAACGCTGGCTGACGTTTCGGCGACTTCGCATTCTTCGGAGCATTGAAGAGTCAAATTATCCTTAAGATCCTCACCGGTAGTGAAATTTCGCAACTGTGCATGACGAGCGACAATGCAAGAACCAGAGCGAATCATCTCAAACTTGGGTAATTAAAGTTCGCTAGCAAGGAGGATGCTATTGCCTTTTGTGAGAAAAACAGATGGCCATACGAGATAGAGAAAGAACATGTTCGTGAAATTATCCTTAAAAGCTATGGGACTAACTTCTCTTGGAACAAGAGAACTCGAATAAGCACCAAGTAGATTAGGTTGTGAACGTGTACTATCATAATCTCAGCAGACAAAACTTAATAAATAAATCTTCATTCGCCTAGTGCACAGCTTCTCTTAAACACTCTTCTTAAGTCGTCCAGTTAATGTTGGACAGCAGCCACAGAAAGCCCTACATGGGTGACATCGGATTAAAAGTCTGAGACATGGCACGAAGTCAGGCGTGATCATAAGGCGCTCCCCTTGGCAGTTCATTTCTGAATTTTCGGAGTTTATCCAGAAAGCTTCAAGACATTTACACGCCGAAGTTATCGATTCTTATGCGAAGATTACGACTTCTGCTTCAAAACCTTCTTCGTTATGTCCGTGGTTCCTAAGCGTCTAGTGGAGTATTTTTTTCAACTTTATGCTTGTTGTTTAGATGGTCTTTTATACGAATGCACAGTGGCTTACACGCTTCGCCAATGCATTCGTATCCACAAACTTTACAAGAGATAAGGCATATCCCGAACTTAAACTCACGTAACCACCGCCTCTACCGATTGAACAAACTGTGGAACCTTTCTTGTACATAAACAGTCAAAGGTGGTTGCGAACAAGCTGGCGTTTTGAAGTGTTCAGTGGTAATTCAATCAGTGCTACTAATTTTTTTAAACCTGCCCTTTTTAATCAACGTTTCATGGCCCTGTTTATTTCGTTTAAAATGAAGTGTAGAATGAACGGGACTCCAATTTCAATACACTTGTCAAATGCATGCGTAAAGTTCGAGTACGGTGTATTTAACCTGTTGTAAAGCATGGTGGAACAAATATATTGGCGAAACGGATAGACCACTGTGCATCCATATAAAACAGTACTTAAACGGGAAGCATAATGTGAAACGAAATACTCCACTAGGCGCACATAGGACACAGAGACATAATCGAGAAGATTTCGAAGCAGGATTCACTATCCTCGCATAGGGATCCAAAACATCACAACGTAAAACTCTTGAAGCGCCTTGGATAAATTCCAAAATCCAAAAGTGAACAGAAAGAAAGGTGTTTTGTAATTACGCGTGACCTCGCGCCATATCTCAGGCTTATTTTTAAGCTCGTGCTATAGCTCAGGCTGATTTTTTAACCTGAGCCAGGCGCACTCCTCACCCATATAAGACCTTGTGCGGCTGGTCTCCAGTAAAGAAATGGAAGATTTACAAAAAACAAACTATGAGTGTATAAAAGAAGTTGTTTATTATGCGAAGGAAAAATCTATGTATTAAGCTTTATCTGCTGAGGTTGTGAAAGTGTTTGGCCGAGTGGATTGCACGTCAATTTGAATAGTTCCGGGCTCTGAAGAAGGCGAAACCGCCGAAACGACAGCTATTGTGAATTCGCAAGTGCGGTGATAACAACCTCATGCTGTTCACCAGAAAAACATCCTTTCGAATCCATTCGTATTCGTTGCAGAAGAAAAGCCTAGTTAGCAACTATGCCGCGCGACGAGGATGAATAGAGTAGCACAGGTCAGAGCGATTCAATCTGTTTACAAAATTAGGATCTTTTCAGCATGGACATTACCAAAAATGGCAATTGTGTGCGTGCCTGAACCCACTCATATTGGTTTGACTGAGGGGAAATGAGTCTGCCTTGTTTTCTATATATTTATCGCCCTTTCATAGTCAACTTCTTTCAATGCAAAACCAAACATTCGAATAAAACTCTAAATTCTCTGTGAATTCAAGGAAGTTTTCATTAATAGGCCACAATCATACAGCAGAGTATCAGAATCGAATTGCTGATGGCAAAAGATCGATAGAACTTGCTGAGAGACAGGCGAAACGAAGGACCTGCATGGCGTGGTGGTGAACGCGTCACTCCCCAGAAAGGACAATAGCGCGTTCGTTACCCACCGCAGACACCTGCGGTCCGGAGTTTTGCAAATATCTCAGCATTATCTTAGTTGTATTTCACATGATACCCTGCCGTTAAAAAGAATAGGCAGTAAATAAAAAGGTTAAGAAAATGTATTAATTTCGCTGACGAAGCTTAATATTAGAGCTCAGGCAACGAAGACTTTAACTTTCAGCCAATCTGATGACGTCTTTAACTAGCTAATGCCATCTCGTCTTGTTGGAGTGCAAGTAACGAAGAGTGCCAAAAACAGTTTTGTCCACGACTTTTGAAACCCGTAAATATCAGACTTGCATCGTTAGCAGTTCGAAAGTATTAATGACCAGGTTTGAGTTTATTCTTCTTTTTGGACACGTCCGCATTCCCATGAAATCAACTCCCTCTAATCTTGTCCACCTGCCCCTTCTCTCGTCAAATAATCAGTGCACCACCTTCGGAAATCTATTAATGCAATATACAACGATCATTCACTCCTCGACAGGATCTCTAACGCAAAGAGATCTTTTCGGGAAGAAGAAGATTCACTAAACAGCTTTTCTATAGACAGATGAAAAAATCTCTCGGACTATCAGGAGTGACTAGTTCCTTTGGTGATGACATAAGGACTCTGTAACACTCGTCCAAGAATTCTAAAACAGAGATCCAAACACTTGACAGTAATGAATAACCTAAGAAGAGTGGTATGTTATCCGTTGAGCAAGAAAGAAAACTCTATAAGGAATTAAGAAAAATAATATAAAACAGTGATAAACCCACATGAAACTCTCAGAAACCAGACGTTTTGAAAGTGCACTCAAGAGGTGAACGCTTTGTCTGCAGCAAAGGAAGAGGCGAAGGCGACAAGTAGAATGGGTACGCAATGACGACAGACCCAATCTAAATAGGTCCACAACAATTTCCTTCCTTTACGATACTTCCAAATGGAATCTCCTACCCAAAAGACAACAGTTCTCTTTCCAGAAGAGCTCGATTGGCTTTTTGAGCAGAATTCCCCAAAGTTTTCAGCGCTTGTATAAGAACTCTTAGCCTCCATTTAAGAACAAACCATAGAAAAACCACAATGATAACTACAACACTTACACACATAATGAACTTGTACAAGGAAAATTTTGACAGATAGAAAGAACTGGCATTAAAGAAAAAACGTTCGTAGAAGTAAAATGTTAGGAATGGAACTGCTAGGAAAAAGGTGCTAAGCCGAAATGGATAAGAGGTTTCCGACAAAGATACAGCAATGGCTGTGATGTCATCCTCATCGATCTGAAAATCAGCAAAGTTTTAAAACCTCACAGAGATTAGAAGAAACCATCAACAGTCCAAATAGAGTCCACATATTTCTCTATTAAGGTATAAGAAGGTATCCTACGTAGTTTTTAATACACCTCTTCTAGCAACTCATCGGCACGACTCTCCTCCAAAACATTGCGCGAAGAAAGCACCCCAAGCGAAGGCACATCGAACATCTAAATAATAATATTTGTGGATGTTCATATTTAATCAGCGTTCACGTTTTCTCCACTAACTAACGTGTTCAGTCTTAAGAAAGGATTTCCAAATATAAATGTCCTAGAATTGTTATGGGTTCGGTGTCATTCTCTGCATTTTACAGTACTCAAAAATTTATTTTTTATAGACATAACGCATAGTTATGTAGTTACCCATTGAAGTATCCACAAGTTGCCTCCACTAGAAGGATTACACGTGTGATTAACTGTCAGTTTGTGAACTGGTGTGCCCTACTTTTATCCTTGAGGGTACACAACAACGTGCAACAATAATGAAATGCGTGCACGCTCCATGAAGTGTTGCAAGGGATTCACTGATAAATACGCGACTTAAAAGCATACAAAAACTTTTCTCGAACGAGCACATTAAGTAGCAATTTGACGAGTAAGTAACTGTTGTTGCAATCTGAACCGCTGCTATAAATCATAGCTATTGTATAGGATGTCTTGATTTAAAAATATGGAAATAAACACAACATTAGTTGCAAAACTCTCCCAACGGTTACCGCCTCACCGTGGTTGGGAGGCGTTCCTGGATGTCGGATGCCGGTGTACAGCAGAGGGATTGATCACCCCAGCAAGGTCTCCAAAGCTGAGCAGTCCGGCGCTTCCATCAGTAAGCTTAGCTAAGAGTAAAACAATACCAGGATACACCACCGTCCTGGATCAAACTAGTAGCATAGTAGCAAATCTCCCTCTGATCCACAAAGGCAACGACTGCTTGTGGTGGTGACGACCAAAGGCAGACTTTGGCTAGGCTGACCTCGGCACTCTGGGGATGCGCAATGGCTAAAGCAGAAAAATCCCGAAACGGTGGAAATTTTGCTGAGCCACACAAGTGAAGATGGGCCATCCAAATATCCAAGTATAAGCTGCAAAACACCTTAAAATGCTGACATCACTGTGTTTGTATAACGGACCGTGGTAACATATAGCAAATAATAACATACCACTTATATCCAGAGAACTATAGAACAAAGTCTCTTCTATAATCCTATCATGTTCATGACTCGTCTAGTACGCTGATTATTGAAGAACTATTGTCCATTTTCAGAAAACCAGCACTCTTGTAACAATCGTTCGACTCAACTGAGACAGAAACTAACATGAAGGATCTTGCGGATCAGTGAATTATTGCTCGTTACAAAATGGTCATGAGCTAGCTACAAAACAATTTCATCGCCAGAATTTCACTATATAGCGATGCTGTCATCGACGCAAAAGAGGAGCATGACAAGACAATACTACCATGATTACATGTAGGCCACTCATAAGAACGAAGTGAAAACTGGAGTGAAGTAATGCGAAATGAATATTGGTGGACGAAAACTAAACCACCTTTGCGTTAATGACGACTTCAACATTATCAGTGATCAACATGAAGGATCAGCCAACTAGGATGAATGCCAGCCGATTTTGACGGCGCTTGTGGAAATCGTGGAATTCAGCTGTACGTCAAAAAACGACGTCCATAGGTATCAGTTTTTGATGTCCTCTCATTTCGAATGAAAACTATAGGCCCAAACGCTCTGGGTGTGTGATGTCTGTGGATAGCGCACAGCATTCATAATCAATGATTTGTGAATACAACTGTAAAAGATAACCTCTGATACCAACTCTGGAATCTCTGATTGATCAATACCAAAAATGTTATTATCCATCTCATTGCTGAAGAGTGCCACATACACGACTCATTTGCATTACTAAGTTATTGATGACGGTCGTGGTACTACTGATTCTCTTACTAACACTTGTGAGACCACGAAACAATGTCAGCTGTCAGATTCGACGTAATGAAATGTCATTTGAAAAAAAAACTCAAGATCTTTCCAGGAAATTCTCGCCGTCTACAAATCCTGTCGCGCATCAGAAAAAACCGTACCGACCTCCGAAAATTCAACACTTCCTTCGTCATCACAACTTTCGAAATGGTGCCTGACAATGCGACACGATGTAGCACCATGTATTGCCGAAAAGGTGAGTGCTTTCTAAGGATCGATAACCAGTGTAATCTCATCGAGAGAAGTAATCGGGTAGAATTCAGATCATTTTTGTGCGTCCAAGAGATAAAGAAATAAGGGGGCACAAAGTGCAAATGGTAAAAAAACGATTAAACTTCTCGCGTACGATTTAAGCAATTTATATTGTATCTCAAATGTCAATTCGACCAAAATTCAGTAAAAGACAAAATCCACAGAGCTAGCCCTCAATATTCTTTCGGCAAAAAACCAACAAAAGACCTTAAAGAGAGAAAACGCGGTGATACTTCAGTCCCCGAATGAACAGAGCCCATTTGTCCCAATCATATAACAAGAATGATTGAAGACTCCACTGGTAACCGCTAGAATCATTCGATGATTTAAGGATTGTACGTAATACGGTGGTATACGTAATAATTTCAGTGACAAGTTAACAAAATAATAACAACTACACGTTTTATGTCCCTTTTCTAGCGTTTCCTAGTTCGATTATAAACGTGAGGACAGCTTGAGTGAATCCACCCCACTTCATTACCGCTACCGACCTCGACGAACATTGAACACCAGCCATACTCAAATACACAGCAATCAATCAGCACCAATCAATACATAATTTCATACACTAGAAGTTATGAATGTTTCCAAATTGATAACATGTTCCCATGACCGACTTTCTTTTAACCTCGGCATTGATTGATAATTCGATATTTTTCTTCAATAAGCTAAATACTTACAACGAAGAAACGGCTCTGAACACGGCGAAACCGCCAAAACGTCAGCTATTGTATCATAATAAATTCTATGATAACACGTTGTCTCAAAGAAATTTTTATTGCAACACTTTTGACGAATATTGACGCGCTAAATATACGGCTTAATCAATATTAAGAGGAAGAACGTTAAATTCCAAAAAGAGAAAAATATCCAGAACCTCCCAACCACATAGAGATTGAGTCGATCGGATAATGTGTGTTTCTGTTAGTAACTGCTTGAATATTTGGTTCTATAACTCTAACTTTTCGAGTTAAGTGCATTCTCTTCAGCTTCTTCTTGAAGACGACGGAAGCATTTCATCACGTGGAAACATACTTCTTCATGCTTATGAACAAAGCGGAGACGACGAGATTAAGAAGGACGTGAAATTGTACCACTACGGTTGCCTTTACAACAGTTGGCACAATTTCATAGATGAGAACTGTTACAAGTAAGCTTCAAAACCACCTTTTCATGACTTCAACTATTTATCTAGCTACTATCGTAAAGTGGGCGCGTGTGGCAGAATGGTCGGAGGCGCCCTGCAACACACACGTGGAATCGGTCCCCGCGCCCATAGCTCACCAAGGCTTTCATCCCTCCGGAGTCGGCGAATTGGTATCAGACTTGTCTGGGAGGATAGCAGCACTGGATCGACACATCGACAGGCCACCGCGAGTAATTGTAAAGGCCTATGATATGATATATATGGCCCAGACATGCATTCAATCACCTCCAAACGATGCTTAATGAAATCGAATGCGTGGCTCGTCCCTCAGAGATTGATCAACGCCAAAAGCTCTATCCTTTTTATCCTTTTACTTTCGTTAAACTACTAACTACCGTTTAACTACCAACTACAGTAAAACAATAAAAATTGCATAAATCATTTGTCGGTTCGTAATGGAGACAATATCTCATCATAGGTACGGTTAGGCGGAATTTCAACTGCGTGTACATTCTATTGGGCGTGTAGTTCAAATCCTGACAAGAATAACTGGAAGCTAGTTCCAATGGCATGTTTATAGCACGCGCCACCTAAGAAACAAAAAAAGCTAGAGAGTTGGACTATATGTTCTAAATTTGACTTAGATTCCACATTAGTTACACGAGATATGAAATTTGAATTTGAACTACCCATCAACAGTAGAAATCAGTACATTTCTACCATTGTTCAGCTCCATGCTACAACAGTGTGTCAACGGAAATGCCAGTTGCTACTACCAACCATGCAAGTCAGCTACAGCATACAAATCCATAGCAGAGAACCAATCGACGTCTAGTTCTCAGTCCAATATTCTATCTGCACAACAATTACTGATTCCAGTCCATTTACTTCTGACTACCCTGGTCGTATAGAGTTGACGGCCGTTCTTGCTCTATCCACGGTGACAAATTCCTCGATATCAGTAAATAAATTAGCATATTTGTGAAACAAATAGATATTGGGAAAAGCTCGTGTCAAAGAAAAATAAAGAAATCTTGTGGCACGACCAAACCACATCATTCCATAATGTTATCGTCGCGGTCTACTTCAGAAGCAATAAAAATCTACGCACTCAGAGTAACGCCTAACTATCGACATGCTCCGTATTAAGAATGAAACACCTCAAATGTCAAAAATAGCAGTTCGGTGGCAAACCTAGAGGTAGCACCCTTGCAATGCCAACATTCTGCATTACATCGTTCAGCTGCCTACTCAGAACAGCATAAAAAAAGATTGCCTCCAGTTTGTAAAAATACTGTCTAGAAAACGGAACAGCCTCTACATTAGCTTCCGCACATTTCAGATGATACCGCACCTTCACTTGATGTGAGACTTCTTTGATTTCGTTTCTTGCATGCTTTTGTATGGTGTAATACTAAAATAGAACTTACCATCACTGTATACTAGATGTTACTTTTCTTTCTCTGTCGACGATGACAACGTAAATCAACTCTTATGTAGACTTATAACATCTCCTCACTAGTTCTTATGGACCCGCTGCATCATGGTGAATTTATATAGGACAACGCAAAGCACTCTATCCACTGCCGTCTAGATTTACTGTATATACAAAAGTTTCATCTTCAAATTTGAGGAGCACATAGCGAAGCGAGATTTCACACTGCAGCACACTACGGCTTTGCACTCCATCGTATTCGGGCAATGAACAATACATTAAAGCTTGCAAATAGTCGGAACACACACAAACCTTTCAAAATCGGCACCAACCCCACCTACACCGATGTCTACATCTCCTTAAATTGGCAAAAGGTATGAAACCTACTAACCATGACTTACTAGGCCTCAAACGCTTGAAATGTAGAATTTATACCCATGAAGACTCGTTTGTAATTTTGCAACTGCACTTTAAAGATCGATCATATGGTTATCATTGAGTAAATAACCGTTTCAGAAACGTTCAAAATGATATTCATAGTCACACAAGAGACCAATAATTACATTGTTTAAAAGTTTTTTTATAAATTGAGGACCATCAAGAAGAATCGGAATCACAATGCAAGCCCGAACAGTTGCCATTCTCCAAAAAGTTGTATTGGAGTGGTCTGTACGAAAATAAAACTGAAGGATTATATCATAGAAACAATCGAAAAAAACTCGGATTAGACTTTACGACGAAGAATCTGTAAGCACAATATATTTCAATAGATTCGAAAGGCCACAAGAGTATGAATTAACCACCGGGTCATCATGAGAATAAGTACATCATGAACCGAAATGCGAACTTCTCATCTATGGGAATTGTAAACACCCTAACAAACAACGATGAGCTCTGCATCATAAATTGGTCAACACCACTAACCTAATGCTGGCCTATCTAGTAAAAGCACATTTGACACGTAATTGAAGAAATTTAGTATGCCACAGTAACTGAAATTTTAAAACAACAACAATCAAAGAGACAGAACAATGGAAGGTAACAGCAATGAACAAACAAAGCAGATGAGGGAAAACGATCATGCGCCTTCGGTTCGTAACATGCCCGAACACGGTTCTGCGATAATAAAGCAGAAAGAACTGTTCATCTGGTAACAAGTATTGCTCCTGTAGGGTGAAATTATAGGCAATGCTGTAGCAAGCAATTTTACCTATTAGAACACATATACAGGCTTTCAAGCCAACGGCAGTTTAGTCATTCATCACCGCAAAATAGCTCTACTCTTCCATTTCTTCTTCAACATTCGCGTCAGGCGATGCACTATCAGACATGACTTGCTGACGGCGATAGAACAGCATGTATGGTGTACGTCCAACCATAGGATCAGTGGGAGCTGCTACCTCCGAAACACACGAGTCGTTGAATTCGTACCTAGAGTTGAGAATTTCAGAAAAAGATATTTGTTGCTCTGCATAATTTTCGGCGTGACATTTCACATGTAGCAAGAGAGTACATACACAAAATGAATGCATTTTAAAACCTCCATAACTTGTTTGAAGCCAAGTTGCCAAAGCGGTAGGTTTATTGGTTGACTAATTATGATGGAATTGCACAAGAGGTTTACAAATGAATGAGAGAATATTAGAACTGCATAAAAAGAACTATGACCTAAGACTAGGCTTTCACTGTTGCAATGAGCACTTTTAATGTACAAAAATAGACAAAGATCTCAAAACCAATTTGACCTAATTGCCTTAGAACCATAGAATATCATATAGTTCAATAGACAAAAAAGATATTTTAAGTGTATCTCCGCACTAATGGAAAAAAAACCTGCTGATTTGATTCTAATCGCACTCACACATCAGCTGGCCTCTATGGCATTTCTATATTTCAGAAACACATCTTTTTCTTAAAACAATCAGAAAAATACTGGACGAGGTAACCACCTCCAGAAATGACGAGAGCTTTAGGGTTGAAAACCCCCTTTTGACAGCAGTAATAGCTGCACGTTCCTTTTCTAGAGTGTCAGTGAAATGTAACCAATTAGACAGCTCGATCGAGCAGAGGAAAGTGTATGATTAGAAAACAAACCAAAGAGTACTCAGTTTATGAAGCATTCTTCAAACTAAAAACAAAGAATACCAGAAAAGCCATGGAAGATTACGTCCTTCACTTGGACATCAAAATAAAGCGTGGAAATGTTTCTTTGGCAGACAAGATACCACTCACATAACCTCCAACGCCAAATTCACCTACCACACCATACCATGCCATGCCTTTCCCGCTATAACCTATGTCAAAAACCAATTCATGCTATAAGAATGCATCACTGTCTTCAACTACATAGCGGCTCAATATCCGTAGAAATAGTTCACTTCACTGTAGTTTTTGTGGAGAGAACGCCCAGTTATTAGCACTGCTAAAAATAACCCCAAAAATTTCCATAAAATCCAACCATACAGAGAATAAAACCACAATGAAGCTGAGCTACTTGCAAAACTCGGACACTAGATCAGATTCGAACCCGCGATTACTCTTTCCGGGAGCTCATGTGTTTACCCACTGCATCACTGAGGTCCTTGCTTCGTCTTTCTCTCAGCCAGTTTTTACCCTATATAAGGAATTATACCCAGACCTATTCTGCCAAACAACTCTGTTCAAGGCCTCATTTTTAAATGAAATTTCAAATGTGAAAAGAACAGCGAATTCTCTCCTCTAAAGACCGAGACCTGAACATGGAACACATGGACGTGAAAGAGCTTGAAGGAACATGGATATCAGGGAAAACGAACCACAAAAAATTTAAAAGGCTAACGGGAAAACGACAAAGAATCGTGTTAAACTGGGCCTCGACAACTTCGAAGGAAATCAACCACAGAAAAAAGCAGGATGACAGCAGAAATCCTCATGTCCGAGCCAAATCAAAATTGTTGCACGTGGGTTGCAAAAAAAAAATCAGGTTGTCACCTACCATTCCCTAACTTTTGCTGAATATGATAAAACCGTCGGGAAGGTCAAAAAAACGCAAAATTGTTAACATTTTTTGCCGATAAAATAGTGGATCCATTTCAAGCGAACAGTAGAACAGCTGATTACTATCACCATTGCAGTAACTTCCATGTCCGACTTTCTATTAACCTCGGCATTGATTGAATAACGACATGCGACAATGACATGAATAACGCGCGACCCAACAGCGCGTACGCGATGGAGTCCTTTGACGTCACCGCCCTCTATACAAACGTTCCGAATCACTCCGCTATGCACGTCATCCGCGAGCTTCTTATACAACACGAAGGAGCAATAAACATGTACGGCTTCTCGATTCAACAATTGATGACACTCTTAAAGGAGTGCCTAAACTGCTCAATCTTTAGATGGTCCGGGAGGTATTACGCACAAATGAGAAGGCTGGCAGTGGGACAACGACTGGCACCAAGCCTTGCCATTGCATTCATGTCCAAAGTGGAAGCACCAGCTCCTACCGTTCATCTCAAATGATGTAAGTGCAGCTATAAAACGCTGCTTAAGAAGAGCGGGTCTAGAGAATTCGGTAAACATAGTTGAAATGCCACCGAGTAATCTTAGGCGCCAGCTAGTTCGTAACCGCCTATATAACCGTCTATGTGAAACGAAAAATTGCATAATTTGCCCCAATGGTAGAGACGGTGACAGTATGAGTTCGATTACAGTCTATCTGACCTTTTGTAAAGCGTGCGGAGACGAATACGTTTGCGAAACGGGTAGACCACTCTGCGTCCGCATAAAAGAACACCTAGTCGGCAAACGTAAACCAAATACTCCACTAGGCACACATAGGACGCAGAGACATAATGGAGAAGATTTTAAAGTAGAGGTTAAGGTCGTCGGGCAAGAAACGAGAACACAAGCGCACAAAACTCTAGAGACATTCTGGATTAATTCCAAGAATCCGAAAATGAACCGCAGAGAGGAATGCCTCATAACCACGCGTGATATTGGGCAGTATATAAGCCTGTAATTCTGATGAGATGGGCACAATACGGTTTCGTGTGAACCCTGTGCTGTTTGTCTCCACGTGACATATTTAGTGGAAGACTCATAGAAAGCGGTGAGTGTGCAAAGTCTGTGTTCAATGTGGTTGAAATTTTGGTTCAGCGTTTTCTCTGTTTGGTTATGGAGGTGCTTGGCCGTGTAGATTGCTGTCAACTTGACCTTTCCAGGCTCTGAGGAAGGCGAAATCCACCGAAACGTCAGCTTGTACGTAAATAAGGAAATAAAATAACGCCTCGTGTCTGCTAAACAGGAGTATAAAGAATTACCACCATTGTGTCATAACGGTTCGTCCGCTTTCCGGAAAAGCAAACGGATTTTTACAGAAAAACAGACGCCGATAGAAAAACGTCATCTCTTAAAAGCTATCCACTGCAGTACTAAAGCGATGACAATGCCTCTAGAAAGGGTATGCGCACCGTAGAGATACAGTTCTTTCCAAATTTTCCAAAAACCTTCAAATGTTGGTGAAGTATGAATGCACAAAAGTACATCATTAGAAAAATTGACGGAAATATGATGTAAGATGAACTCATATGGATTACTGTATGATCGCTGCGACCGCTTCTTGATTGTTTCAAAGGTTTTGGGAACATAAAAAGGAAAATATTTTATGAAAGAAGAATTATGACATATGAAAAACGATATGGATTACTTCAATACCTCAGCAAACGAGTTCAAGATACAAATTTATCTTTTTATGTCCAGAAGATAGAGCGATTACATGCACAATCTCAAACAGCCACATCGTGCAAGAGCGCGCTAAAAGAGAAAGGTTGTGTTGGCCGTTATGAGTTATAACAAACTATCAATATGTCACTTCTGTATATGTGCAGACATTCGTACCGTAGCAAGCAGGTCAATAATTCATAAACCCAATGGAACAGGAAATTTTAAGTTGCTTCAATGCTAACAAAAGTGTGTACATTCTTAAGAACTGCCCTTGTTGAGCTGAGTGACTCGATAGCTGAAGTTTCGACGACTTCATTTTTCCTCAGAGTCTTCAGGTATTTAATTTAACGATATCCATATAACTCAGTGAAATATCTATAGTGTTAATGAAGATCTTATACATAAATGAAGGTATTTTGTTTAAAAACTACCGTGCTGTTGCGTATGGTACCACCTGTGTGTTGTTCACGTGGAATGAAACCCACCCAGGTTAGAAAATCAGTTTGAAATAAGGCGCCAGGTCACGTGTAATAGTGAGGTATTAGTCTTCCCGGTTCACCTTTGGACTTTTGGAACTTATTCAAAACGCTTCAAGAGTCTTTCACCTATATGTTTTTAACTCCTAGGATCCGAACAGTTACTTCAAAGTCATCACCATTGTGCTTCGGTGGCCTATGTGTGCCTAGAGGAGTACTCAGCCGAGATTTAACTTTCCCATGTAGATGTTCCTCTACACAAAGTGATCTACCTGTTTCGCCAATATATTCTCCACCGCACGTCTTACATAAGACCAAGTATATTGTACCTGAATTCATGAAATCCTCCCCCTAACATCTGGACAAATTATACCATTTTCTAAGCTGGAAAAACGATTATATATAGAGATCATTTATATTTTAGATCTTCACTGGTACAATATATACTTCACGAATTATGTTATCGTCACATAAAATTTTAAAAAAATTAACCTCGCGTCAGCTCAACATACGCAGTTCATATGAATATGCATATATATATATATATATATATATATTTATACGTATATGTATATACATATGTATATGTATATACATATGTATGTACATATATATATATATATATATATATATATATATATATATATATATATATACGTAACGATTATTTTTGCCGAGGTTCATGAAAAGTCAGTCTCTTAAATTTGCCAAAGTGTTAAAAGTAGAAGTTTTGCACCATATAGTACACAGTGTTAAAATGTGGAATTATAAATATTGCAGATTATAACTCGAAAGACCGACTCTCTATAAACCTCGACATAGATAGTTGATATATTTATTTATGTGATCTCATAAACTGATCTTCCTAAGCTGACACGAGGCAGGTCCAGGTCTTCGTTGTCGTTGTCGTCGTTGTTTTTGATGTTACTGATCGATGGCTGACGTTTCGGTGACTTCGCCTTCCTCAGAGTCTGGACGTATTTTATATTAGAATATTTCTATTATTCCGTGGAAAAAAGGTAACAGTATTAATGAAGACCAAATTTTCAAATAGACGCCATATTGAACAGAAAGGCCACTAACCGTGATGTTACGTGCGGGACCGGCCCACGCGTTGTTTTCGTGGAGTCGCGAGCAAGACACACCCCGGGGTCAAAATATCATTTTGAAATAGGGCCCCAGGTCACGCGTGATAGTGAGGCATTCGTCTTTCCGGTTCATTTTTGGATTTTTGAAATATATCCAAAAAAAACATCAACGCGCAAATCTCTTGAGGCGTTTTGGATAAATTTCAAAAATCCAAAGATGAACCGGAAAGACGAATGCCTCAATATCACGCGCGACCTAGCGTCCTATTTCAAAATGATATTTTGACCCCGGGGCGGGTCTTGCTCGCGACTCCGCGTGAACTACGTGTGGGCCAGTCCCGTACGTAACATCACGGTGAGTGGCCTTTTTGTTCATTATGGCGTCTATTTAAAAGTTTGATCTTCATTAATACTTTGACCATTTTTCCACCGAATAATAAAAATATTCTAATATAAAGTACGTCCAGGCTTCGAGGAAGGCGAAATCGCCGAAACATCAGCTATGGATCAACAACACAAACAGCAACGACAACGACAACGACGACCTGTACCAACCTCGCATCAGCCTAAGAAGATCAGTTTATAAGATCATATAAATAACATCAAAACGTTTTTGTACGATATTTTGTACCAACACCTACAGGTTGTCCGTAACTGCCCACGAATCTACTATTTGTCGTCTACATGCTCTCTAGTTTTTACACTACCCAACATCACATGTCGTGCAGATCCCAAGGTTCACTTCATTTCATCGATCCATACTCTACTAAGGTCTTCAGATTTAAGTATGGCTTTGGCAGCTGCTTAGAGATTTTTGTCTTCTTAATGTACGTTATTGGTTGTTGGTCGAGTTGATTCTCTCTGGATCCTAGGATAGCTGTTTCAGGACGTTCCCAGATCCTCACCACAGTTAAGCGCAATCTTTCATGAATTGGAGGAAGCGAACTCATTCCATAGAAGTTCGGTACCAATCTGCCGACCCTGGAAGGATAGGGGCTTGGTTGGTTCAACCAATGGTTGGACCACGGCCTTGTGTATTTAGAACTCCATCACCATAACTGCGCTACTCACATCCCTTCTCATAAATTACAGATGGTATTTCCTGTAAAACGTTTACATGAAAACTTCTCTAAAATTTACAACACGAAGCAGGGCTTCGAAAAAATTTCAGAATGATGAACTGAATAAATGGACAACTTTGGAGATATGCAATAGCATCGATGGCATGGTGAGCAAGACAAAGAATACCAAATTGCTCGTCGTCGTTTCTGACTGTTACTCCCTCTGTCTTGACATAAGTGTCAGGAATGTTAACATTATGTAAGCGGGATAGAACGCCACTCAGAATTATCTCAAGCGCCATTCAAAGGGTGACGCCAGGAGTTCCTGTATCGCGTAAAAGAGGGAATTCGAAGTTAGTGTCAACGTCGATCAAGATAAGGGACATTACTACGTAGCTTCTGATGTCAAAAACAGAGAGAGCAGAACACTTTATGCGTCCTACGGGTAGAATATGGAAAACAGTAGGTACCGTCCGGGTCTGAGATGTCAACTGCTCTGCAGGAGTACAGCTGGTCACATGACCAAATCTCTTCACAAGGATCCTATATCCCATATATATACATATGTATATATATATGTACGTACTTTTATGTATATGTATATACATATGTGCATACATGTACATATATATATATACATATATATTATATACGTAACGATTATTTTTTTATTTTATGAAAAGTCGGTCTCTAAAATTTGGCAATGCGTTAAAAGTAGAAGTTTTGCACCATATAGTACATAGTGTTAAAATGTGAAATTATAAATATTGCAGATCATAAATTTAGCAAACTGTTCAGAAAGCGTGATAACCGCAACAGGCGTAACTTGTAAAGATTACAAATGCGTAAGTAGTAGTATAGAAAGATCGGGAAAGAAGTATATTTGAAAACGACGCTATCATGCTATCACAAAACCATCGGTGGAACGTTATCAGAGTAAGAGTTGGAAATAAGACATACTATGTGGAAACATTTACTAATGCCTAACCAATCAACGGACAGTAACTTTGGCGAGCTTCACTACTCGTCTACAGTCAATTTCCCCTTTCCTACACAACGTAATCATATATAACATCCATATGAATCCCCTCACTCACTGACCTATCTCCTACCGTGTTGAGGGGTCCCTAAGTGTCGAAATACGTGTACAGATTTAGCTGAAACTTCATAATTCGGCACGCAACACTATTCCGTCGAGAGATTCAGATCAAACGAACACTATCATTTAAAAACTACTCTTCGAATGGTTGTAAATGTGTTAACTCAAGCTGCTTTTCTGACAAATGTCAAAAAGTTTTCGAAACAAGGTCATCCAAAACCAGAGGGCTTGAGAGATTCAGAAGAGAGTTTTCGCCGGCTTCACAAACACATATGTGAATTTTTTGCGAAATATTTTAGAGATTTTTATTTGCTAGGAATTGAAACAATCGAACTGGAACGAAATGCGAATTTTAGAAATTTTCTATGCATAGTAAACAACGATATGAAATGCACAGTTGGAGAAAATCCTACTCGTTCATTTGGCCTCAAGTTCAAAATACGAGCTTCAAAGAAAGAAGGACAAAAAACGTTTTCCTGCCTCCAAAATAATCAACAATTTAACCTTCAACCTTAATGAAATTAACAAAAGAACTTGTGTCTTGTAGAGAAAACTTGTTTCTTGAAACACGTGATAACAGAGGAGCAGGCCGCGATGGTGTTCCGGTCAACACGAGTTTGACCATCAACATCGATTCATTCGAACAACTAACAACCAGAATCGGAGGTTTGTGATTGAAGAGAAATGGACCAATACCGGTTCGACGAACGTCGTCGTTTACGCGCCGACATCAAACAATGACGAAGAAGTTGAAACGTTCTATATGGACTTGGAGAAGCTCTACAGAGAAAACCATACATTCTTCTAGGTTATCATCGGAGATTTTAATGCTAAGATTGGACCAAGAGCAACGTCTGAAAAACGTCACATTGGGACCCACGGATTAGAATGGAACGAACAAGGTGACCAGCTGTCTGAGTTTATCATGGCGACCAAAACAATCCATGGTAACTCGCAATTCCAGAACCACCACTATCAACCCTGAATATGGAAGCCTTCGAGTGAAAAACACCATAACGAAATAGACAACATCATGTAAATAGGTTTTAGTTAACCTATGTTGCTGCTGTCTCAAAATTCTACAACGGAAAGAAAAGGAAGTCGCTAACTTCAGCAAACGAAATCCCAAGATCACCATTAAATTGGATTCACCCAAATCATCAATCGATCGTTGAAAAGCTGCCGTTATCGACATCATCGATGTGGAATATGATAGGCCTATTCAACATCTTCACGTTCAACCTATGAAAGCGGGGAATTCGAAAGTCATTAAGAGACGTATGTCTTCAGAAACACTCGAGCTGGTACGCCGACGTGAAATCGCACTATTTAATCAAATGAAATAAATGGGGATGTATTCGCTGTCCCACCCGTTCTCTCTTTCTAAATTCGATATGCTAGTTCGTCGCTGAAAAATCGAGTACCTAGTCGGATCAGGAGAGGATTTGAACACCTGAAATACCTTCTTGCACACTTTATGAACAAATTTGCTTGGCTCCTTACACGTTACCTGTCGAAATGCACGGTTCCCATACAATAACAAAACTCACTGAAGTACCGGCATAGTACGAGAGACAGCTCTGTCTCACTTTCATCGATTTAAAGAAAATTTTTGACTGAATTAAGACAAAATCGCTCATGAAAGTTAAGGACAATCAAGTCGCCTCTACTTAGTATGTAAAGAATCTTCGTGACCTATACAAAAATTAAAAACCAAAATATCGCATTCTACAATTACAACAATATTAACACCGACCTAAAAAGACGGCTTAGGCAAGGAGAAATCGTCTCTCCAAACTTCTAATTGCCATCATCGGGAATGGGATAGGAACATTGGAATGGGACAACATGGGAATGGAAATCAGTGGTCGGCAATTACGCCATCTTCGCTTTACTGACGAAATCGTTCTTAAAACAACAAGCACTAGCCAGGTGCAACGGAAGTTATCCCACTTCGACAATGCTTGTGGAAATATTGGTCGTCGGCTAACTCTCACAGAAACCATGTTCATGAAGAGTGGATTGGTTTCCGAAGCTCCGATCCGCGCCAAGGATCAAAAATCAGAGTCGCCTAGTTTCGAGAATCAATTTCTATACGCCAAACCGTCGAAGACAGGATGGGCAGGACACGTAATCCGTATGAACGACAGATGCAAAAAAGCTGTTAGCGAGTGGATTCCTCGGGATCTCAAATGTACAACGGGAAAGACCATCGACCGAATACTCAGAGTTCATCACAAAGACCTTAGAAGAAAGTTATGATGTTCGGCGAACCTATAGAGCGAGTGGAACCCACTACACTACTCTAGTACGCGACAGGGAGAAATGGAAAGTTTATTGGCGCTCGCTCGGGCCATTCAACGATCAACTGGAACACGACAAGTGACAGATGTTTCGGACGAAGGTCCTTGAAAGCCACCAACATTTTTGTGCCTCGGTATGTGTTAAGGAAAGTAAGGATGATTGAATTGAATCCACATATTTGCATAGATGCATTTCTATACGCCAAACCGGTGGGTTCTCATCGACGTATCAAGTTAATGTTTTTTATCCTCACAAACAAATTTGGTACCAGTTCTCCGAAAGTGGAAAGTGCTTTGATGCCCATAGCGTTGGATTAAACAAACGACGATGTGCACTGTAGGGCACCTCTAAAGACATACTGCGCATGGCTCTTGAAGATAATTAAAACAAAGAAATTTTGAAGGCATCTCTAGATCCTAATAGTGTGTTCGAATAAATAAAGTTAACCATGAGCTGAGATATGACTACAATTTTTGAGAACCACCACTGTTTTCGGATGAGTTGAGACCAATTAATATCACTGCAAACATGTGAGTTGTGCAAAAAATCTATTCCGGTTCCACGTCTGGTACGTCGGTCTGTGTAGGATTAGATATCCCTTGTAAACAAAAGGTGTAAAAAGCTATGCGCTACCAAAGTAGCAGCCGAGAAGAAATCAGTGAAGTTAAACTCGTAAAGATTCCACGTACCACCATGAGTGGAAACTCATTCATATCGAGCTCTAAGCGTCAAAAAAGTGAAAATAAAGAAAATAACATCTACAGTAATTCAGTGATAAACAAAGTTCGTCTATAACTCTACCAAGTTTTCAACACCTCAAGTACTTTAGTTGTGAAAAAATATGCGGGTGCTGATGAAAACTAGTTGCCTTTTCAAATGATCGCCAAAGAAAAGTAGAAGCTGCGTTTTATGTACTTACGGTAAGTCAGCACTTGTAATTAAGAACTTCGATAAATATATCATATTCCAGAAGATCTCAGAGGTAAAACAAGTGGTACGCTCATGATACGCAAAGAACATACAAGAACTGAATAAGAATGGCGGAGGACGGAAGGACAAGATGTAAGGTGAATGAAAAGACAGACGGTTTTCTCAGCAAGGTTAAGCAAATGCGCCAAAATCTGAAAATTGATAGATCCGAAAGTATTAATGCTAAGTGGTTTCATTCATGAAACATAAACTTCTCTAACTTTACTAAAGATAACAGTCGGGATAATATGAAGCACATGGAAGACAGTTGATTAAGATTTGGACGATAATGGCGCTTCAAAATGAACCAGAATCAATCACAGGAATTGCGCGTACACCTACCATTTCCCTGTCGTCTTGTTCAAACCGGTTGCGGTATAGTGTCCTCCACCCAAACCACCAACGTGATGACTTATAGCAATCAAATCATATTTCACGTGTTCATGTCTTTCATTTGCTAATTTGGAATTGAGCTCAAACCCTCTGAAACAATCCGATCAAATCAAACTGAGAAATTCCGTAAACTTCTTGTTACAACCCACTTTATTGGAATAACGACAGGGATATCAATTTTGTCACGATGCCACTTGCTATACTGGAACCTCTTCAAATGGATTATTAGGATCTGTAAAAACATCATCAGCAATAAATATGGAGAAAAAGTAGATCGAAGGAAATGACCTGTGGCAAATTCCACAGATCCAGCTTCTTTGTCGCTCTCTCGTGTTTTTTGCATTTCGGACAATACCTGAGAGAAAAGTATACAGTATGAACTAAAAATTATGTGTTGTGGAATAGAGTGGTCGAATCGAATTTCGCAAAAAAAAATAATAAAGTAAACAGATAACCGTAGGACATAGCAAAATAAACATGATTTGACTGAGTACTTTGCTAGCGAGTAAGTCTATGTCACACGTATCATATGCTCTCCTATTAACCGCGAAATAACACTGACAGATGGCTAGTGAAGTCTATATTTGAGCGCAAAAGTATTCCACGGATAACACCTTAAGAAACAGAGTCGCCAAAGATTCTTGCCGAGTTGCTGTCGTCATTAAGACGTACCATCCGATTTTTCATACCTTAGTGTTCCCGATTTTTGACTGTTAACGTACGTCAGAAATTATTATTCCCTCCCTCACCTACATAACATGAGACAATCCTGGGATGCCGTCTAGACAACGCGTTCGAGTAAGCTTGGTAATCTTGCACTTTGCCTGTGTAATGCCTGTAGGATAACTACGCATACATCAGGGACAGAAGAACGGTGGAATCGAAAGGTAAGCAATGAATCGGTTGTTCGTGGACTCTTCACGATATTCATGATGCTACTGTAAACCATGCAAGCTTCGTTCTTGATTCTTAGCTCTGGATGTAAGTCGTTCATTCTTCACTCAGGTATATATATATATATATATATATATATATATATATATATATAAGACACTACGAGACATTTCCCTATGTAACCAATTTCAATTTTCACAAGACGTCCTTGAAGACGGTTGCCGATAATTTTTAGACGATGACATCGCCTTATAGAACACATCTCTTCACGTGAATATTAACGTAGTTGCAAAGTGGTGAGGGTTACGAAATTATTATATAGATCACAAATGACCATTATATATTGAGCACGAATGGTCTAGTTGTTTGACGCTTCCATAGTCTCAACTTTTACTCTGGCGATGCTTCAGCAATTGTTCTTATAGTACGAAGGTAGTGTATCTATCGTATTTAAATCTTTTGAAAACCCTGCTACCTCGCATGGCTGTTCCCTCTAGGTTCTGTTAGTCTTATTATAGATGGCGCGGGTAAAGATCTCGTAAATGATAGAAGGCACGTTAAGCGATAGTTGGCTATGTCGTCTACGCCTCAATTTACGTGCAACAACACGGGTCTACTGGCTTTCTATTCATTTAGAACACCGAACCCTGAGGGTGACGACTGAGAAGCCAAACCGGGCTGCTGATCATGGCTGCTGATAGGTTTCTCATATGTTTCTCAGAGTTTAATGCTGTTATAACAGAACCATTAAGTACATAGAAGAAAGGACCGTTCTGATAGCATATCGGTCCATTCTAACCTAATATCTACACTGAGCGAGATGAACGTAGCGGTCGGAAATGGAAGTTGAAACCGTGAATGATTTTCCTTCTCTTGTGCCAGATGAAGTAAAAGAACATTTTATGCATACCCACTCCATCCAATGTAGCTTCAATCAGTACGGCTCTACTCCCGCCACGATCCTATCCATCGTTCCTTTATAGAACTTCAAAAATCCTTAGGTTAGTTGATGATCTCGTGTAAGCACACGGAAAATCAGCTTGACGTTTTGGCAACAGGCGTAGCCTCTTGTCACCTTCACTCTTGCGTTTTTTAGCACAACTGCGAAGATGTTCGAACTATGTTCACGTTAGCACTATGAAAGCTGAGAGTTCAAAAGTCACTAAAAAAGGCGTCTGCCTGCAGAAACCCTCGAGTTGATACGCCAGCATGGAATCGCACGAGCTGCAGGCAACCGCGAACTAACGTCCGAACTTGCAAAACAATGCTGACGGGGGATAAAAGAAGATCTTAAAGAGAGAAGAGCAGCAGTAATGGTCGAAGCTGCAGAGGCTGATAAGAGCATTCGCAAAGCCCATGGAAGCTTCACCAGTTACAAGACCAAGATGACTGCACTAAGACGCCCAGACGGAACAGTAACAGCGTCCAGAAAGGCAGTGGAGAAAATCATTCACGAATACTACTCAGATCTCTGAAATAAACGAGGATGGATATGTTGTACCTCCCCATCTCGTCTAAATTATTTACCGCCAACCTCGTGAACGTCAACCGAAAACTAGATTTCGACAACATGGGAGCTAAAATCGATGGTCGACAATTACGCCAACTTCGCTCTGCTAATGAGACCGTCCTTATAACACCAAATATTAGCCAAGCGGAACGAATTCTTGCCGACTTTGATAAGGCCTGTGGGAAAATTGGTGTTCGACCTCACAAAAACGATGTTCATGAGGAACGGATTAGTTTCGTATGCTCCATTCACGCTCAGCGGAACGAATATCTTCGAATGCTTCAATTATGTCTATCTAGGCCGGGAAATCAACATGTTGAACGACTTAGCACCAGAGTTGAGCAGAAGGAAACGAGCGGCTTGGTGATCTTTCAAGCCCATCGAGGATGTAGTGAAGAGAACAAAGAACACCCGATTCCGTGCCCAGATTTTCGACTCAACGATACTTCCTGCCTTAACGCATGCGTTAAAAACCTGGTCGCTTCGTAAGCAGGATAAAAGGTCACTCAGCGTTATCGAACGCGCAGTCGCAAGAACGATGCTAAGAGTATCCCATTCCACACAAGTAAAGGATGGGATCCGAAGCTCCGATCTGCGTCAACGGGTCAAAAATCGAAGGTGCCGTTTTATACGTAAAACTGTCGAAGATAAGGTGGGACGGACACGTGATGCCTATGAACGACAACCGATAGACAAGGGCCGCTAGTGACTGGATTCCTCGGGATGTCAAACGTAGTGGAGGAAGAGCACCGACCCGATGGTCAGAGTTCTTCACGAAGAGCCTGGAAGAAAGGTATGATGCTCAACGATTCCCTAGATCGAGCAGAACTCAGTGCTCCACTCTTGCACGCGAGACAGAAAAATCGAATAGTTACTGGCGCACGCTCCAGTCACTCGACGATCAACGGGACGACAGGTGACAGATGTGAACAGTGTCTACCCAAAAATCGGCGAAGAAAGCAAAAAAAGTAATATGTGATGGTTTTTGGAACTCGTTAGTCATATACTTCCAATTTTTCACGAGTCGCTCAAAAAAACAGTCCTGTACAAAAGAGACGATGGTCTGACCACACGAAAAATTGTTGCACAACGAAATTGTTATAACCACTCATCTTATTCATTTCATTCCGGTTTGTGGGTCCTGGTATGGATTGCTTAATACGCTTTCCTGCGGTGAATCTAGGTACTGAGGATGTTGAAGAAGATATGGTTTTCTCTATAGAACTCCAATTCCAAAAAAAGAAAAATTACATCGACTCCAATTTTGGCATCACTTTATTGAAAAGGATCCACATTCATGAAAAGTTTTGAAGAGGACACTAATGGCCCTATTCCACTGCTATAACATTCACGAAGGAACACTCCCGATATCATGAACAACGTTTACTAGGCAGTGTCAGAAAGTGCGTGGCGCAGTGGCAGTGATCCCGTTTACCACGACCACGCTGCTAATTCGACTCTAACGCAAGCTCACCAAACATCTCATCCCTCCTGGGGCCTAGAATTGGTTCTAGAGTTGTCCGGAAAGAGCTCATTCCTGTCAATCTATTTGGTAACGCTTTAGTTCTGTTATCTCTTGACTCCAAAGGAGAATCAAATAGATTAGCAATCAACGACATTTACAGGAGAGACGACAATCTTCATGCAATACCTTCTTCGATTATTAGACTAATATGAGGTTAACTAAAGCAATTCTCAAGCAACAGCCGAACAACATGAGGAAATACAACCACAATGTTGCTAAGATATTTACAAAACTCTGGACCGCAAGTGTCCATGGTGGGGAACGAACGCGCTATTGTCCTTTCCGGGGAGTAACGCGTTCACCACCACACCATGCGGGTCCTTCGTTTCGCTTGTCTCTCAGCTATTTCTATCGATCTTTTGCCGCAGCAATCACCCGTCAGCGGGATTGATCTGGAGCGCCCAAATCGGCATAGAACCCAGTTAAGCTGCGGCTGTAGTTGAAATCACAATGTTTTACCTTTTTATTTTCTGCCTACTATAATTTCGCGGCAGGGTACTAAGCGAAATGCAACCACAACGTTGCTGAGATATTTACAAAACTCTGGACCGCAAGTGTCTATGGTGGGGAACGAACGCGCTATTGTCCTTTCCGGGGAGTAACGCGTTCACCACCACACCATGCGGGTCCTTCGTTTCGCCTGTCTCTCAGCTATTTCTATTGATCTTTGCCACAGCAATCGCCCGTCAGTAAAATTTTAATTTTTTAGCTTTTATTAACTAATTTTGAAATTTAACGGCTGATTTAAAAAGTCAGGGTTTTTGTGATTTTAATGAGAATCCTACTTCACGAGTCATGCACCTCTCAACCGACACCCCACTTGTTTCTTTTTGTCACCATCGTTTACTATGGTGGTGGTTTCTTTCGAGCATGGTGACGTCTGCTAACGTCATTTTTTAATCCATACTGAATTCATTGGAAAATACGATTACAGCCGGTCGACGTCAGTTACAAACATGGCCGTCCATCTTGTTGATGATTGCGCCGAAAGGTCCCTGCATCCTCTTACGATTCATTCTAGTTTTCTCTTCGTCTATATATCGTCACCTCTTCATTACGTGAGCAACTCATCTACTAATATGTTTCGCTTCCCACGTGTGTTCCATAGATTTCGAGGAGGAGATAATTCTCGAAGATTCTACTTCAATGTAATTTTCTATGGACAAGTTATATTTCAGAAGGCATCGTTCAAGTCTTTATAGATAGTGTGAGGCGTAGAATTTTTGAGGCGTGTGAGGCGTGTGAGGCGCTTAGTACCCTGCCGCGAAATTATAATAGGCAGAAAATAAAAACGTATAACATTGTCATTTCAACTACAGCCGCAGCTTAACTGGGTTCTATGCCGATTTGGGCGCCCCAGATCAATCCCGCTGACGGGTGATTGCTGCGGCAAAGGTCGATAGAAATAGCTGAGAGACAAGCGAAACGAAGGACCCGCATGGTGTGGTGGCGAACGCGTTACTCCCCGGAAAGGACAATAGCGCGTTCGTTCCCCACCATAGACACTTGCGGTCCAGAGTTTTGTAAATATCTCAGCAACGTTGTGGTTGTATTTCGCTTAGTACCCTGCCGCGAAATTATAGTAGGCAGAAAATAAAAAGGTATAACAACATGGGGAAAGTTCAACGACCCTTGCGGATTATCGATTCAAAAAAAGATTCCAATGCAAGTACTGAGATTCGCATATTAAGCCTAAGAACGGGTCTCATAAAATAAAAAAAAATTGGTGGTGTCTTAGAATGGTCCTGAGATTTTGGTAGCACCACTGTTCGTTGGTGATCGCGTATCAGAGTCTGGGAAGTATATTCTTTAAGTTTCTTAACAATGAAACTCTTTTCAATGTTTTCCGCAACCACTACTCACCAGAAATCTTCTGGGCTCTGTTGTGAGGCCAAATTATACTCAGGCGTACCTTACCAAACTTCCCCACAGTAAATGAGTACGATTCTTTTAGGCGATTCCTAACCACTTTCCATATTGTTTCCAGTTATTTTACTGCACACACCAGACCTAATTGACTATTCCAATACGATCAGCATAGAAGTAAGCACGTGGTACACATATAGAAGATACTTATTAACTTGAAAAAGAAGAGATGGGAATCCACCTATGTCTTAAGAATAGGAATAGGCCGTTTCGGTGTGCGCTTACTCTTGATCTGAATCTGAGAATGCTCCGCGTAGCCTCACGACTAACAAGTTGGAAACCACTCAATGGAAACGTGAATAGGAAAAATTTAATACAACAAATAATTGATGAGATTACTGTGAAAAAATACCTGATACATGTGCATTATATAAACCAAGATAGGCTTCTCACCAACTATCTTCTTCGCCCAGTTGTTCCTGCTTCGTAAATAGGTCTATACATTCCATAAGATGCATATCTTTCCGCGAGGAAACAGAAACCTCCCGATCAATCAAGTCCTAAAAATTTCCACATGGGTCTGTAATAGATAAGGAGTTTTTACGAAAATATTGTAACTTTAACCTCTGTCCCTAAATATTAAGCTGTTCGGAAACTAAAGGATAATTGGAAGGCGTATTTCTGAGGTGCCATATGTCAGCCCCGAATAAGCGTTACTAGTGGAAATGAGAACCATTAGAATTTACAGATATTTGCTAGCAGGAATCGAATATATATATATTCAGCTTGCATACACTAGAGTTTTGGAGGCACTGAAATCCTAAAAGGCAATTTCAACCTCGGCTTATTTGATGAAGCATTTCTTGAACAGGAAATTGGTTGAACAAGTGGTAGTCGGTATGACAGAGGTTCGCCGAGTATGGCAGAAAAGGAAAATTCTTAGCCCACATAGTTCAACCTTTGCAGTGTCTGTTATGCTATTTGCGGTGGCGCATTATCGTGCAAAGAGATTGATCCCACTCTCTTGACTAACTAGGGGCGAAAACAACGAAAGTTATGGCGCATTTTGTCGATTTGCTGGAAGTACTTCGTCGTCGCGTTTCTCCTGGATCCCGGAAGTTTTGATGGATCAAACCAACAGCAGGTCACCAAATGGTCGGTATCGGCATGGCCTCTCTGCTCCGGATGCGTATACCGAGTTCTTTTGCAGCTTTTCGGAGACAGTTCTTGTTTTGTATAGTCTTCAATTCAATATTGTCAATAGCAGAACAGCGTGCAAAACAATTCTCGCCCTCAACGTCTAATTTGTCATGACGGAATTTTTCAAACCAACGTTGCATTGATCAGTTGTTGTTGATACTCCCTTGACCCCTACTTCATTAATATTTCGAGCCATCTACGATATGTTCGCCCGAGATTGAATTCGAAGTAGATTTGTCAAAATTACTGCTTTGACATTTGAAATTCTAACCCTTGAAAAGTACTAAAAATGCAAATTATGTTTCAATGCAATTAAGCAGTGCGGAAGTTCATAAAATGAACTTTGAAGTAATATCTTACAACAACAACGATGCCGAGATATTCACAAAACTTGGACACCGGGCTAGATCGAACCACGGTTTCTCTTTACGGGGGTTTGCGTATTACACACTGCGCCACGGAGGCCTTTGATCTGCGAATCTCTCAGCTAGTTTTCTGCCTAACGTTGTCATCAGCATGGGCGTCCGTGGCGCTGTGTGTAATGCGCGAGTCTCCGGAAAAGAAATCGTGGTTCGATCTGACCCGAGGTCCAAGTTATGCGAATATCTCAGCATCGTTGCAGTTGATTTGGCATAACACTCTGCCGAGAAAATTATAGTAGGCAGTAAATAAAAAATTAAAATAATGCATGACAGTACAGAGTTCGAGAAAAAGATTACTAAAGCGCCTTGAAGAAAAAAAATTACAAGTCGTGAATTAATTTTCAAACAACCTAATAATCTCAACCATATTGTATATTTAGAAAATCGGATCACCAAAAGGATTTTTTAGGTCAGAAACTTACAGCTCCCTTGTACTGATTAAATATTTGTGAAGATTTCCATTGAAAAACCACTGTATGCATCTGTATACCACCAGTAAATGGGACTGGTTCATCACCAGTTTGAAAAGGCACAGCATTACCGCCATGCATAACGAACAGTTTGTACTGTTCTAAAATAGAAACATTGTTGCACAGGGTTAGCCATTAAATATAATATAATGTAGTTACTACCTCGTTCTTCCCCTATCTTCGAGTTGTCATTTAGGCACATCTCTAAAGACGATTTCATAAACGTGTCAGAGATAAAAGGCAAGACACGATTTGCGAGAAAACTGAAAATCCTCGTTAGGAATAAGGTTGTCAGTAAAACAAAACCATGACTACCAGCGTTGCTTCTGAGCAATCACATCTAATGCAACTATCACGCAACATCAATGTTGTGTCGTTTATCGAAGAACGAAACATAGATAGTCATCAAGTAAAAACAAACAAAAGAAAATATCACCACCTCCTAGTGAGGCTATCAGGACTAGGAAGAGTGAAAACCATTGGTAACGATAAAGTCCGCCCAGTTTGTGTTTGGTTTCTAAAATAAAAACTATCAATGGTAAAATATTCATTGTTATGCTTGCCACAAAATTTCATACTTTATCACAACTACTTTATGAGTATTTGGATTGTGGTCCACTTGGCAAGCATAAAGGGATTGGTTTTTGTCTTCAATATAGATGGGTTCTGCAGGGTCCAGTAATCGAACTTCATCGGATAGTTCTCCAAAACCAATGGAATAAACTATAATCTGAAAACAGCGAAGAACTGATCCTTTAGAAAGAAATCCTACATAAGATATGCATTAATAAATTCAAGATACCTCTCCCGTAAAATCATTCCCAACGTTTTGCAAGGAATTCTTCATTGTGTTAATTGCGTCTTGCACAGTTGTAGAATTCGCCATTGTGATTGTAAACTAGAAACTTCCAAGACGTTAAAAAAATTACAACCAATGAAATTCGATCCGGTAACAAAGGGAAAACTTAGTCATATAAAGGTAACACAAAGGCAAGTACAAAACACTACCCTACGCCATCCGAAAAAACACGAAAAATAACCCAAACAACACTGTAAAAAATAAAATTCCAAGGATAAACCTAATACCTTTGCCCAACGTCGTCTTGAGTTGAAAATCAGTGTGACAACTTGTCTCACTTTTTCTTTTGGCGGCAAAGGAACGGACAGAAAGCAGAATGGATCGAACTTGATGCTGACCTTCACGATAGATTTGCTTATACATATATATGTATATATACATGCATGCATATACATACGTACGAGTATATACATACATATGTTGTTTATGCAATTTATAATATAACGAAAAGTCACCTTTGCACATACAGGACAAACCAATGTCGATTTCAATTGACCATGCACTAAGTCGACAATAATACTATCGTTCCGTGCTTTATAAGCTTGCCATGACCTTTCAGCTTGCTGAAAGTTGGGATATGAATTAGATTAGAAGCATTTCTGGAAGTAATAAAAGAAAGACACAATATTTCTTTGCAGAAGCAAAAAACCTCATGTTCTTCAAGCCTTTCGAGAGTTTCGTCATCAGGTACATACGGTTTGACCTTTATTCTATTCAAGTCCTCATGTAAACCGTCCAAGACATAAGCTAGGAGTTCCTGAGAGTCTTGCTGAGCATAACCGCTGAACCTTGGTGCAAACTGTCCAATAGTCATCTGGAACCCTATTCTCATATTGTAGTTAAAATGAAGCAATGTAAAAAAATTAGAAATACTGTTTTCCATTTTTACACATCGACTACGCTAGTCAAGAAATGTAACCAAAGTGACAATGAAATTACAAAAAATTTATGGGGAAGATAAGTCAATATTCGTTAGTGAATCAATAGGAAAATACAAGAACACCTACTTTAACCCTGCGTGGAACGACACTGCTGTTCTCTCCCGACCACATGCTTTGGAGAAGGTCACCGTACGCTCGGGCCAGCTCTCCATGAGTTCCCAGAGGATTTTTCTTGTTAACATCGGCAATATATTTGTTAGACAGAAAATATTCTGTCAACTCTGGCACGTTCGATAGGCACTAAAGAAGGGCTTTAAGATGACTGATCGATAACAACACAAGTAGCAAAAATGGCGAAGTCATTTCTGATCACTGCTTTCTTTTTCACTTTGAAATCCTCACTACCAGTTTACCTCTTTGGGCACAATTCCATTCACATACCTGAAGTGCTGAAGCCATAAAGCACGTATTGCCGAGATTCTGTAGCCCACACGCTCCTTTTACATACACACCTTGTTTTTCTCGCGAACCCTCGTAAAACCTGTAAGACCATAATTAGAGAATCGAATACATAGCAAATTCCGAAGCAACGAATTGGGCAAACATCTCATCTGAACTAATTGAAATGAATACATACGTATGTAAAACCCTGATAGGGTCTCACGTGTGACTGGAAAGGAAATAAATGGAAAGGCGAAAAAAAAAACTAGAGAAGAATAAGCAATTATTTGCTCAAAGTGATACTTAATAATCATAGATACAAACCGTGTGTTGCAACTAATCTAAAGGAAATGAACCTATCGTATCACTCCAAATCAACGAGAACTAGCGAGGAAAAAATGCTTATTACAATATTAAATCTAAAGCATGCATAAGACAATACATCACGATCTCCACGACAATATGGGCAATATAGAAGTGGATTCCTGAAAATTTTCCGTTCAGTACCCAGTGAACTATCTCAAAATCTACAAAGCACTAGTAACCACTTGAACTACTCAAAGGGTTCTGCTTTTTAGTGCAAGGGTTGCCCAAAGAAATCCGCTTGCACGAACAGTATTCTGCTTTGCTTCTCAGGACTTCGGGAAGTTTCGTAACCATGTGAACACACCTTGTTTAAATAATCGTTTGACACTTCACGACCGAATATCAAATCAAATTCACACCACCAGATCCTCGACGCAAAGTAATATGAAGCAGGATGCGCAAACGTTTAAACATTGACAACTTGATATTCCTATTCGATCCTACCCATGACAAGGGAATCTCGGGCAGGCATACTTAGTAAACGAATTGAAAACATAGCCTACGTGTTATCCTAGGAAATGAATGCGCCACCAGACAAGCAGATTTCGTAAAGTAGCAAAGAAGGTTTCAGCAAGCATGAAGCAACTTTAACAGTTTACCAATACTAAGGTTTCTCTCCTAATGATTGAGTCTTATAACTTCTAAATAAAGCTTCTCAATTTCGAAATGCAGTTGATAAAAACACAATCCTCTAAGCCGGTTTTTCTTGAAATGACGATGAAATCTCAATTACTGAAGTATTTGAGAAGCTAGGAAATCAAGATCCGCAGAACACATTGTGCTGACTCTTCAAATAAAATAAATATAATTAAATACATTGGACATAAAATAAAAGAACGAGGATTAAAAACATAAGCGCAATTCTTACGAAATATTCTGTCATCGTCACACTCATTTAGAAACGAAGTTCAACAAAAAAATTGAAACCAGATTTAAACTACAAAAAATCCCAATGTAAGTGTGTGGAAAGCACTAACGCTAATAAGAGACGCCATCACGTCATTCAGGACGAAATCCCATCTATTCAACTTCTTTATTGTTCAAAATGAGAGCCTTACGTTCGATCGGATCCAGAAAATCAGTGTTTCGACTTAGTAAAACAAAAAAAACTTATACCTTAACTCTTCATTTACTGCCTACGGCAATTTTTCACAGCAGGATATCATGTGAAATACAACCAAGATTATGCCGAAATATTTGCAAAACGCCGGACCGCATGTGTCTGCTGTGGGAAACGAACACGCTACTACCCCTTCAGGGGGCTAATGTGTTCACCACCACACCATGCGGCTCTTCGTTTCGCATATCTCAGCTAGTTTTCTATCTACCAATGCCATCTACAATCAACGGAATTAACCTAGGGAGCACAAATCGGCATTGACCTAGTTAAGCTGAGGCTGAATTTGAAAAGAACTTATACTTCGATCCGTAGACTAGTAGTTTGAACCAAAATTAATGAAATTCAACATCATTCGAGACATTTTGGTTTAAAGTTGCAAGCGGCCATTATTTTTGTATCAAACACATTGCACTCAAAGTATGACAGGCTTTATGTGCTAGTATCCAGTAGTCGTTCCTATCTCAACTCGTACTCCCCTGTCAAATTGTGATATTTTCAATTTTTGAATTACTAAGAAGTTGGAAGAGTTACTAGTAAACACTGGTACTTTTCTTGGATGTGGCAGACCCAGACAGTCTACAAGCAGTATAAAGGAAATAGATGAGAAGTAAACGATTCAATCATAATTTATATCGCAGCTCACAAGATAAAGCACTACGAGGTGGATCAACTGGAAGTGTCGTCAATTGTTAGGAAGAAGATTCAGCATGCTCTAGGAATTCATGGCAACAACTATAAGCATGTTTACTAAGCTGATGAAATATGAATGCAGTATAAATCGAATATTTTGAAAAATCTTCTGAAGCAAAGGGATGCGCAATATAAGTATGGCTCACATTCATGGATTTCCTTGCCTCTGAGATTTTAGAAGCATCACCAAAACACTGCTAAAACAGCAACGATATTTGATGTTTTTTAATCAAGTTAGCGAAGTAACTTTTAGTACTCGACTTGCCCAGAAAACACTCACCGAATACTTGCAGTGTTCGCCGATAATGAAAACTGATAAGAACTAGTGAAAACTAACGACCAGTTATCGGCCTCCCCAAAAGTGAGCATACGGATATTTGCCTCCCGGTTCTCATAATCCCAATCATCCTCTAACCAAACTTTCCGGGCATACACATATGCATTTAACTGGTAAATGACGCATTGCGGAGTCAAAGAATCCACAGTCTAGACCTACATAAGCTTTATAGAAAACATATTGTCCTGTTTTCCCATGTTCAAGTCCCTATCCAGTACCACGCGACACTCCGTGCAGCCATGCAACAAACTGGTCATGAAGCCTCAAATAAGAGAGCTACGTGAAACACGGAAGTAATTACATTATGTCACTATCAGTAGACCGCATAAAAAGGATCAATTTAGTAACAACTACAATAGCGAAAAATGTTAATCCACAGCGTTATAACAGTTTCAGATATTTTTCTACTCAAACATTGAATTTTGCGGAAAAAATCCATCACGTTGAAGCATAAAAAATCCGACATCTGGAAAATTGCGAAACCTGGATCAAATCTGCTTTCTGCGATTGCAAAAATTATTTTACGAGACATACGTATGTCGCCCAAACCTTCCTATAAAAGAGGATCGAAACAGAGTTCTATAACAATCTCCACATCGCTGCAAAACGTACGATGTTACTAACCCATTAAAGGATGCATGTCAAATCTCATGTAACCATAGACAAACCCGCGGACCATAGGCAATACGAGTTGTTAGTGCTTTTCTACATCTCAGTTATAAAACTATGCACTAGGTCCGTGGGCTGGAAGCAGCAAAATAATGAGTGAAATGAAATGGATATATACCACCCACGGACCTGATAGGAAGCAAGTGAAGGCGAAATATGTACGTAATCAAGGCATAGAGCCAACGCCAATTCGTTATGTATCGGTAGGTGCGAAATAGCATGGACCACCATGACCACCTAAACTCAAAAGAAAGAAAGGGTATTTTCTTCCTTCAGCAGTATATGTGAAAATATCATTCACTTCAGCATAAATTAATTCGAGAACGTCCATTAAGTAAATGAAAAGCTTTGGATGTTTTCTTGTTCACTATTGCCTTACCACCTGGACAAAAACAGCTACGCACTCTACTACTTGGATACTTGGATGGCCCGTCCCGAGTGGTTGTGCGGGCCCCAGCATAATCTCCATTTTTTCGGAGATTTGCTGGTTTAGCCATTGTGGTTCGCCGGAATCCTGACCAAAGTCAACCCCAGGTCGTCACCACCACAGGCAGTCGCAACGTTTGTGGATCATAGATTTGCCACCATGCGACTAATTTGATACGAGGATGGTCGTGGATCCTGGTATTGATTCACTCTTAGCTAGGGTTCCTGATGGAAATACCGGACTCCTTCTCAGCCCGGGAGACCCCGCTGTACATCGCAGCCCCACACCCAGGAACACCTCCCAGCCACTATGAGGCGGTGAACCGCTGGGACGGCTATGCATTCTACCTCAAATAAAGTGGAACTAAGATTAGTGGGCTAAAATTAGTCCCGAACTCTAATTTGATGGTGCTCAACTTCTTATTCACGAGTCAATGTCCCCGAGGATGCTCAAAGTGCTAAGACTAAAAGTAGCTGACTTACTTCCTCACTTCCTGTAGTGAAAAATGGGCTATTCAAAAGATATCTAGGCTTAACTGTATTTGTATTGAGAATTGTATTATCAGGTCACTAAATCGAAGAGACATGACGTCGAAACTTAACAAAATTCCGGTCATAAATGTCAAGGAAGTGTCGAGAACGTATGCTTTCACTTCGGTAAAAACTTAATAAAACACGGAATCAACACGGTTGAAGCTGTTAAATGATTAAAGCTACACACAAAAGTCACAACGTGCAGGTAATGTCAAGGAAAAAACAACATTAAGGCAAAAGCGTGACATAAATGATACTAAAATGAACTTACGAATATGAGGACAACGAATTTGAAGCAAAATCGATTTTTGAATTCCTATGCCTTTCATGGTTTATAGACCAAGCATTATCCAGATCACAAACATCTATGTAAACCTGGAAAAAACCAAAACTAAAATAAAACTTACTCGAACGGCGTTAGGAAAACATGTTATAAACCTCATTACCTTCTGAGCGGTATCGAAATAGGAATCTACATTCTGTAGTGTAATATGTATTAATTCGTAGTTGTCGCCATGGGCAATATAAAAACGAAGTCTATCGGAAGGAACTTCAGAAAGTCCTAGGGATTGCAACGCACGATTCCGAAGATCCACTAAATCGCTTCTTATCTATCGACGATAACGTAGTTATAAAATAAAGTGAAGTACGAACTCAGTGTTTCGCCATCAGTTAAACGGAGCTCACAGTATCTGGAAGGATCTCTAGCTAGGTAAACCTGAACCAGCAAAATTACTTTTAGACCACATGATATAATACATAGAGAATTTGTTTAGGAAAACAGAAAATGACAGACTTTCCTACCATAACGATCCGAGGGTACACCTCGACAACAGGTTTCCCACTTTTTGAAACAACTTTGCGACAGATGTAGTCTCGACTGGTCAGTTCTAGACCGTACACCTCTCTCAAGCGGTTGAAAACTGGTTCAGGAAGAAGATGGAAGTCAATTGACTCCGCGAGATTTGGACGCAAAAAGTAACTGTCGCCAGCTAAAATGTCGAGCTAAAAGTGGCAAACTACCCTCTAGCATCAACATCCGCGACAACAATTTTAAAAAAATTTTTGTGATGTTGTAATGTCGAAACATAGTAATTACTGCAGTTTGTTAAATTAAAATTTAACGTTAACATAACACCTAAGGATCAACATTGATAACAACCCTTCCTTCGACTACCAGAGATATTGAAGAGTTAATCACTTCACAGGTCGACGGAAGAGGCTTTGCTTTGCCGCGTTTACCGTAAATGGTATAACGCAATTTCTATGCACTGCCATCTCAATACAGAACTAAAACTGTGAAGAAAAAATTAAAGAAGGAATTTGAATTGATATTCTCTACACTATCGCGGCAATCAATAGATATTAACGATACACAACGTAAAACTACTGTGTCCTTTTCGATTAACACTTCAATCACATTCGTGTTCAAGATACAGACCATGACCCAAAAAAAATGAAAGGAACACGTCCTATAAGGTTCAGAAAAAATTAATTCAATTTTAAAGGACAAAGCTTCCAGCGTTTATCAGCGCTATGCATTCCATTCTATTAAATATCGTAAAGATTAATGCATGCATGGGTCTATACAATACTTGCGGTGGACCTACTACTGATGTAGAATATCAATGTTGCTATCGTCGTAGACAAGTCTGGTAACACTTTGCCGACCCAGTTAGGATGGACTTGTTAATCAGGAGAGGTACTGTACCGACATCCGATCTTGTGTGCATGAAAGGGCTCCCCTTACCACTACATTAAAAGCGCCCATAGTCCTATCTTAATCGTGCCCCGTATGGACAATACAGTGTTCATAGCAAACCGGACAAAAAGACTATATGAACACTATTGTGTCTATATTTAGTTTGGTGAGTTGCAGAGCTTTCTTTTTACCGCAATATGAATACTCATTCGTTACATCATGAAAAGCAGGTCGAAATAGTTTACAAAGACCCTGCTCCAAAAAGTTCATTGACCGATAATTTGACTAACAATTAACTGTTCTTTGATTTCAACTGCTACAGTCATCGTACGGAATGTGTGGACGAACACAGGGTGCAAAATACTTAAAATTCCTAACAGTAACATACATATCGTTCATACCCACAAAACAACCGAACAAAGTCTCTTCTACAATGTTGTCATGTTCACAACCCCTAAAGCACTCTAGTTATTAAAAATTATTTCCTATTGTCAAAGAATCAGAAACTCCACAGCGGATGAAAAACTGATCGTAATAAGTTGGGCCAACGATGAAATACGGCAACGGGGAGTTATTGGTTAAGAAAGTCCACTATGACCAAGATACGGTGGTTTGAACTTGTAGGCAGTCACTAAAACTCATTCACATCGGGTGTTATATGTTAACTTAAAATTCCAGTAGGGCTCCCACGAATTCTGTACAAACGCTTCAAGCAAGACATCATGGAATGTTCTTCACCTCAACGGTATTTTTCCCTGTCCATAAAAACAAACCCCAAAATTTCATGCAAATTTTTCCTCAGGATTCCAAACACCATAATCATATCTATACTAAACTCGCTGGATGCTAATGATGAAATAGTGTACTTACCAAAGAAATAAAAGTTTTCTTATCCTACCATGACACAAGGCCACGTGTAGCACAGTGGTCGGAGGCGCCCTGCAATACTGATGGGATCGATCCCAGCGCTTCAGGCCCACCTAGCCCTCCATCCCTCCAGGTCGGTAAATCGGTACCAGACTTGTCTATGGGAATAGCAGCACTGACTCGATGCATCGGTAGGCCATCGGAAGTCACTGCAAAGCCTAGATACGCATTCAATCACCTCAGACGATGCTTAATCAAGTCGAATGGATGGAGCATCTACAGGGATTGATCAACACCGAGAGCTTTATCCTTTTACCATGAAATATTTTGGTTTTACAGAACTCTAAAACCGTATTTGTTCTGGTCTTTGTCATTGAGGTAGTACTTGAAACATTTAAGGGGTTAAATAAGTCAGATCTCTCGTAATGCTACTAAACACACCAATGCTGTATGATGTCGCAAAGACCGCATTTAAAATTCATAAAATCTAGCTTCGTATTTCGAATCTTCTAAAAGTTCGAGTTTGGTCTACAAGCCTGTCAAATCCTCAAGCAATAAAGTTACCCAAAAACTACTGAAAGTTCTCAAAAGAACTGTCATCATTGTCAATATGTTGAAATACTCCTTGACACAAGTGGCTCCACGAACGACCATAATTCTTGTATAATTAAATAAGATTACAAAATACGACCATTCGATTTCCAGTAATTTAGTAACCTACGTTTGAGTTAATGGATATCACAGAAGACTATAAAAAGGATAAAGGATAAAGTTCTCGGGGTTGATCAACCCCTTTGCGATACGTCATGCATTCGACTTCATTAAGCATCGTTTGGAGGTGATTGAATTCACACCATGCCTTTTCAATGACTCGCGGTGGCCTAACGATGTATCGAGCTAGTGCTGTTATCCTCCCAGAGAAGTCTGGTACCAATTAGCCGACCCCGGAGGGATGGAAGGCTTGATGGCCAAGGGGCGTGTGAACAGACCCCATGTGTATTGCAGAGCGCCTCTGACTACTGCGCCACAGGCGACCTCACAGCACATTACGTTTTCAATTGTGCCATCATAGAAAACTGTGGGTAAAAATCCAGTATTAATCCTAATAGCAAATATGACGGAATACACTTCATAAGTCACCTACATTTGTAGGAAATCGAGGAGTTGTCGATGGGTGGAATATCCTCAACGTATCCTTGCCTGGCAGCTTCCAGCACTTTCGACCACCACATATTGCTTACAACGTACCTAAACATATCCAACTTGGAAAAAGGTTTTAGAGTTGGAACACAAACTTAAGACTTATTAAATACAAAGAAAATGATGTTAGGACAACTATGACCTTTTCCTCCGTACGATGACGAAATCAGAACACATGAGGACAAAAAGCTTAAAAAACGAGGAACTACTAGCCAGTTGCTGTCAAGCTTCAATGGATATTCTTGTACGTCGGAAATCAGACAGTTCAGTTCTTTCAGAGTAACACGATCGTTGCCTTTCTTCGCTACCACGGCGTCCATTGCTGTATTGTCGCCAGCTCTTTCGTCGATCCTCGTCATCCCGTGCCGAACGGGCCTAAACAATAAAACTCTCTCGATATGCTACTCCGAAAGAAACACTGGAAAAATGTACTGCGATGATGAAAATAAATGTAGCAAGGAAAACACTACGGGAATAAATGGAGATGAACGAATTGAACTGAATTATTGAAGTACACTGCGAATTTCCAGGGAGACATAACAGAAGTTCTGGCCGTTCATGTGTATCCCTAACAAGTCTACGGGAAAGACATGTGCTTACGGAGTGTGGAGTGTATTCTACATCAAAATGAGTAGGATCATGTGGCCGAACGGTTACGGCGATGGACTGCTAATGCATTGGGGGTTTCCTCGCGTGAGTTCGAATCTCATCAAAATAAGTTCAGCAGGAAAAAGAATCCAATCCTCTTCCTGGTTAGTAACAGACGACATGCATGTACGGAAACGATTACCGCAAAGCGAAGGTAGTGGAGGACAAACACAGAACTACGACCAGCACTCGTCAGTTAGGGTCAAGTGAAATATTTCTAGCCATCTTAGATTCTCATCAATACTTTATGTGCTTCTGTTCGGATAAGCATGAACAACCCACCAAGAGAAGACTAATGGTCCGCGAACAACTCAACAATCCATCGACAACACCCACAAGACGGGAAGAAACACTGACAGTACTGGAAGTCGCTACATTCATGAATGATGAGAACAGCGCGCCGCACGGGTTTGCATTTCCTAAACAGCAGACGCGTACGTTGGAGCAACGTGAGGTGAAAACCGTAGCGAAAGACGAACTGCGGTAGCGTCGACTGGGAGCACGTTAAAAAATGAGGGACATGGATAGAAAAGTGAGTTTGGGTCGAAATCCAGCTAAAGTCAAGCCGTCAGTCCAGCAAGTTGCTGGCTTGAAGATATTTTTAAACCTTACGACTCAACAACTGTCAAGGCCTATGTGGATTTAACACTTGCAAAGTCGACACTGGTGGAAGGAACACGGGGGTACGGACCTGCTTCTTTGGTGTTATTCTATCAGCACTAGCACATGGACAAGTTGAAGATCTTCACAAAGAATACGAATGAAAGAGGAAATAAGCGCAAAGCCCTCTTGGAGAAGTTTCACCACTTTTAAATTTTACATATACACATATATACTTGTATATACGTAGAACTTAAAAGGTAACTTATACTTTAAAAACGAACTAGCTGAGAGACAGGCGAAACGAAGGACCCGCATGGTGTGGTGGCGGACGCTTTAACCCCCTGAAAGGGTAACGGCGCGTTCGTTCCTCACCCCGGACACCTGCCGTCTGGAGTTATACAAATATCTCAGCATCATTGTGGTTATATATATATATATATGTGCATATTGACGTATAATTTTATTTATACATTAAGGTATGAGCAAAATACGGAATTTTAGATGCGCTTCGAAAACACAGCTACCGTTTCCAAGGGCTAGCGTGTTCACCACCACCACATCACGCGGGTCCTTCGTTTCGCTACTCTCTCAGCCGTTTTTTAACCTGTCGATGCTATCAGCAATCATCCATCAACGGGATTGATCTGGGTAGCATAAATTGTCATTGAACCCAGCTGAAGCTGCTTAAACCTGGCGGAGAGAAAGACAAACCATGGACCTCGCTTGGTGCAGTGGATACCACGTGAGCTCTCGGAGATGGTAATCGTTGGTTCGAGATGCAACTGAAGTTCCGTGTTTTGCTCATATCTCAGCATCATTGTGATTGTATTTCGTATCCAGCCCTGGCAAAGAAGAAAAATAGGCAGTACGTAGAAGCTAAAGAATTCTCTATATATTGTTCGGATTCTGCTTCTCTGTCGTCATTAAGTGGTACGGTCGTCTTTTCATTCCTACTTTCATTTTGATGCCAGTTTTAATATCGCCTTCAAATCCACTAATACGAGAACGGAACGACGTAATCGTTACCGAAAGGATACCTCCCTCGTATCCAGCAGGTGGTGAAAACCTGAAAACGCCCTTGCAAGATTAAGTCAGAACTTCACGGAGGATCAAGCTTCCCAACCAGCGGTGGGCCAGCCTCGCTACACCGCACCCTCGGCACTTCCGTCTACAACGCCCAGTGGTGAGACGATCGCTGAGGCCAAAAAATTGGTTACACAGGACTTCACTGGAACGAGATCTGGCGAGCACACGCACGACACATCATGGAGATTGTTTCTTAGTTTATATGATGAAATACAAGAACGGACTTCTCCATCGCCGATCTTCACGCTTTTCTTGAAGCCGCAGACCGTAACCAATTCCAAATGGTCGGTGTACACCCTTGTGGTCCATAGAAAAAAGGTCCTGTGATGAAACAACGGTGGCGTAGACTTTGTCGTCCACCCGTCCATTGTCCATCCTGTCGACTTCTGCGAGATCCTCTCGCCGCAGATGTCCGTCCTCCCTCTTACTCATAAGAAGATCACCAGCATCAGCTGCTACTCATTGACCGACGCAGCTGATGACTACGAATTCGATGCGTTCTTCTACCATATGGAAGAAGTTATCCACACTAATGAACCGTATTACAAATTTGTTACCTGAGATTTCAACACCAAAATAGGAAAATCAATGGGATCAAATACAGGATCCGAAAATTTAGATTAGAAGAAAGAGACGGGAAAGGAAACAGTATTTCTGGACTCCTGTCTGCGGCACGCTTTTTTTCATGGAAACTCGTTTTTACAGAAGAAAGAAAGCCGCCACTGGACATGGGATTCTCCTAAAGGCACGACTCCTACCGAGATCGATCATGTTGACAAACAGAAGACGGCACCTACTTGATATATCGGTAGTTCCGTCATCCTGTAATAGTTCCGACCACCGCCTTCTTCACGACAAGATTTGATTCAGCCGTAAGCTGGAAAAGAATTTATGTCATCGACCATGAGGACAAAGTCAAGCAGTAGACGAAGAACACATTCTAAATGGAAACCTATTCAAACGTGATGGGCAGATAAAAAATGACCCGACCGTGGACTACGAGTTGCTTCTCAAAGGACTTAAAGTTGTGCAAAATTCCTCAAGCAAGAAGATATGATCGCATTTCCATTACTATTCAGGAATTTCTCGAAGAGAAGGGAACTGAAGCTTATTCTTACTGCACCACATTTAACACGACTAGTATTGAATGCTAGTCGCAGAAATGTTTGCGGGAAAATCTAAATCGGCACGGGAAAAAAGAACACTTAAAAGCAGCACAAAAAAGAACCAGTTTGAAGAAATGCCGTTCGGATTTTTGCGAGTGTGATGTCCCGCTACCAGCACTTACGAACAAGCACGGGATCATTAAATCTTCTCTCCATTTATGGAATTGATGTTAGAAAAGTTCTACACCAATCTCCTATTCCGCAGTCCCGATCCCGGATCTTAAAATCCCGCTGGAGAAAAACCACCCGGAATTCTTCCCTCTGAAATTTAAATTGGGATAGAAAGCGTGAAAGAATGCACAGCTCCAGGACACGACAATATCACCGCCAACTTTCTTGGTGCCGGAAGCCACAATTTACATGCACTTCTCGCGATCTATATAACTCATACTTTCAATAGGAAAATTTCCCAGACCAAAGAAAGAAGATCATCCTACCTAAGAAGATCGAAAGAAGAGATCTTCATAACTATCGTCGATATGCTTGTTGAGTGTATTCTACAACCTCTTCAAGAAGATTGTTCTGCAGCGCATACAAGGACACTGAATAATGCACAACCAGGTAAAACAAGCAGGATTCCGACAGGGAGTTCATTGCACGAAACACATCCAAACTTGTCCAGGGCCATTGGGGTCTTCGAAATCTATCTCAGTTTCAATATCCAGTAGAGCGTACATCCATAGCGCAAAATAGGTGCGCCAGTCATATAATGAGATGAGTAGACAACAGTTTGAAAAAAACTGCAGATTGGGCTCTACGAGGAGGCACGCCCTCTAGGGTGACCACCTACACGTTGGGTGATCCTGTGCTCGTAACCGAAGTCAATCAGCTATATTCACAACTACAGTTTCATTACAGATCACACGGTATGATGCCTGCATCTGCCACCATGATTGAATCAATACCACCAGTGTGGGCGACGATTTCGGGGCAAGGAAGCGAATGGAATAGATGCTGGAGATAGCATAAGTCTTGAAGACAATGGTATATACTTATTTGGATGCTTGGATGGCGCGCCTTCAGTAGTGGTGCGACCCTAACATAACTTCAATTCTGTATCGCGCAGTAGTCGTCCATGGTGGTCGCCTGCTTCAAAAGTGATGACGTTCGCGAAGCCCACTCTGAATTCCTAAAACCGTTTCCATCTGCGAATGAAGGTGGTTGGCGTTAGTAGCGAAAACGAACTCGTTATTCTGTTTAATTCCTCTTCTATGCTGCTCTTAATGTTCGCTGAACGTTCAAGGCACACGTGCAAGGTGGTCTCTGTAAGCAGCGAACCGACTATTTCGATTTGTACGCCTTCGCACCATTGGTTCTTCATAAACTAGGTCTTCGTCCTACCCATCCGCAGTCCCCTATAGGTACGGTTAGAAAAAGCTGCATATTTGTGCTGCAGTTCCAGTAAAAATCTACTAATTTCGCCTATGGGACGGGTTCACTCCTTCGACGTGCGTTGATAGGATTGCACTCTTTTCGACGCTGTCAAACGCTTTTTCGTTGTCGACGAAAGTTAGGACAAGAAGCAGACGGCACTCTCCACAGGCTTCCACGACTGGTGACACGGTTTAGATGTGATCCATACAGCATCGTCTCGGTCAGGATCCTGCTTACTCAACTGCTTGTGCATCATCCGATGTTTCTAATATTTGAGAGCATCAACCATCATTTCAGCAAAGTTAACTTTCTCATTACTAAACGAAACTGTTCAGATTTTAAAAAGTGAGTCACAACAGAAGGTGACCACAAAATTCATTACCTTTCCTCTTCTTCTTCATCCTCGCCTTCCTGCTCCTCATTTTCTTCTACCGTTTTATGAATCTCGAAGGTATCACTTGACTGCTGACGTTGTCGAGCCACTGCAAGGTCAGGAGCCGACACCGAAAAGCTACAAGAATTAGTTGCAATTTCAATGCAAAGTTCAATGTAAATGATATAGAACCACACAAAGCTCACTGAAAACAGCTACCTGCTCATTTTCGAAGAATCTACTTGGAGTGCGGATGGAGTGGATCCGTCTCGAGGTGTAGCGTCAACTACAGAAGATTGTGATGAGCATAACGATAGTGCAGCATGAGAACCAACAGCGCTACAAAAGTACGTTTCAAAAGTATTGAAGATAATGAACAGTACGATTTAAAAACCTGGTGGCAGAATCGCTTTCCTCCGTTTCAGCGCAACTAGTGGCTCATGGAATGGCTCAGGAGTCTCTGCGCCACTTTCCATGGTTTCAGCTATACGACCGAATTTATGCGGATTGGCTCTACAACGAAACTTCAAAAACATTTCACGAATGCATTGTTTATCTCCAAGCAAAAAAATGGATAATTTTTTTTACTTTGTATGACCCGTCTTCACGTCTACTGTGCGGATCCCAGCACTTCTCACATTCGATCTGTTTCCTCGTATCCATTATCGACGAAGATCTTCCAAGTTTCTACGTGTGAATTCACTTGCTGCGTGAGGATTTTCATTTCATCTTTAATGTTGTAGAATGCTGGTCGAGCAATTCTCCCTGGAATCCTGAGATAACAGGGCTGGAACGTTCCCGATTGGATTTCAGAGGGTGATTTTTTCCCAGACAAGATCGGTACCAATTTCCCAACGCTGGAGGGTGAGAGGCTTGGTCGGCCCGGAGCAAAATTGGCACGATGCTCGTGCGCCCTATGTTCATTTTCATTGGTCGTTCCTAATGCGTCACTGAAGCATCCTAAAACGAATTTATAAAAAAACCTCTCGTTGCGGATTAGTTCCTCCAACTGATTGGAAAACGCGTCCAGTTCGCCCCATCAGCTGTATAAGTTGCTGAGCAGTAGCAGCTGATGATACTAACTTCTCTTCAACACAGAAGTTCGAGACGAAGAATGGCGAAGCGCGGTGGTAGGTCTTCGTATGAGGTGGCTAGATGGGAAATAGATGGGCGCACAACAAAGTCAGCGCGTTAAAAATTTCGTAACGGAAATTTCTCTGCTCGACTGAACGTGCTTTCATTGGCGTATGTCGGTCTTCCTGCTTTAGAGGTGCAAAGCAGGAAACACTCACCATGCGTGTCGTGGGCTTGGTCTTCTTCTCCCTTTCAAACAACGCCCTGTGCAACCCTAGATTTGCTCGCCTCTTACCGACTGTCTTAGCGTCCCACATCGTAGACGGAAAGGCAACACTCTGTGCATTGGACACTGAGGCCAAAATTTTGCTGGTTTCGCCCTTGTGTTCTCCTGGAGGCACCAGACTAGCCTAGCTGTACCCTTCCCGAGGAAGTTACCACTCTAGCCAGCTAATTTGCTACCAAGGCGGCAGCTAATTTTAGTACTGGTTCACTCTTAGCTGGACATTCTGACGGAAAGCCCTGAGTGCTTCTCAACTTGGGAGGCCCTGTCATGGGGATGAACCCCCGGTGTAAGTCATGCCGCAGACCGACACCCACGCCTCTCAGCCGCTATGAGACGGTAAATCGTGAAAGGAAGCACCGTTTCACCTGACACCTGTATCACCTGTCGTACCTGCCCGTTATTAATCGTCGAGCGACTCGAGCAGGCGCTCGTTAATCTATCATTTTTCCCGGCACGTGCAGGTAGTCCAGAGGGTTCTGCTCGCTTTAGGGACTCGCTAAACATCATACCTTTTTTCTACGGTTTTCGTGAAGTACTCTGACCATTGGTGGTCTTCTTGCAGTACATTTGACATCCCAGAGAATCCAGTCCCTAACGACTTTTGTCCATCGGTTGTCGTTCATACGCATGATTTGCCCGGCTCATCTTATCTTCGACAGTTTGGCGTACAGAACGGCATGTTTGATTTTTGATCGTTGACGCAGGTTGGAGCTTCGGATCCTATCCCTTACTTGTGTGAAACCGGATACTCCTAGCATCGTCCTTTCGACTGCGCGTTCCATAACGCTGAATGATCTTGCATCTTTGCATCTTGCGCAGCAACCAGGTTTCTGACGCACACTGTTAACGCAGGAAGAGCCGTGTAGTCGAAAAGGTAGGTACGGAGTCAGGTGTTCTTTGTTCTCTTCACTACATCCTTGATGCTCCTGAAAGTTCCCCAAGCCGCTCGTTTCCTTCTGCTCGGCTCTGGAGCTAGGTCGTTCATCATATTGATTTTCCGACCTAAATAGATATAACTGGAGCATTCGGAGATATTCGTTCCGTTGAGCGTGAATGGGGTATACGTAACCAATCCGTTCCTCACGAACATCGTTTTTGTGAGATTTAGTCGAAGACCAATTTTTCCACATGCTTTATCAAAGCCGGCAAGTATTCGTTCCGCTTGGCCAATGTTTAATGTTATAAGGACGATGTCATCAGCAAAACAAAGATAGTATAAAAAACCGGCTGACAGAAAGGTGAAGCGAAGGACGGGCATGTTTGGTGATGAACGCGTTAGCTCTCGGAAGAGGTAATAGCATGTTCGATCCCCACCGCAGATACCTGTCTTACGGAGTTTAACAAATATTTCAACATAATTGTGGTTGATTTCGCTTAATACTCTGCCGTAAAAATTGTAGTACGCAGTAAATCAAAAAGTTAACGTTGAAGATAGCATAACTAACTACCGGCCATCACTTCCAATATTCTCCTATTCCAGTACTCGCATGCTGTACTCGAGGGTGGCGTTGAATATTTTTGCCGAGATTGTATCACCTTTTTTAACCCCTCTCTTGACCTCGATGTTAATGTCGCTGTAGAATGATGATAATTTGGTTGCGAAATGTTTATATAGCTCACCTAGAACCTTATATATTGAGTAGGGACTTCCTGGCTGTCCAGAGCTTCGGTGACTGCTTCTGTAGAAGCATAAGTACTATAATGCTCATAAAACCCGGCAATCAAAGAAGAAGACAGTTTAACAGATTCTTAACAACATGCATTGAGTACAATGCGTAGTCTACTTTGCCGTTTAATTTTCCACACAGAATTTTCTTGTTATGGCATTTGCGTAGTGTTGATAGCTGCTCCAAAACGGACGAGGTATTGTCCCAAAAAACTGTTCCCTTCACATCAAATGCTATAAAAACTGTTCATCGGGGAATTTTTTTAGCCCTAAATGAGAGCCTGGACAAAAGTGTTGCTGATGTGAGGGATGAAGAGGTTTCTTTTGCTGTACATAGTCATAAAATATCATTGAGAAGACACGTATATAAGTGTCCGTGGCACTAGAACGGGTAATGCGATCATAAACTGCGTATTTATCGATGTGTACGGGATATCTCTGGAAAGCCTGCTTATTCTCAACTCTTATCATCACAAACTTTCAGTGACGCTGTAAGCGAGAGCTTTGTAAATAGGCTTTCATTTAACCACGCAATCAATGACCAATAATATCTTACGAACAACCCTGTTGAACTAACGTGAGGTTGCTAGCACTCGTTCTTAAATAACGTTGGCTGACGAACTTGCGATTTCGTCTTCTTTCGGTTTATTGAAAATCAATTTTACAAATTAATCAACAATATTTTGCTCTATTCATGAATTTATATGAGACTTTATAAAACTTTATTCCAGTAATATTTAGACCTCTTCGTCTTCGTTAGAACCGTGATGATTCAAGTCAATCGCAGTCCACAGCCAAAGTTGATGAATGCTGCATGGGGACGATCACATCGACGATAGACATCCATGAAAAAGTCGATAATCATAATCATTTCCATGAGTGAAACAAAGACCTACTCAAAGAAGCTAAAAAAGAAGGAAAAGGATGAGAGGATGAATAAATTAGGAGAAAACCCTGTTCCTGAAAATTCCATGTATGATGGACAACAGATTGCATGGTTTATTCCTGCCGCGAACCAGAACTGCTTCCAAAGGGTAAGGAAAATAGCGCACTTTTTATACGACTTGCTTTACTTTTAGTGTCTTTGGCAAGAAGGTGACGCCATTGGGTAGATGAGTCTACTGACCCAAAATGAGGCGCTGGAACAATAACTGTTCTAGCTAACCACTGTAGACTACAAGAAATCTTTGACAACGTTCATATGAATTAACTTCTGCTTGTGGTTGTCGGCCAAGATGTGGGCTTCTTCGGCATCTCTACAATACAACGATGCAGGCTTCCTGTTGTACAACCGAATTACCATCAGAGTGTGATTTCATTAACGCAACCCACCTTTTAAGGGCTCTTCATTACCGCCTTATCGGTATTTCCACCGTCATTACAAACGGCCAAAATATGCGGAACAAAGTAAACGGAACTTCGGCAAGATTAAGGGCCCTTAGTAGAAAAATGTGCGTTAAGTCTTTACGTTAAAAACATTGCTCTCGGAGCCGTAGAAACAATGGGAAACGGAAGCACAGCTGCTTACAATTGCTGCATTTTTCTAGACAACTTCCCAGAATTCCAGCGGAAATGAGAAGAAATAGAAATACACCGATGAAGTCAATGGTCCATTATCGATTATGCAATTACTGACATAGTTATCTTTTTACCTTATCGCCTGATACAATTTTTCACAGCAGGGTGCTATGTGAAATGCAACCACACTGAAGATGAAGCATTTGCTAAACTCCGGACCGCAAGTGTCTGCGGTGGGATCAAACGCGCTATCACTCTTTCTCTCAGCTAGTTTTAACTCCCGGGTGATTTCCGATGTCACTGATATATAGAAAACTGGCTGAGAGAAAAGTGAAACGAAGGAACGTCATGATGTGGTGGTGAACGTGTTAGCCCCCGGAAAAGATAATAGCGCGTTCGGTTCCCACCGCAGGCACCTGTGGTCCGGTGTTTTGCAAGCATCTCAGCTTCACCGTGGTTGTATTGAAATAGTGTTTTGTGGATATCGTTACAGCACTTCCCTATTTCACCTTTTCGACTCAGCGGTCTTCCCAACGCTTTGGTACGCAGCAAAGAGGTATGTTGTTACTTTAACCATGTTAGGAATACCGAGCACCACTCGGAAAGCACTTGAACGATGTATTCTGAAATATAGCGGGCACATATAACATCTAGCTTGAAAACGAAGCTCAGATTTTCGAAGTTGATCTTCGGAGTTGATTCCATCTTTGAGCTCTAGGAGATTGAATCTCGATAGCGGAACATAGGTGGGCTGGTTATGTAATAAGAAAAACCGACAAATGCACGAAAACAAGTGTTGGGTGGACTCTATGTGGATGCAAGGGTCCATCTGGCAATCATCTACACGATGAGGAATGTAGTTACAATAAAGTAACTCAGGTGATTCGTAGCCGAAGATGTCTCATAGATGAACGAAGACAAAGAGGGAAAGAAGCAAGTGGAAAATGTGTTGGGTTCGCACAACTTGCGGTAACGGGCGGTTCATATATATATCCGAATAAGTACTTACCAACATCGATTGTTCAAGACATTATTATACGATTCCTTTGACGAAGACGGAAAAGTCATTATAATAATCTTTCCGTACAAATGCAAAGTTTTTTCCATTCTTTATTTTTTTTTGATGGGGGTGGAGGAGGAGGAGAGCATCCTCTTCTCATCGATTCTCACAACGCGATCAGGAAATGAGTAATTTTTGTTACAAGCTCACGCCTCCTAAGTTGTGAAGACTCACATTTCCAATACAGAACCCTTCGATTCGTCCGCGTACTGTGCGATGAGATGTCCTCTCTTTCCTATAATTTAATGGTACCTCGATCATCGTTACTTAGTGTTTTGAACTCATTAAGCAAAACAACGCGATTATAGTGATTTGACAGCAATATTTCAACCACTAAAACGAATAGAAGAAGTATTGGCACCTACATGTGAAACTGGGTGATTATGGATACTTATAGACGTATTCGTATGTACGCATTACTTGTATCACCTGTCGTCCTGTTGGTCGTGAAGTGACTCCAGCGGACAATAAACCTTCCATTTCTTCCTGTCTCGTGGAAGAGCAACTCAGTGGATTCTGTGCGGTCTAGGGAATCATTGAGCATGAATCTTCTTTTTAGAAATTTCGTAAACAGCCCTGACCATAGGGTCAGCGGTCTCGCTGCTGTGTGCTTGATAACCTCTAGAAGTCCAGTCGCTAATGGCTCTTTTATCGGTTGTCGTTCAGATGCATTACATGTCCCGCCCATCTTCCGACGTTTTGGAGTAGACAAAGCCATGCCTGATATTAGATCGTTGACAGGGCGGATATCCCGTCTCTCAATTACGTTATACTTCTACTACTAATCAGCAACCAAACTTTCGACCCGTATATTAAGGTAGGAAAAATAATGCGGTCAAAGGGTAAGAGCGGAGTGTTCCTATTTCTCCTCACTAGATCATCAATGCTCGTTGACGATCTCCAAGCTGCTGAGCTTCTTCCTGTTCAACTCTGGAGTTACGTTATGTTGTCAAGCTAGTTTTACCACGCAAATTTGCAAAGCTAGAACATTCGCATTTACACATTTCACTGGGCGTAAATGGGGCGCGGGAAACGATTTCGTTCTTTACTAACACCGTTTTTGTGAGATTTTATCGAAGACCAACCTCTCAACAAGCGTTGCCAAAGACGGTCAGCATCCATTCCGGTGGCTAATGCTTGATGTTATAAGAACGACGTGACCAGCAAAGCAAAGGCGGTGTAATTACCGACCATCGGCTTCCACTCTTCCGCTATCCTATTCTAATTTTCCCCATGATACAGTCGAGTATTGCTATAAATAATATTGCCGAGATCATATCGCCTTGTCTAACTAATCTTTTAACTCAGACCTTAATATCTTTAAAGAATCGCAATATTTTGGCTTTAAATCTATATATTCTACATATATCTAAAATCTATATACATACATATAGATGTCCTAATCTATATATTATATATAAACATATATATGTATATATAACCACAGCGATGCTGAGATATTTCAAAAGCTCCGGACCGCAGGTGTCATTACTCTTTCTAGGGGCTAACGCGTTCACCACCATACCATACGGATCCTTCGTTTCGCTTGTATCTCAGCTAGTTCTATCGACCAGTGCCACTAGCCGAGAGACAGGCGAAACGAATGACCCGCATGGTGTGGTGATGAACGTGCTAGCCCCTGGAAAGGGTAATAGTGCGTTCATTCTCCAGAGCAGACACCTGTGGTCCGGAGTTTTGCAAATATCTCAGCATCGTTGTAGTTGTATTTCGCATAATACCTTGCCGTGGAAATTGTAGTGGCAGAAAATAAAAAGTAAACATTATATATATATATACGTCACAAAGGATCTTTACCGAAGCAGTGGCTGCCCAAAGTTTCTATCACCGCTTATATCTCGATTGCGTAGAAGGCAAGACAAAGTGGTCTCTTATAATCGCTTGATAGTTCGATGATACACCTGATCGTGTGGTTATGATCTGTCATACTGAATCACTTTGAAAACTCTACTAAACCCACATGGCTTTCATTCGTCTAGCGTTATGTCAATCTTGTTGAAAGCGACTGAAGTGCAGAGTTCATAGACAATAGAAGGGAGATTGGGCTGTAGTTGCCGATGTCGTGGACGTCTCCCTTTTTGTTAAACAACACGATTTTACCAGTCTTCCATGGAATAGGAACCTTGCATTCTGATAGGTAACATATGAAGAGCCGATCCATTGTATTGGACTGGCGGAAGATTCTTCAGCTCTTCTGTTCTTATCCAGTTCAGACCATCTGTTGCTCGATTCTTCATCGTCGAAGTAGTATATCGGATTTCGGATGGTAATAGCTACGGAAGAGATCCTAGTAGTAATTGTGGGTGGCTTTCTCCATTGCCATTCCGGAAGCTGTAACCGTTCTATTTCGGCGTCGGAATACAATCATCTTCGTTTTATTTGGCGAGGCTTCGGTTGGCGTTGTCAATGCTCTTGGATGCTCTTTCCTTAAGATCCTCTCTTACCGCCTTTCTGCACCATTTTGCTAGTTCGGACGTCAGTTGGCGATTGCCTACGGTTCGTTCCGTTTCATGTTGTCTTATCAATTCGAACATTTCTGGAGATAGATGTCGCCTGGTGACTTTCGAACTCTCGGATATCATAGTGTTGACGTGAAGATGTTGAGTAAGCCTGCCATATCCCTTGTCGATGTCGCCAATAACGGAATCTTTCTAAGGGCCGACTAATTACCTGGATAAATCCCACTTTATGGTGGGTTTAGGATTTCGTTCTCCGAATTTAGTAACTTTTTCTCCTTTCTGGAAGAAATAGAATCTTACATAGAGGCGGTGGTCCGATCCCTTGTAAAGTGTCAACAGCAACATCGGTTAAGCAAAACTAGCGATTGACTAGGATCTGGTCTAGTTAATTATGGCACTACCCCTTGGAAGACTCTCATGTTAAGCGCTAAGACTGGAATTGTGCGTTGCTACGGATAGTCTTGTTCATCATGATAAACTCAGACACCCACTCAGCTTGCTCGTTCTGTTCTAATCTGTGGTTCCCATAGCGTTCTTTAGACCAATATTCTGTAGCCAATATTAGCGTTAAAATTCTTTAAAGAATGAACCTTAAAGAATGTATGTCCTTCTCTGTAAAACTTCTCCAAGTCCATATAGAACGTTATAGAAGAAGACTTCTTTTCCGTCATAGTTTGAAGTCGGTGCGTGGACGACGAAAATTTTCAAGTCCGGTATTGATCCACATCTGTTGAATCGTAAGCGTCCGATTAGGCTTCTTAATTGTTCGAATGAATCAATGTTTATGACCAAATTCACACTGACGAGATCACGGACGCCGCCGACTCAACTGTTAACGCATGTTCCGAGAAACAGTCCTTTGGTCTCACAGACGGCGTTAAATGGGCGGCATCTTCCCGTTCCATGCAGTCCAATGGCGTTACATCCAGACCTTTTGTCCCACATCATCAAGTTCTCAATAAAAATGTGAGCGAACGTTCACTGTAGGTTGTACAATGTAGATACAAATCATCACCTCAATCCTTCCAGGAAGCCGAGAAATGGCCTGAGATTTTAACGGCGCTCTTCATACTCCTCCTACTAATGCTGCTTTATCGAGGCTCTTTCGAGGTCAAGGGAATGAAGCCTATTTATTTTACAACTTGGCTTTTGATACCCACGCATAGCTCGTCGAGTTCTCTGTGAGGGCTGGATATGTGAGGGATATTTACAGGTAGCTTGCTAGTATGTCCCAGAATAGAACTAGAGCTTATTTGTTGGAGGTGACTCCTATCACCCGTATACTTCCAAGTCACTTGATTGCAGGATTATTGACTTGCAGAACAATATTTTCATAGACGAGAACACATGCACGCATGCACGAAGATGTCTGTGTAAACGTAGAATGTGTGTGGAAAATCGGTCTAACAAAAGCACGGAGTCTATCCTCTAGATCCACCTCCGTCTCAGGGTAGCAGAAGTCGCTTTTAGTCCGCCATTAATCATCTATCAACCACCTTGGGACGCGCCACGTCGCCTAGCGGCTAACTTACTGAAGATCCTTTAGTAATGGAAATCCGTGGTAGATGTACATATATAAAAACACATATACAGGGAGGCGGTGGCACAGTGGTACCGATGCCGCCCAACATGAGCAACGCTCTCGTTCGACCCTGCACCATCCCACCACGTCTCTCACCTCTCCAAGATCGGTAAATTAATGCCAAACTTGTTTAGGTTCAACTGGCTTTATCCAATCCACAAAAACTAGTAGATGTCTCTGGTGAAGATCTGGGAACGCCCTAGCGCAACTGCTCCAGGATTTTAGGAAGAGTCGACTTTACCAGTTTTCAACGACATTCGGAAGAACAAAATTCTTCAAGCAGAACTCGTACACAAAATTCGAAGACCTTCGTGTAGATTCGAATGAGCGATAGTGAATATCTAGCTTACTAAGCATATCAAACTTTTCGCTAACCACCTAACGCTCTTTCAATCATCTCGCCGAGTATCTGCTGGGAAAATCATGAACAACTAAGCGCTGTTACCGATGCTCCTTAAAAACTCGTTAGGTCCGGGAGCTCACAGCTCAGCGTTATGCATTTCGCTGACAAAAATGTATATATTATAGTGGATTCACGTCAACTAATGGAATTCGTTGTAACTTGCGATGTCTTCGAGGTTACAGGATGAGAACTTAATTTTTGAACAATCTCACTATCTGCGACGAAAACAACGCCGGTGCCATGAACATAGGTCTCTCCTACCCCCGAATGACATTCAACATGTTGTTAAGGAGAGAAGACAACGGTTTTCTCAACCGCAGCCCAACCCACGAACGAATCCGACCACCTCCATGACGGACGGTCTCCAAAGAACGAGTGAACGTCTGTGACACATATGAGCACGAGCCATACAAGTAAGTAAATCACCAAGTGATTCAACAATGGTCCACCATTCGAAGCCGGCCATCAGAATCCGTTGAACATCCGGCGACGTCGACGAGGTGCGTGCCCTTGACCCACTGCCGTCCGTCGCCCAGGCAGATCCGAGCGAACGCGCTGCAGCCGCGCTGCGTCCGCGCTATGAACCTTGCTGACCACGCTTGGCGCTCGGCGAATTTCCCAATCCATTTCCAAGGGTATCGATTTGTCTCGTTGAGTCATACGGGTTTCCAAGTTGTCTTCTGCGGTGTGCTTTCGATGAAATCTCATCGCGTCGAACTTCAGACTCCCTCCCGTGCTACATTTCTCATTGTGTCTGACCCGAGTGGGCCTGAATTGTTCGTTGGCGGCTTTCGTCGTCCGTTGTTTTGTGCGTTCTGCTTCCTGTACGTTCACGTTTCTCTTCAGTACCGATGACATCAGTGGTACAGTCAGCACCGTCCACAGACGTGCTCGATCGAGCAATGATCAAAGACCTCGATCAGTGGATTGAGCAGCTCTACGAGTGTAAACAACTCAGTGAAAATCAAGTAAAGATTTTATGCGAGAAGGTATGGTCACTGCTTTTGGTCTTCCTTCCCTTTCTTTTTCTTTCTCTGAAAGCATTCGTAAAGCACTTGGATGTATTGAGCTTCACATCAGTCGTATGTGGAGGCAGTGAAAATGTAATCTTGCTAACTTGGATGCTCGGAGGGGCCGTTCTCACTGGTTTTGCGGGCCCCAAGCATAATCTCCATTTTTCGGAGTTTTTTTGGTTTAGCCATTGTATTTCCGTGGAGTCCCGAGGTCTACCTGGCTAAAGTTGCCCTAGGTCGTTACCACCACACGCAGTCGCCGCCCATGTGAATCAGGAGATTTGCCACCGCATGACGAGTTTGATATCACGACTGTAACAGACTCTGGTATTGATTTACTCTTAACTGAGCTACCTGGTGGACACGCCGGACTTCTCAGCTTAAGAGACCTTGTCGTGAGGATGAAACCCCCGCTGTATATCACAGGCCGACACAGGAACACCTCCCAGCCACGATGAGGCGGTAAACCGATGGGAGGGATTTGGTAATCAAATGAAATTGGCAATGAGATAGAAGTTTAATGAAGACAGAAAGGGCGTTTCTTGTTACAACTCCTTTTACTTGTTACTTATCAAACTCTCTCTAGGCAAAAGAAATCCTTGAGAAAGAGTCTAATGTACAAGAAGTACGGTGTCCTGTAACGGTATGCGGTGATGTTCATGGGCAGTTCCACGATCTCATGGAACTATTCAAGATGGGTGGCAAAAGTCCAGACACGAATTATTTGTTTATGGGAGATTACGTGGATCGTGGCTACTACTCTGTCGAGACTGTCAGCCTTCTCGTATGTTTAAAGGTTTGTGATGAAGTGCCTTCTTCGTTGCTTCGTACCCAAAATGCTGCGATTTAGATTCGGTTTAAAGAAAGGGTTACTATTCTTCGTGGAAATCACGAATCGCGACAAATTACTCAGGTAAGCTGTATTTTTCGCACTTCGTATTGCTCATCGTTTCCTCACTAGCCAAAGTAGTTTTCATCAACTGTTTTTATGAGTAATCTTCACAGTTTTCTTACTAATGTCATTACTTACTTGGAAACTCGGATGGCCCGTCCTCACTGCTTGTACGGGCTCCAGCATAACTCCAATTTTCTCGAAAAGCTGCAGGTTTAGCCATTGTGCTTGATCCTGGTATTGGTTTACTCTTAGCTAGGCTTCCTGATGGAAACGGCGGACTCCTCAGCTTGGGAGACCCTGCCGGGTAGCCGAATTCCCGCTGTACATCACAGTCCAACACCCAGGAACACCTCCTAGCCACTATAATGCGGTAAACCGTTGGGAGGATATATATAATATATGTATATATATATATATATATTTGATTCTGCTGCTTCACCTGCGCCGACAGTTTTCTTAGCTTAATTGTGGACGAAGGTAAGAAATAGTTCTAATACAAAAACGGAAATCGTTAGACCTTGGCCGTCAGCTACGCCTCATCCACACATTGATGTTGTCCCTCGTCTGGACTTAGCATAGAGTGATTATCTGAAACAAACAGGGACGAACGGTTTTGGGTACTTATTCACTAAGGTTATTGTGGGACATTTTAAATTTCCGACTAGTAAGTAGCTTACATAGGTGGAAGAAAATTTCAAATGCGAATCTCTAACTTCTCGCGAAAACCCGTTTAGAAAGAAATGTTAATTTATTCTGGAGTTGTTTTCAGGTTTACGGGTTCTACGATGAGTGCCTACGCAAGTATGGTAATTCTAATGTGTGGAAGTATTTCACGGATTTATTCGACTGTTTCCCTCTCACTGCGCTCGTCGATGGTCAAATATTTTGTCTGCATGGTGGCTTATCACCTTCTATTGATACGCTAGATCATATCAGAGCATTGGATCGTATTCAAGAGGTGAGTCTGAGATAATAGTTAGTTTAGTACCGTGATGAAATTTTCAATGGGATTTCAAACAAGTTTTACTATGATTTAACTACTTGATCGAACTTTTCCGAGCACATGTCTTGTCTTTTCAAGCGCAGAAGTATTTTTCTAGGAGCCTACTACATAGATTGTAACTGAAATGTGGTATAGCATTGTCGTTCATTATATCTAAATGCTTTGCTTGGAGTAGCATAAGCATGGGGTAGTATATTACTAATATAGACAAGATCCTTTAAGTATTGATCAGTGTGAAGATGTTCTGTTTAAACTTCGAATGTATTCTGGTGCGCTATCATCACCATTACCATCATCACCCGTATTCCACCCCAACCATCGATCGGTTCGAGAGCACCCGACTAAAGTTTGTACTCGTAAATATCGCGTGGGCGTGAACTGTCCATATGGCTTTTCTCGTTCGATATGATGAGCTCCACGTTTTCCTATATTAACAGTTACTCTTATCGTTTCTGGAGAATGGGTAGCCACAGCCTGTCGGGTTAGCTGTGACCACATTGGTTTACAACTAACGGAGGTTCCGGAGAGATTGGTCGTTTAGGTAAGACCTTTCGTCAGACACTAGTCATTGAACAAAAAGGAACGTCTATGTGTTCCGTCATGGGATTGCACCATTTCAGTATCCTGCTAACCAATGTTTTTCACAGACATTTCTCATTAAACAGTTGACATATCTGAATCACTTTATCATGGAAACATATCCGTTTGACGAAAACACGACATTTGCGGAAAATCTGATCACCAAAATCTGGTTAGATGTTAGCGCAAGTTTTGTTTCGTAAAGCATTGTTCCACCGTCTTATGGGGCTACAAATTCTTGAGAATGCTAGGATATAAGTCCATATCTCATCTTAAAGAGCAGTTTTAGAAAAATGGTTTCCAATGAATAGTTAATGACCGAAGTTGAAAAGTTAAAAGGATGGAAATTTCTTTACCTCATTTATTCTTTAGACTTTTGTTCATGTTCAAGGACTTGCTAGTTATGCGTAAGCTGCGAGCGCTGTAACCGACAAATATAGTCGTTCTTCTTAACATGGGTTTTTGAACCACCTTTGCCTTCTTTTGATTTATTCGTAACATTACCCTTTCATGTTTGTTTGGTTATTTGTGGCAGTATGATGTTATTGTTGTTGGAGCTGAAAATATACATCTATCTTTGTTTTTCCAAGTCGATTACGCTGTTCCCTATTCTACCTGTCAGTTTGGTGGATAAATCGTGCCCTGCAGTTATGAAATTGCAAGCATTTCTGTGGGGGTAATTAATAGCTCGTAGGAGTTGAGGTGTATAAGCCTGAAATTCTGTAGGTTTTTCTCTTTGCCTTAAGAAGGAACGGAATAATTCTCATATTGTCAGGGGGAGTTTTTGTGATTTCTTCATTCCTGCATTCTGATGTGAGGGGAATGTGGATGAAAGCATAAAAATGGATGACATTGCCATAAATGCGTTTGGCACAGCGAAGAATATCGAAGACCGATCGTTGTATCGCCATGTAACCATAGGTGTGTCATGTATAATATACACATTTGGTTCGACATCGGGAAGGACGTAGCTATTGTTCTTTTAGATGCGATATTCAAGGTAGTGGAGCCATGGCTGTTTGTCAGCAATTAATAAATGTATTTCTGTGAACATGTTGCATTAAAACTTTCATCCACTAGGTGGATGGCATGAAATTGAACAATATTTTGATGTGGGGTTAGGACTGCTATCGATTACGCGACACACGGTTCAAAAACACTCACACATGATCTATGGTTATTGACGAAGAAGGTCCTAGGTAGCCATTAGTAGTTGAGAATGACCATCTGGAGCCAGTGTTGTGGAACTCATCGTTAATCGTTCAACAATCGTTCATCTTTTGCAATTTCAGTTCAGTGGGTTACAGAACATTTTTGCTGCACTATGTGCATGCGTTTGATAGCTAATCGAAAACAGGTAAATGTAGAATTGGTCCCACTAGAAAACCCATTCTCCACATTTAGTAGTTCACAAGGAACCTTTTTTCTAATGCTGAAATCATTCTTGTGCGAAACTCTGCTTCTTCCATGATAAATCAAAAAATGTTCGATGTTTTCCTTGATGAGCAAACGCAAGCTTGTTATTAAAGCACTTACTAATACCCAATAGATGATGCTTCGGCGGTTTCGCCTTCCTTAGAGTCAGAATTCATCCAGAACTCTTCAGAAACTGGAAAAGTCAAATTGACATGCAATCTACATTGTCAGACACCCATCACCTCAGCAGAAAAACGTGTAGTACACCAATTTTCACTCGTATGATAAACAGTTTCTTTTAAACACTCATGGTTTTGTTCCTGGTAAGTCTTCTAGTTGTTTGGTGGAGATCAGCCGCTCAGTGTTTTACATAAGTGACGAATGGCCTTGGCTCCGGTCAGTAAATCAGCCTGGTATGTGGCGTGAGGTCATGAGTGTAACAGGGCACTCTTCCTTGCAGTTCATTTTTGGAATTCATCCAGAATACTTGAAGAAATTTAGACGCGTATTTTTTGGTTTTTTGTGCGAGGATAATGACTTTTACTCCAAAATCTCCGTTATGTCTGTGTGTTTTATGCGCGCCTTGTGGAGTATCTGGTTTAACTTTAAATTTACCGACTAGATGTTATTTTATACGGAGGCACAGTGGTCTACCCGTTTCGCCATTGTATTCCTAACCGCACGGTGTACAGGAGATCAGCTGCTGTTGTACCAAACTCGTGTAATCATCGTCTCTACCGTTAGAGCATATTATGCAGTTTACCGTTGTACCTAAATGGTCATATGTACGGTCACAAACTAGCCAGCGTCCTACAGTGCTCAGTGTTATTTCTATCACTGTTACCGAATTCCCGGCCCTATCTAAGCAGCGCTTTATCACCTGTAGTCCCGTTGATCGTCGAGTGACTCGAGCGGGCGCCAGTGAATCTTCCATTTCTCCCTGTTCCGTGCAAGAGTAGTCCAGTGGGTTCTGCTCGCTCTAGGGATTCGTCGAGCATCATATCTTTCTTCAAGGCTTTGTGAAGAACTCTGATAATCGGGTCGGTGGTCTTCCTGCAGTACGTTTGACATCCCGAGGAATCCAGTCACTGACGGCTCTTGTCCATCGGTTGTCATTCAAACGCATTGCGTACCCGACCCACCTTGTCTTCGACTGTTTGGCGTACAGAACGGCATCTTTGATTTTTGATCGTTGACGCAGGTCAGAGCTTCGGATCCTATCCCTTACTTGTGTGAAACCGGATACTCCTAGCATCATCCTTTCGACTGCGTATTTGATAACGCTGAGTGGCCTTTCATAGTGCTTACGCAGCGACCAGGTTTCTATCGCATACGTTAGGGTAGGAAGTACCGTTGAGTCGAAAAGGTGGGCATGGAGTCGGGTGTTCCTTGTCCTCTTCACTACATTCTCGATGCTCCTGAAAGTTCTCCAAGCCGCTCGTTTCCTTCTGTTCGGCTCTGGAGCTAGGTCGTTCATCATATTGATTTCCCGACCTAAATAGNTTCGACTGTTTGGCGTACAGAACGGCATCTTTGATTTTTGATCGTTGACGCAGGTCAGAGCTTCGGATCCTATCCCTTACTTGTGTGAAACCGGATACTCCTAGCATCATCCTTTCGACTGCGTATTTGATAACGCTGAGTGGCCTTTCATAGTGCTTACGCAGCGACCAGGTTTCTATCGCATACGTTAGGGTAGGAAGTACCGTTGAGTCGAAAAGGTGGGCATGGAGTCGGGTGTTCCTTGTCCTCTTCACTACATTCTCGATGCTCCTGAAAGTTCTCCAAGCCGCTCGTTTCCTTCTGTTCGGCTCTGGAGCTAGGTCGTTCATCATATTGATTTCCCGACCTAAATAGATATAACTGGAGCATTCGGAGATATTCGTTCCGTTGAGCGTGAATGGGGCATACTAAACCAATCTGTTCTTCATGAATATCGTTTTTCTGAGATTTAGTCGAAGTCCAATCTTTCCACAGGCTTTATCAAAGTAGTCAAGCATGCGCTCCGCTTGGTTCTTTGATGCTATAGGGACGATGTCATCAGCAAAGCGAAGATAGTGTAACTGCCGAACATCGATTTCCAATCCCATATTATCCCATTCCAATGTTCGCATGACGTTCTGGAGGGTGGCGTTAAATAATTTTGGCGAGATGGTATCCCTTACCTAACTCCTCTCTTGACGTTAATGTTAATATCGTTGTCGAATGGTGATATCTCGGTGGTGAAATTTTTGTACAGCTCACGAAGAATCTTTATGTACTGAGTAGGGACTCCTTGACCATCAAGGGCTCCCAGGACTGCTTCTATCTCAAGTGAATGGAAGGCCTTCTGTAAATCGATGAAAGTGAGACGGAGTGGTCTTTTGTACTCTCGCGATACTTCAATGAGCCGTGTTACCATGTGGATGTGATCCATCGTACTAAATCTTTTTCGAAACCCAGTTTGCTCACATGGCTGTCCTTCGTCCAGTGTTCTGCTGGTCCTGTTTAGGATATCTCGAGTGAAAAGTTTGTAGACGACAAACAGTAAGCAGATTGGGCGATAGTTCCCATATCGCGCAGGTCACCCTTTTTGTAATTGGCGTAGCTTCGCTGGGCTTTTGCGAATGGTTTTCCCAGCCTCTGCAGGTTCGGGCATTACTGCTGCTCTTCTCTCTCTGAGATCTTTTATCGCCTGTCTGCATTGTTTTGCAAGTGCGGACGTTAGTTCGCGGTTGCTTGCAGCTTGTGCGATTCCACGCTGGCGTATCAGCTCGAGTGTTTCTGGAGACAGACATCTCTTGGTGACTTTCGAACTCTGAGCTTTCATATCGCTAGCGTGAGGATGTTGAATGAGCCGATCGTATTCTTTGTCGATGTTATCGACAATGGCATCTTCCCAACAACCGACTAATGAATTGAATAAATTCCAGTTTACGGTTGTTCTGGGACTTCGGTTTTGGAATTTAGCGGCTTTTTCTCCTTTCCGCGAGAAATAGAATCTTGCACAAAGGAGATGGTTGTCTGGTCCTGGGTAGAATTTTGGAACAACAGCGACATCGGTTAGGGAAAACCTTATATTTACTATGATGTGGTCTATTTCGTTATGGTGCTCTCCATTGGGAGGCTCCCAAGTCCAGCGCTGAGGGTGGGGTTTCTGGAATCACGAGTCATCCTGATTGGTTTTGGTCGCTATGATGAGCTCAGATAGCCGCTCACCCTGTTCGTTACATTCTAACCCATCGGTCCCAATGTGACGTTCTTCAGACGTTCTTGGTCCATTCTTGGCGTTGAATTCTCCAAGGATGACCTTAAAGAATGTGGTTTTCCCTATAGAATTCCAAGTCGATGTAGAACACTGCGACTTCTTCGTCATAGTTTGATGTCGGCGCGTAAACTACGAAGATTGTCAAAGCCGGTGCTGGTTCACATCTTTTTAATCGTAAACGTCCGATTCGGGTTTTAAACTGTTTGAATCAATCGATGTTCATGGACAAACTTCTGTTGACGAGAACGCCGACTCTGCTGTCGCACGTTTCGGGAACAGTTCTCCGGTGTTATAGACGGTGTTGAATGGGTGGCGTCGTCTCTTCTCGGCCAGGCAGATGACGTCGTACCTTATCCTTCTTGCTTGCATGAGCAAATCCTCTATCGAGAACTCGGATGCAAGTGTACGTTCATCGTAGGTACATATAGTCACCATAGTTCTTCATGATCCAGGCAGCTTCCATTGGTCCTTGAGGTTTTAGCTGCCTCTCCGTACTCGTCCTACCCAACGCTGCGAAATTGAGGGCTCTTTTGGGGTCAGTGGAACGAAACCCGTTTTTTTTTTTACTGTGTTTAGCATTTCAACACCCACGTATAGCTTGCTGGACTCTGAACATGGGGGCTGGGTATACTCACGGTTAGCTTGGTAGTCTCTCTCAGAGTGGACATGGAACTTATTTGTTGAAGGCGACTCCTAACCGCCTCCCATATACTTTCCTGTCACTTGGTGGCAGACTTTTGGCCGAATTGACCAGTAGAATACAATCCGCATAAGCAAGAACGCACCCACACACGCATGCATGAGTACTCCTAGCAAATACAGAAAGTATGTGCCAAATCGGCGCAGCAGAAACAGGGAGTCCATCCCCTGGATCCACCTGCGTTTCAGAGAAGCAAAGGTCGCTTTTGGTACGCGACTAAGTCCCTATTCGCCACCTAGGGAGGCGCCACGTAGCCTCGCGACTAACTTGCTCGAGATCCCTTAGGTGAAGGAGGTCGGTGGTCACTTTATAGATGCACTGATTTCGTTGGAAAGGAAGGGCGGTGAAAAGGGACGTTGTTCCCGCTAGAATTATCGTTTGAGAGCATAGTTTACCTTCTGCGCATTTCACGAGCAGCTACTGTTTAATAGTCATCAGAAACAGTTACTTGCTGCTCCATCTTCAGGGGTTCTTCTGCTCTCATCCTGTGCATGTACTGGCCATTATTCAAAACACATTTCTTCGCGTTTTTTATCTTCATAACAAATAACATCTATTTTTCACAAACGCTCTTTTTATGTGTGAGAACTGAGTGGAAGGTAATGAACCAGTATATTTTTGTAACTTGGGTTTGTTGCCACTTGGTGATCTAGCCATTTTATGGCAGTTAAATTTGAAGGTTCAAAAATGGAAGCCAATTTTTTTTCGGTTTTTCTCGGGTAAACTTGATGTACACTGATTGTTTATTTGATAACTGAAAACGTTTGTCCATTCCCTCTTGTGTTGAGAAAATGACAAAGCGATCATCCATATATCTGCAGTACAGCAATGGCCGGAGATCGATTGCTGTGCTTCTACTTGCGACATAAGAGTAGTGGCAAGCCTTGGTGCCGTTGTTGTCTTATTGCCAACCCTCTAATTTGTGGCGTAGTATTTCCTGGACCATTCGAAGATCGTGCAGTTTAAGCACACTTTTAGGAGGAGTATGAGCTGCAGAATCAAGAAGCCATACATCTTTATTACTCCTTCGTATTGCACAAAAAACCCACGAATGGCTTGCATTGACGAGTCATCCGACGCGTAAATATAAAGGGCGGTCGCGTTGAAGGACTCCATAATGCATGCGCTGTTAGGGCGTGCGTTACGCAGACGATCCAGGAACGTCTGGGTATTCGTGTAACAGAGTCGTATGTGCTTACCATGCTGGATAAGATTTAGGTTTATAAGCCAAACTATCCTATTAGTGGGCCAGTTTACATAACTGATGACTGTTCTAAGCTTGAAGGTTAAGGGGTCAGTAGGCGCAAGGCCATCAGTGGGTACAAGCTCGTGAAATTAGATAAGTAGTTTTTGGACGGGAAATGTTAGAAATTCAATCTTTAATTGCGAAATAATGGATGGTTTTGAACCTGCCCCGCTTCTCCCCTTGACCCATTCCATTTTCAGTTGTCTGTGCTGATTTTGAATTCGTTTTCAGTTGATGCGCGATAGATTGGAGCGTCTTCGAGATGCTTTTCCGTTGTCTCAACATCTAAATGGCGAGGAATTACTACAAACTCTCTACTTATCACTAACTGATAGTCTAATAATGTTTATTATATTAGTTCTTGAACCTCTCGCATTTCGCATTCGAACCCATTTTTGCGCTGCTGTATGGTTGGAATCCAACTTCCTGCAGCGTCAGTGGTTCTTTTTGAGTTTTGCCCTAAACTCCGCTAAAATAGCTATCTACTTTGTCGTTGGGATCTTGCTGTCTAATGAACGCTTGAGGAAAGGGAGGTGGTGGTAATCCCTCTACTTCTTGTTCTTTATACCTTTTTAGTGCTTCAAGTGTAGTTTTGTTATTGAGTCGATTTTGAAGCTCATGCAGACTGTGAGCAATCTAAAAATGTTTTAAAGAAATTTTTAGATAGCGTCAATTTTTATTTACTGGATACTATTTTTTAATAGCAGGGCATTATGTGAAATATGACCACAATGTTACTGGGATATTTGCAAAACTCCAGACCGCTGGTGTCTGCGGTGGGTACCGCACACGCTGTTATCCTTTCCGGGGCTAATGCGTTCACCACCACACCATGTGACTCTTTCGTTTAGCCTGTTTCTCAGTCGTGTTATTATCGGTCCCCACCGCAGACGCCAACGGTTCGAAGTTTTGCAAATGTTTGAGCAACATTGTTACATTTCACATAAAAATGATAGCTTTCGAAATTTCACCATTCTGTAGTGCAAGAGTAAATCAGAATAAGTAATCTTCTATCTTGTTCTGTAAAAAGGTGAGATTCTAGATTCTGTTATAATATTTTAAATTTATGGTCGGAAATCGCAATGGTGGCGAAACTAGTGGTTCAACATGGATTGCTTGCGCTGGTTCGTAAAACTGGCTGTTGATCTGGAATCATTCGTTTCTTTTGGGGAACTTAGAGTAATAAGAGTAACAGCATCTCCGTTTAGGTCCCGCACGAAGGTCCGATGTGTGATCTGTTGTGGTCTGATCCTGACGATCGAGGTGGATGGGGTATCTCCCCTCGTGGTGCTGGATATACATTTGGTCAAGATATTTCTGAAACCTTTAACCACACAAACGGTCTCACTCTTATTTCTCGCGCTCATCAGCTCGTCATGGAGGTATTCCTCATGGAATAGCTACTTGATTATAACTTTATTTCATTGCTCTTCCTTTGATTTCTAGGGTTATAACTGGTGTCATGATCGTAATGTCGTTACCGTATTTTCTGCACCGAACTATTGCTATCGATGTGGAAACCAAGCTGCTATGGTAGAACTCGATGATGAGTTGAAATATTCATTCTTGCAATTTGATCCTGCTCCTAGGCGAGGTGAACCACATGTCACACGAAGAACGCCGGACTACTTCCTCTAATATGTTTGTAGACTACCTATCCTTGATGTTATTTATTCGTCGTGTACACCTCAATCACGCACCGTAACCTGGAATTAAATCTATTCCTTTAGAAATATTTCAAAAGAGATTTCTTAGTACGTTTATTACTACGATGGTCAGTATCATACCTAGGTGAAAGTATCCTCTCTGCACTTTGTCCCTCTTGGTAGTTGAGTCGAACTAGGATTATTCTTCGATGACTTAGCGTGTGCTTGCCTTTCACGCTTCCCGGATCTGTTGTTCATTTTTAGTGTGGATGCTGTTTGTCTTGTGTCGAGTGATTTATCGCCGATTGTTTAAGTTATTCAATTTGTCAAGAATAAATTGCAGCTATATTTAATTCGATTCAGTGATAATGCTATGACGTTGGTACTTGTAACCATACTGTCATCAATTGCACTAACGTATAAACTACTATCCGATTGTCCGAGAAAAAATCACGAACGATTGATTTCGTATTCTTTATTTTTCTTTGGTTGTAGCGTCGTTTCTATGTTTATTTTCAATACTCCCTGAAAAAGAAATTTCAAGGTTTGAGGTCATGAGTAGCCTACGGAGTCATCTGCTCAGAGAGCGTGTCGAAAGTGCTAGTAACGGTGATTCGATGTTGCAAACAGCCCCTACTCTTGGTAGTGGGAATTTACACGATGTAGTGAGACTTCCTGCTGGGGAGGACATCAACGAATGGCTTGCTGTAAACAGTGAGGTTTTTACAAGTGCATTTCTTTATTAAACTACACCATTATGTTGTCAATGTTTTCATGCGGAAGCACGTCCGTTGTGGCCCTCCTGTGCCAAGTTGTGCTGCTTTCCATTTTGGCATGTTGCAGTAGGCTTGATATTTAATAACTACCAAGAAAGTAACCTTTTAAAGATTTTAGACCAGCTGATAATATAAAGGTGTGAAATGTTGATTCGGCAGGGCATCTAGAGGTATTCTTAGGTTATTCACTGTTCGTGCTTTAGGCGTTGTGGCAAAATTATTTTATGGATGTACTTACCACTTCGCTTGTTGAAAATAAGAAAGAAGAAAAAAAATTGGGACGAGTCTCTGCCGTGTTTCCAATCTAGCGTTTCGTCCTTCACTTTTTTTTTTGGAAATAACCACATCGAGTAGCAGCTATCAGCAATTTTAGACAAATAAAAATGACTGAAGCTTCAGTTCAGTTATAGAAAAGGGTATGACTCCTTGATGAGAAAGTACATCATGCCCTGTCTGTTCAAATTTTAAAAGACCTGGAAAATTAGAATAATCGGTGTAGCAGGAAACCTACGAATCTTCTCTTGTTCCTTTTATGTGAACTAAACTTAAAAAGCGATATTTTAACTCCTAAAGGATTCTAATTTCAGGAATTTAGGATTTAAAGATATAGTTGTTGACTTACAGTTATGGATGTTTTCAACCAAGTTCGAATGTTATACGGAACAATTATTGATTACTGTACAAATGAAATCTGCCCGCAGATGACGGCGGGACCTGCGTACGAGTATTTCTGGACAGAAAACGACAGAATGTGAGCCTTGGACTAAACCATGTTTCCAGATTAACCTATCTATCACTGTTTACTTTTCCATGACCAGAAAGCAATTTGATGGACAGAGTAGGAAGTACTTAATAGGCTTATTTATATACAATTAACCTTAAAAAATACCAGGAATTGATATTGTTGCAGCCTTCCCTGCTCTGCGCCGGTGTACATTGATTACGTCATGGCGTGGGTACAGGAGCAGCTTGACGACGAATGCGTTTTCCCATCGCAAGTAGGTACGTCAGGTGTAATTTTATACAGTACTTATTTCTTCAGTCTTGTTGTTTTTGAAGTCTACTTTTAATATGCGTTGAAGGTCGGTTGTTTCCTTGGAACTTTATGGAAGTCTGCGAAGGAATAATGCGGCGTCTGTTTCGAGTGTACGCCCATGTGTATACTGCTCATGCAGGGAGGTTCAGCGAATTGAACGCGACACCACATCTCAACACATCCTTCAAGCAGTTCATTCTATTCGCACGCCAGTTCCAGCTTGTTCCTGTGAGAGAACTCGAACCACTTCGAACTAAGATCGAAGAGTTGGTCGGAGCTTGAAAGCCACGAATTTGTTCGTAATCATCTTACGCTCCAATATTCCATACTTCCTTTTAGTATATATGATATTCTATATTTCTATTCGTAGTATATAAATACGGGCGCGTGTGGCCTAGTGGTCGGAGGCGTCCTGCAACACACATAGGATCGATTCCCGCGCTCCTGGCTAACCAAGCCTTCCACCCTCCAGAGTCGGCAAATTGGTACCAAACTTGTCTAGGAGGGTAGCAGCACTGGATCGATACATCGGTAGACCACTGCGAGTGATTGTAAAGGCCAGATATGCATTCAGTCACCTCTACCGATGCTTAATGAAGTCGAGTGCATAGCGCATTCCTCAGGGACTGATCAACGCCGAGAGCTTTATCCTTTTTATCCTTTTAGTATGTAAACGGAAATATATATGTGTATGTGCATGTTATGTATATGTATACATATATGTTTATATTCATGTACATGTATATGTATACATATATATATATATATACATGTAAATGGGCTATCATGTATATATATATATATATATACATATATATATGTATGATATAAGTCCATTTTAGAACCAGTTATAACTAGTTCATAATCGATTTTTCTCCTTTATAATGATATCGAATAAAGTTGTGTCCAACAAAGGGGAAATTCTCAGAAACATTAACGTTTATGAAATAAATGTTATATTAACAACTTCGTTTCAGCTCATTAAAAATACGGTAATTTAGGAAATTGAATATCGAGTGAATTTGATATAAAATACACTGAATTTGAATAGAAATGGGGGCAACACATTTCAGCTTCCGCTTTGCTTCTCTCCAACGTCCAGGATTAACATTTTAAATAAAGATATATCATTATAGAGTTCAAAGGTAGCGATAACTCGCATGAAAACCAACCACTAATAGTCGTTTGTCCAGAAATTAACATTCGATTTTTAGCTCCATTTTCTGCATATGTTCCAGCAATGGTTTTGTTTTCGAGTACCGTACCATTAAATATAATTGCAGTGCTCACTGTATGCACTTTCATTCCATATAACTGGATTACAAATTGTTCCTGACAAAACTCAGAAGTTAGGATTTATGATGTCAAAACAGCAGTACTTTCGACAAATATACGAATTCAAATTCAGACATAAGCGGCACAAACGGCTAGGAGTATGGGGTCAAGAAAGTGTTAAAGAGCGCAAAGTATAACCGCAGTGGTGTTGAGATATTTGCAAAACTTGGATCGCAGGCCAGATTAGAAGCCGAGATTATCCTTCGGGGGCTGGCGTGTTAGTCACTGTACCATCGAGGCGCTTGATTTAACTTTCTCTCAGCCAGTTTTCCTTGCTCTAACGGTGTCATCAGCAGGACAGGACTTTCTTCTCTGATTTCATCTCATCAAAAAGTCGGGGATTTTACACAACTGCCATGGAAGAGGTGGTCTCTTAGGCAAACAGTGTGTAGATTCTAATGGCTTTTATTTCGGACAATCAGTGATGTTTATTCTGGCTAAAATACGCCCCTTTCAAAATATAGGTTGAGATCGAACATTAGTTCCTAGAGAAACTAACATTTGGGTGTAAGACCGTAGAAATTTACAGAGCAAAAGGTACATAATGTGATGTATCTGATGGAAAACACGAATATGATGATAAAAGTACGCTGGGCAGTAGTTTTCAGTGAAAGGTAAACTTAAACCTCTATGAATAAAATATGTCCTAGCGATGCAAAATAACGTGGAAATAGAGTCGGATAAATAGTTTTATGAGCCTTGTGTTAGCTTCACAATTCAAGGAGCTAAGGACTATATTTTATAGAAGTAAGAAGTCGGGGCAGACTTTGGCCAGGCTGGGTTTGAGACTCCAGGGAACCACCTTGGCTAGATTAGCAAAGCTCCAAAAAAAAGTGGAAATTATGCTGGAGCCCTCAAAAATAGTGAGGACGGGCCATTCAAGTATCCAAGTCAGCAAGAACTGTGTAACAGGAACGTGAAGTTCCGAGGAAAGCAACGATTGTGTGTCCTTGCAGAGATGCCTACGTCTTGTGGATTTCGAATTGTTGGATAATTCGTTTGCTGAAGTGTCGATAGTGTACAGTTATGCAGTTGACTGTGGGACGTTGCAATGAAGCAATCATTATTCTAAAAAACTGCTTAGAAACCGATAAGCTGGATTAAGACGTCCTCAGACATAACGAAGTTAAAGTGACCTAAACATAAACAATTCCAAGAAAGCGATGAAGAAGCATGTCGCTCAGCTTTTAAAGCGTCGGAATCATCGTGCTACTTACAAAGGACTAGTGCTAAATTGTCGTCAAACTACTGAATAGTGAGGAACCGAAGGATTCAAGTCGTTTCTCAAACCGCTTCTAATTAGTCGTGAAGCTGATAACTAAACAGTTAATGGAGTACGCCTTCACGTAGTTATTTCTTAAAAGAGCGCGATCAAATAGCAAAAACACGTAAACTTTACACTGGCCTAGAACTAGCTGAGAGACTGGCCAAACGAAGGATCCGCATTGTATGGTGGTGAACGAGTTACTCCCCGGAGAGGACAATAGCATGTTCGTTCCCTCCCGCAGACACCTGCGGTCCGGAGTTTTGCAAATATTTTAGCATTATTGTGTTTATATTGGTGGTTGTAATAAATTAGCGAAACTTCAACAAATATTAAATACTTGGTTGAGCCAACACGAAAAGATTTCTATGTTCATATGTTCTTATGAATTGATCTGGTTGATCAAGCAATTTTTCGTATTCTTGTTGAGCAAACGCGAGGTGTTATTTCATTCTTTATTCACGAACAAGCTGAAGTTCGCCTTCCTCAGAGCCTGGAAAGTGATAGCAACCCGTCCGGTCAAACACCTCCATAACCAAGCAGAGAAAACGCTAAACCAAGATTTCGATCACATTGAACACAGTCTTTGACAGTAACCGTTTTCTATGAGTCTTCCACTGAGTATGTCGCATGAAGATCAACCGCACAGAATTCACATGGAAGCGTAATGTGCTCCTCCAGAATAGCAGTCTTATATACTGGCCAATATCACGCGTGATAATGAGGCATTCTTCCCTGCGGTTCATTTTCGGATTTCTGGAGTTAATCCAGAACGCCTCGAGAGTTTTGCACGCTTCTGTTCTCGATTCCTGTGCGAGGATCGTGACACGCAGTTCAAAGTCCTCTCCGTTATATCTCTGCGTCCTATGTGTGCCTAGTGGAGTATTTGGTTTACGTTTGCCAACAAGATGTTCTTTTATACGTACGCAGAGTGGTCTACTGGTTTCACCAACGTATTCGTCCCCGCACGCTCTGCAAGAGATTAGATAGACTGTACCTGAACTCATGCAATCTCTACCATTGCGGCAAATTATGCAATTTTGCGTTGCACATAGACGGTCATATAGGCGGTTACGAACTAACTGGCGCCTAAGGGTACTCGGTAGTTTCAACTACATTTACCGATTTCTTTAGATCCGCCTTTCTTAATCAGCGTTTTATAGCTGCACTTACATCATTTGAGATGAACGGTAGGATAAACGGGACTTTTTTGTCGCTAGAGTTGTCGTTTGAGGGCCTCCGATTTCCTCTACACCTATCCCGAGCTGCAGTTTCGTAGCCATTAGAAATTGCTATTTGCCGTGCCAAGTTCAGAGACTCTTTCTGTTCTCTTCCCGTGCACACATTGGTTGCTGTTCGAAACATGTTTCTTACAAGCACCCTTTTCGTGTGAAAGGGGTGAGAGGAGAGGTAATGAACCAAGATGTTTTAACTACTTGGCTTTCGATACTACTTCGCAATGTAGCCATTTTCTGAGAGGTTAATTTGGACGTTCAGGAATGGAAGCCAGTTTTCTTTCGGTTTCTCTCGAGTGAACTTGATATGCTCGAACTGTTCGTTCAACAACTCGAATCATTTGTCCATTTCCTCTTGTGTTGAGCAAAGGACAAAATAGTCATCTATATATCTGCAGCAGAGTAATGGCCCGAGATCGATCACTAGTGCTTCCACCTTAGACGCAATGGCAAGACTTGACGCCAGTCGTTGTCCCATTGCCAACCCTCTTATTTTAGCGTAGTACTTTCCGGATCACCTGAAGATTGAGCAACTTAAGCATTCTTTTAAGAGTGCCATTAACTGCTTTGTCTTAAAGCCACACATGTTTATTTCTCCTTGGCGTTGTATAAGGAGTTCGAATATGGCTTGCATTGCGGAGTCAATCGATACGTTTGCATAAAGGGCGGCAACGTCGAAGGACTCTATCACGTACGTGCTGCTGGGCTGTGCAGTACGTCAACGATCCAGAAACATTTGGGTATTCGTAAGATGGGCTGGAATGTGTTTCAACAACTGGGTAAATATTGGGGTTAAAAAGTGCGTTATCCTATCCGTTGGCCCGTCTACACAGCTAATGATAGGTCTAACCTTAAATAGTGATGGATCGGTAGACGCAAGATCATCGCTGGATACTAACTTATGAGTTTTTATAAGTAAGTACAAGACGGGGCATGTTGGTAAGGCAACTTTAAGTTGAGAGATAACTGATGGTTTCAAACCAGCAGCCCCTGCCATTTTGGCCCATTCGTGGTTTAGTTTTCGGAATTTACTTTTGAATTCCTCCTCAGATGATGGGCGATAAAGCGAAGCATCTTCAAGATGCTTTTTCGTTATCTCCACACCTAACTGATGAGGAATTACGACAAACTCTCCACCCTTATCACTAACGGAAAGTCTTATGGTTTTCAACCTTATCAGGTCTCGTACCTCTCGCATACCACGTTTTTGCACTGGAGTGAGGTTGGAGCTGTATCTTTTCGCGCGATAGTGATTAAGGACTTCGAGAGTTTCATTCGTAAACATCCGAAATTTAACATCAACCTCATTATTGGGCTCTTGTTGTCTAAAGAACGGTCGAGGAAATGGTAATTTGTTGTTGTTGGCGCCTACTTAGCGCTTCATCTCTAGCTTTTTCGCGGAGTCTATCTTGAAGTTCATGAACACTACATGCGACCCTACGCAAGGTTACCTTAGAAATGTGTTCAGATGGTGAGAAACTTGGTCCCAATTCTAATAACGAGTGCGCACCGTCAGAGAGAGTCATGCCTCCTAACACAGTTAGCCTTGAATTTTCTTGCACATTACCTATCCTAACGTGATCTGTTTGATGTTCTTTAGCGATATTTTTGTGCGCTCTTGAAGCCGTGTTATGCGATCTACTCAAAAGGTCTTTGAATTTTCTCCGCAAAGTTACTTTAGCATTAGACCTAATAGAGTTGCAAATCAACACTGACCCGCCCACTATTCTACTCCAGAGACGGTCCTCCAAATATTGAGCACAAAATTTTTCCTTCGTCTCGCACTTCTTCCACTTGGCGAACATCTGGTTTTGTCGGCTTCGTAGACAGGTGCGTAGTATTCGCAGTTCGATGTCCAGTACTCGGTGACTGTCCTCTGGTAGTCCGCATACATTGTGTAGTCGCCTTCGTTTGATAAGTTCGATTTTGACGATCGTTTGATGATCTGGTTGAGTTGATGCGAAGTTGGTACAGTTGTCGTTGTTGTTGTTTTTGATCGATGGCCGATGACGTATCGGCGATTTCGCCTTCCTCAGAGCCATGCTTTTACGAGCGGGACTGGGCAGTCAACGAACAACGACAGCAACTACAACGTCAACTATATCGACCTCATATCCGCTCAAAAAGATCAGTTCATACTTAATACTTACCTGGTACTTGAATCGACCGTCCTCACTGGTCGTGTGCGCCCCAGCTAATCTCCATTTTTCGGAGATTTGCTAGTTAAGCCATCGTGGTTTCCTGGAATCACGAGGACAGCCTGGCCAAAGTCTGCCCCAGGTCTTCACCACCACAGGCATCGCCGTCCTTGTGGATCAGACGGAGATTTGCCACCATGCGACTAATTTGATACCAGGACACTGGCGGATCCTGATATTGGTGTTGAACTGATCTGTCAAATCAGTTTATAAGAACACATAAATCGATATATCGATCATCGATATTGAAGTTTATAGAAAACCGGTTTTTTCAATTAAAAGATTTGTACTTCGGCTGTTCCAATGGTAAACATAAAGACGTGAAAACTGTGATTTGTACGGAATAATTTTAACCACTTCGTCTGAAATAACTGCAGAACAACATCTAATAAGTATAGAACATAACTGGAGTAAAAACCAAACGAAACGAAAAAGGTAAGGACATCAACGCAACAAATCAATTTAGGTCCCACATGGAAGACCCTGGTATCCATCGTCGATCCCAGTACTTTGTGCTAGTGACATGGAACCTGGAGCGTTGCCAGGAATACTTTGGATTATTTAGTGTTGTACAATCGAGCTGAAGTAGTACTGCGCTGTGGTGTTTCTTTGTCTTTGCTTATAAGCTTGTATTTTCACCCGTAGTCCATCTGGTTCCTCTACGACCTGGTCGTTTTGTGCTTGCTAGATTCTTGATCTCAATCGAATTGAATATCTTAGTTTTTTTTTTTCAAAATTTCTCTTAGGAGGCAATGTTTGCACCTCCGTTTCCTCCTTCAAGTGGGGGAAGACCTGAGATACAGCCCACCACGGCGTCGTTTCTTCCGCAGAGTGTCGATGCAGCCAATGATTCGCTGCAGACTAGTTGGTTTTCTTCTTTAAAGGACATAGAACTATTCTGCTTTTCTAGGGTTTAATTCTGACTTTATTACAGCACAATTTGGAACATTACCTAAACCATTTCACGAACCCTTGTACGGATATCCCACTGGTCGTGCGCCTCCTACGCAACCCGCAATGCGAAACGTACACCCTGGACCTACTCCTCAATCGTCTCCTTACCAACCGACAGTTCCAGCAGTAAATGGCATTACGTCATCAGCAATGAGTTTTCAATCTGCACAAACCCATAATCATGCTGCCATAAATGGCTTACAAGCTACGCAAAGTAACAATTTGAATAGCTCTCAGAATTTACAGCACATTCCACCTGCACTGCCTCCGAGCAATGGTACTGCCTCTGCACTGACAAATAACTCTGAGTCAACAGTGTCGGTTGGTCGGCAACGTCAAGAGGTGTTTCCTGGACAGTCCATGCAGCAATTTTCAAATGCTGCCCATCCTACGCATCCAACATATGGAACGACTCATCAGCAGGTTCAGCAAATAAGTTCGTTTCCTTCACAACCTGGTCCTTTTCAGTCACCAAATCCGCCCCATCCAAACCAGCTTCAGCAACCACAAGTAGATGCCCGTGGGCATACGCCGGGAGTTCCAGGGGCGCCTTTGTTCCCACCTCCCATAGGTGCTAAAGCCTATCCTGATTTTCCAAACATAAGTGGCGGTAGCACTGCCATGGCAAATTCTCAAGATGGTTTTCAATCTCCGGGACCACCAGGTATGCTTTTCTGAGTTTTAATTGTTTGAGGTTGTCTAATTATCGAGTGTAAAATCCTACATAGTTGTAGGGGTTCAACCACATTTTGGTACCGCTCCAAGTGTCCAAGGAGGTATACCACCAGCAGTTCCTAGTTATCCACAAGGACCTGGTTTTCCGTCTGCAGGATTTCCGAGTGGTCCACCTATGCACACACGGCAGCCACAGCCTCAACCGCAACAACGACTTGATCCAAATATGATGCCTAGTGCGGTGGGGAGTTATCAGATCTAATATGCTTTTTTCGCTAAATATTTTTTTCAGGTTGAAGTTATGGAGATAGATTCTGCTCAGTCAGGACAGTTCCCAACAGGTACGTCTTTTCTTTATAAGGTCACGCCAACCATCCATATGTTCCCAAAGCTAATTCGCGAAGTCTTCCACGTTAAAGAAGAACTTTGCAGGTTATCCACATGCTAACCCTCCTCCTCTTGTCTCAACAGACTTCTTTGCTGTCGATCAAGGTTTGAATCTTCTTATTTTCACAGATGTACCACAATTTCTTTCTGAATTTCATGCCTTTTTTGAGGGAACTGTTCTCCAAGGCTGATGAGGTCAACGTTATATATGGCACCGGCGTCAAACGACATGTTAAAAGCAGCACAAATTCCGTTCGCTGTCGCCTGTTCGCCGTTTGCGACACTTCATCCAAATGAAGTAAGGAATTGTAATAAATCTATATTAAAGCTCTTTAAGGATTGTATGATCTTTAGTGGGTCGTCCATCACATGCAGAAATTATTTTAGCGCGCTCCTCCACTCATAGATCTTGGACCGGGTGGCCCCGTGCGATGTCAGCGCTGCAAAGCCTACATGTGTCCTTTCATGGAATTTCAAGATGGAGGTAGACGGTTTCGCTGTCCATTTTGCCATGGTTCCACGCCAGGTAAGCCGTTGTGAAGCAGTATGCTCTTTATGAACTTTTTTAAATCATCATAGTTGCATCCATGTCAATTCTAATACACTTAACTTCCAGTCTAAGCTTCAGATCCTTATTCACTTACCGAGCATTAACTGTGCAGTTTGCCTGTCATATGATTTCTTTGTGTAAGAAAAGAGGTTGATTTATCCAAAATTTAAGTGGAAGATGTTTACTTCGCTCATCTGGACCACACTGGTCGTCGCACTGATATTGAGCATCGCCCAGAATTATTTTTGGGAGCCTACGAATTTATAGCAACCAAACAATACTGTAAGGTAATTTTTTCCTTCAATTCACTTGCAGCACGATTTGCATTTACACCCTCTTGATGTCAACGTTTCCCGATCTCGTTTTATTGTACAAAATACTGGAGGTTTTTATTTACAGAACGGTCTACCTCCAAAAGAGCCCGCTTTTATTTTCATGATTGATGTTTCTTACAATGCAATACATAATGGTATGCTGCAAGTTGTGTGCTCGCATCTGGAGCGGATTCTTCAGCAGTTGCCGAAGTAAGGTGTTACACTATTTTGGTTGATAACCGCTCTTGATAATAATTGACAGCGATGATAAGGCCTCTAATGGACGGCATATGTATTTTAAGCGTTTTTATAATCAGAGATCTCGGTGCTTCTGAGTCTGTTGTGCACGTTGGGCTGGCAGCTTTTGACCAAGTAGTTCATTTCTTCGATTTATCTGCTGCACAACCGTCTGTGATGGTAGTAGGTTAGGGTTATCTGTTTAATCGCTTAAGTTTTTCTGCTTTTGTTACTTTCTTTTCGAACTACATTTGTAAGGTGATGTCGGGGACATGTTTGTTCCTATCGTTGATGGCCTTCTGTTGCCGTATTCCCAAGCAGCTCAGTCTATTCGAGCTGTCCTCGCAGAGATTCCACGTTTATTTGCACAGTCAAAAATCACTGAAACAATACTGGGACCTGTTGTGCAGGCTGGTTTAGATGCTCTTCAGGTTTGTTCTTTCATATTTTTCATTTACAATCTTGCGCATGATAGTGTTGGTTGGAATGGATGTGGGGAGATTGAACGATATGTGTGCACTCAATACATTTCATTTCCGGTCGCTTACTTTTGCGCAAAAATTTATTGATGTTTGGAAAATATATGTGAAGAACATTAGAAATATACTGTGTACTGAATAGCGCCTCCGACAATTGCACTATAAGCATCCCTTGAAATTCGCAAAGATTAGCATCACTCTATTGGCATTTCTTTGCCCTTCTATGTAAGCAGATTAACGCAAATTGTTGTTGATAAGTAAAGTAGTAAACTTTCCCTGTTATGTTGATTTAACTTTTTTTTTGGAATTTACAAGTGCACCAGACCCGCTTCATCTGCTTGCTTAGTAACGTAGATAAATGCAAGGGTGTATTACCTAGATCTGTGCCCTAGATCCACTTTTGCCGCTACGCATTAAAATAAGTGTATAATTACGATTAAAATATGCTGTTTTCCGCAGCCGTAGCTGTGAATCGGACATCGTGCATAGTATTGAAGTTTTGTCCTTTAATGTGCAACTTAACCAATTATGTGTTAGCCTCAACGTTAATCTAAATATGGTATACCTAGTGTGCCGATCGAGTTGGAAAGCTGATGGTGTTTTCTACTTCATTGCCAACATTTGAAGCTCCTGGTAAGCTAAAGGCAAGAAATGAGAGAAGTCTCCTTGGAACCGAGAAGGAAAAGGTAGTTTGCAATTTCTGCAAATGTTTGCAAAAGTGGAGAATCTTTGTTTAAACAAGGGAGACAAAAAAGATTGGAACCAGTTCTTTTTTGTCCTATTTTGAAAAGAAGGTCAATCTGTTATGTATTGCTGAATTTTGGCGTTTATTGGATGTAGTTTGTTGTTAAAAAGGAAAATACAGCAATTTCCTGTATGTGTATTGTAAGCGAATTTAAAAACATCTTTGTAAGCATTAAAAGCAATTGTTTCTGCGAGCGAGCATGATAATGAATGGCCCAAGACCGACTCTTCTATTAAACTCGGCATTGAATAAACGCACACGAAGTTGTTATATTATTCGTCCACGAAGGTTGAAGTCTCTACGGGTTTCGCTTTCAGAGTCTGGAAAGGTCAAAAGTTAACTGCAACCTATTCAACCAGACACCTTCCTTACATCAGCGAAAAAAACCACAATACGTAGTTTTCAATAACATTGTAGACAAAATGCCTTTTTTTTCGGTTGGAGATAGGTAATGTAATGTTAGCCTTTCATTTACTGTCTACTGTATTTTACGGCAGAGTATCATGTGAAATACAACCACGAAGGTACTGAGATATTTGCAAAATTCCGAACCGCTGGTGTCTGTGGTGGGGACCGAAAACGCTATTACCCTTTCTGCAGGCTAACGCCTTCACCTTCACACCATCTGGGTTCTTCATTTCGCGTGTCTCTCAGCGAGTTTTCTATCTAGCAGTGCCATCAGCAATGACCCGTCAACGGGATTGATCTGGGGAGTAGAAATTGGCTTTGAACCCAGTTAAGTTGAGGCTGTAGTCGAAATCACAATGTTAACCTTCTATTTACTGTCTACTGTAATTTTTTACGGCAAAGTATCATGTGATAATTTTATATTTTATTACTTACCTTCTATTGTTTGTTTTATATTGCAGTTATTGTAGTTTTTCTGTTAAGGTTATTGACGTGATTGATTGATTAGGTTGCAGTTAACTTGAGCGTTCCAAGCTCTGATGAAAGAGAAATATGCCGAACTGCTTGTGAATAAATGAAGCATGACAGTATTCGCGAGTGCTGTAACTTGTTCTATTTATTAGTTTAGAATATTAACTGCTATAATATCAAGCCTGACTAACCATTGCAAAAGAGGTCGACTTTTTTTTTTAAAAATTTGTTGGGAAGTGTATGATTTTTTTGTCGTAAAGTTTATTCCGAAGTGAAGATAAACTCATTCTGAGTATTCAGAAGCATAATATTTAGGTTGATGTTGTAGTCGTTGGTCCATGCATGGTTTTTTTTTTCATTTTAGAAATATTGATATGAGAATTTCCTGAGCTATGTACGGTGCTAGAGGTGTGCTCTAAATGAACTAATTTGAAACATTCGCTGTGATAGTAATACCATTCTTTACGAACACGGTGCCGCTTTGAATGCTTTTCGATCTCACTAAACCATCCATTTTTCCGAGTCGGGAAATCTCCGAATTGATGGTCCAAATCGATGGTCCACATATCGAGTCGAATCTTCTTCATTGGAGCGCTGCTCGAATGAGGCAACCTCACCAAGCAGCGCTGTTTTACACAGGGTGGTTGTTGTTGACTATGACTGTCTACCGATAATAAATTGTTAGTATGTTGTTAATAGCATTAAATTGATAATCTGACGTTGTCCCGAGATCCTGAATTATGTTTAACTAGTTCCGACTATGAAAAAGAGTGAGATGTTTTTATAAGATTTAAGTAGATATACATTTCGTCCCTGATTTTTAAGATCTTCGCGCAATAGCTATTCGGAGTCCTGTTTTGGATTGAGTGGACTTCCTATCTGCTTTTGGTATTTTGTCAACCATTCTTTGTGATCCCTAGCAGGACGAGATCGATGTTTAGTACTAGTATTTAAATCTACAATTGGAAAACGTTATGAAATTGTATTTGGGGTACATGCGTTGATTTTCAAAAGCGATTTCGACTTCTTTAATGAACACATGTTTCAGACGGCTCTCATGCCGCAAGGCGAATTCTATACAAAACTCGGTGAACAATGTGTTAAAGCTGGTGTAACAGTGGACCTCTTTCTGTTCCCGAATTCCTTTATCGACGTAGCTTCGATGGCCCAGCTTTCCGCGGTTACGGGTGGAAACGTCTACAAATACCAGTACTTCGTGGTAGATATTGTTGAAGTTTTGTCACCCATTATTTTGTGTCATTAGGATCCAGCTTTTTTTTAAAGTGTATTCATATTAAGGCTGAAAAAGATGCTCCTCGTTTTCTTGCCGATCTTTCTCATGATGTCTCCCGCCAAATAGCGTTTGACTGTATGGCCAGAGTACGATCAAGTGCTGGTTCGTGCCTTCTATAGAGGATTCACTATTTGCTAGGGAAATTCTCTATATAGCTGTTAATATCGCTAGACTTTAGAAAAGTGCCAAAGTATGCAAGTTTAGGATTTTAGACATACTCTTACTTAAGGTATCCGACCTATTACTTTCCAAGGCTCTTTCTATATGGAAAATAGCACTGATTTGGAAATGGCATCAATAGACGAGGACAAGGTTTTCGCCGTTTTTCGTTGTTATAACTCTAAATAATATATAATGGACTTAACGTTTTCTTTCAGTCTTTCTTCGCAGAGCTGAAACACGATGATAAACTTTCTGACCAGAACGCTATTATTCAGGTCTCTTGTTCGTCTGCTTTTGTTTAACACAATTGTACTCATAGATAATGACATTTGTAATGAAAAGAATCAAGAGAAATAGGGCATTCTCTTTTGAACGGGGTGTAACAGTCTTCTGTGAAACGCTACGTGGCTCGTATTGCAAAATAAAAACGGTGGAGTGATATTGTTCTGTTGCTTGTATGCATGTATTGAGTCGTCCAATCTTACTAGTATGCTTAGTTCCTACAGATCTCAATCATCTTTGTATTTTCACCGTAAATGCCTTGTAAACTTTATAGTGTGCAATTTAGTGTGCAATTCTTTTCACGTCTGTAAGTGGGCAACGTCGCCTGCGAATTCTCAACCTTTGTCTTCCCGTGTCATCTGATTATAACCAACTGTACAGGGTAGCCGATCAAGGAGCACTTGTTTCATACCTTCTCAAAAATGGTACGTTCTCTTATGTTTCAAAGTGTAACTAGCTGCAAAATGTTAAATAACATTAGTATTTTATATATGTGTATACAAATATGGAAATTATTTATGTATCTGTATAGATACATGTGCATATATACATGGATATGTATGCGTATATGAGTATTTACATATATATACATATATATATATATATGTGCATATTATTTATAACCACAACGATGCATAGATATTCGCAAAACTTGGGTCCGCGCCGTACATATTTATAAATGCAGCGTTACTTGTCAGGATTCTTTCTTCACTGATTCGATTTGTTTCGTCGCATATTTCATTAACGAAAGTTTCCAGATATGCGTGTGCATTATACTTCTGCTTCAAAATTTTCGGTTTTTTTCATAAATATCATTGGTTGCCGGTCAAGACAAACCTTCTTCGAACCCTAGCTCTTCTAGAGCGCTGCCGGATCTTCACTACATTTTCTAACCTTCGTTAGATTTTCGCAGACAAGTGTGATACAAATTCCTCGGCTCCGGAACAATGAGAGGCTTGGTTTACACGGGTTAGCATCGAACGGGTGTATTTCTCACAACGATTCCATCATTGGGGAACAATTTATATTCCCATGTAGTTATGTGCTTCGAGTTATCCGAAGCAGTCCAAGAAGTGGACGCCGAGCACGCTGTTCATTGTGTCGTTTTCTTGTTCAGCAATCGCGAGGTTTTTAAACAGCATACATTTACTTCCATAAAAACACATTACAATACAACGCTAGCTGACGTTTCAGCAGTATCGCTGTTCATTGTTTTCAGATTTTCGGTGCTCTTTGAGGCTACCGTAACTGGCAGTTTCTTGCTTAGCAAAGTGGTTAAGTCGTCCAGTATGTTCGATTTTGCGCAATAGTTAGATTTGTGGAGCATTCGAAAGTATGCATGTTTGAGCATTAATTTCCATATCAAAAACTAACTTTTTTCATAGACATGGTTTTTTGAGATCTTAACACAGACCATTCTTTAAATATGTGTCGTAAAAAATCAGCTAGTTTTGGTTCTTTCTTGCTAAAGTTTGTCATACAGGTCCTGGACACAAAAAGGGTCCTTTGATTGTACAAGCTTCAATGAGTGTTTCCTTTTCAACAAAATCGGAAGCGTTGTTCACTGCAATGGGATTTAATGAAACTTTGTACTCTCGCTATGCTTGAGTTTGCTGTTGAGTATCATTCTTATTGGAGGTAAAAGGATAAAGGGTAAAGCTGTGGGCGTCGATCAGTCCCCGGAAGATGAGCCATGCTTTCGACTTCATTATTCATCGTTAAAGATGATTGAATGCACGTCTGGTCCTTACAATGATTTGCGGTGGCGTACCGACGTATTGAGCCAATCTGGTATCAATTTGCCGACCCCCGAAGGATGGGAGGCTTGGTGAGACTGGGCACCGGGACCGATTCGATGCGTATTGCACGGCGTCTCTGATTGCTGCGCTACACGCACCCATCTTGTTAGAGGTAACTCAAATAAGCATGTAGTTGACGCCAGATAACGAGCAGAATGGGTGGTGTTTGAAATTTTCACATAGGTTCGTCTTCTTGGGCAAAAAATAGAGTCCTTCTGGGTTTCTATTGTATGGTAAAGTTAGATCGGAGAGATAGTGAATTAGCAACCAAGAATTTGTGTTGATTACTGCTAGGTAATGATTCTGCGGATATTTTGGACTGAATATTTTATTTCGAAACCGACTTTCCTGGAACCTCGGTATCACTATTCAATATGTATTCCTTTTTGATGAGCTTACACGAAGTTGATAATGATATTTATTTTCGGCTAACGTTTCGACGTCTTCGTCTTCCTCATAACCGATGATCGGAGTCGGTGGTCTACGCTTGTTATTCGTCTCGACGTGGCAGCTTCGCCTTCGTGTCGAGTCAGGTCTTCCTCAGTGAGCCATCTCCTCGAATGAGGTATCCACCATCGATTCGGGTCATCGGCTCTGAGGAAGACGACGTCGAAACGTTAGCCGAAAATAAATATCATTATCAACCTCGTGTAAGCTCATCAAAGAAAGAATACATATTAAATACTTCATATATGTACATACATATATGTATATATGTGTAGTCATGTATATATGTATGTTTGTATGTACATACATGTGTACATATAAGTAGGCATATGCATGTACATGTACGTATATATATGAATGTATATATATATATATATACGTATATACATATACGTATATATATATGTTTACATATATATAGCGCAATTTTAGCCGTACAAACAAATCGTGAACGAGGACTGAAAGAGGTGAAGGAACAAATTTTCCAGCGTTGTGCCCAGATCTTGGCCACATATAGGTTAGCCCTTCGTTACTTATTTGTTTGATGTTAAGAACTAGTTATTTTTAAGAGAGAAAGTAAGCGAATCAGCTCCTCTCGGTCAACTTATATTGCCGGAGACATTGAAACTCTTACCTTTATTTGTTAATTCCGTTGTCAAAAATGATGCTATCAGTGGAGGTTTGTTTCTTCAACAGATTTTTTTCGGTTTTGGGAAACTTGCTTTTTATTTTCATGGATAAGTTTTTTCTTTCTGTTATGCGGTTCATTTGATATTATTAGTCGGTAAATCTCTAGGTAGCGAAATGACGGTCGATGACAAGGTTTGGATGATTGAATTAATTCGAGGAATGCGAATGGATCACTCAATGTTGCTCTTATATCCAAAGTGGAGTTGAAAATTGTTTATGTTATTCAGTGGTGTTTCCTGCTTATGTTCTACTTATTTCTAGAATCGTTCCTGTTGATCATCTAGAACTACAGGATCCTTCAGAAATGACATCAGTTGCTGGTAGTGTTAGGGCCAGTTACGAAAACCTCTCCAATACAAAGGTATTGTATGCACAGCACCAGAAGTAGATCTATCTAAATTTTGCTTGAATTGCTACAGTTCTGAGTTCCAGGCTTATCTAATCGACAACGGAATTGTGCTTTTCCTCTGGATTGGTCTCAGTGTCGCCGCCGCATGGGTGAATGATATTTTTGGAGTGAACAGTGTCGCTATGCTTGATACCGAAAATGTATGTTTGTTTCAACTTTTCTGTTGTTCAGGTTTTAAGATATCTGTTTCCCATTCGCTACCCATTTAATTCAATTGTGAACTAGTAGGCTGATGATTTTTTAAAGAAGCGTACAAGCGGTACTATGAACTTCCTGCGGTTTATCGCATAAAGCAGCTATATCACTTACTAGGATACTTGGATGGCATGTCTTCACTAGTTGTGCGGACCCCGGTCTAATTTCTATTGCTTCGGAGTTTTGATGCTTTAGCCGCTGTGGCTCCCTGGAGTTCCGAGGTTACCTAGGCCAAAGTTTGTCCCATGTCACCACCACAGGCTGTAGCTGCCCTTGTGGATCAGAGGGAGATTTTCCACCATATGAATACTTCTATACCAAGACGGTGGTGGATCCTGGTACCGGTTTACTCTTGGCTGGGCTTCCTGATGGAAACGCCGAACTCAGCCTGGGAGGCTCTGCTAGGGGATTAATCCCCCCGCTGTGCATCGTTGCCCGACAGCCATGGACCCCTCCCAGCTACAATGAGGTGGGAAACCTTTGGGAGGAAATAGCTGCATTTATGGTGTTTTTTATGGTTAATGATGCACAGTCATCGCAGAATATCTGTGTATCAACTCGGATTTCTTTGACAAGCATTTCTCACAAGCCTATTGAAATGTTTAACATCTTCTGTATATGAATTCGAAAACATGGTAGAAGGTATCCATATACAGGTTCAAATTCCTGAAAAGGACAACGCTCGCTCAAGAGCACTTCGACGCGTCGTTGAATTGCTTCAAGAGGTTTTAGTTGTATAGTTCATTTCTAAACCTGTTGGTATAAATTTTTCCCCGTTTGTTGCAGGTTGGTCCACGAAGAAGGAAAATGTTTGTTGTTCGAGAGAAGGATGCCCTAGAGCCGTGGATGAAGAAGTTCCTTGTTGAGGTAATCACGTCTGTTTTTTAAAGAAAACATTTAGCAAATAATTCAACCCTTTTGCCATTAGCCAAACCTCTAAAATTGTTTTTAGGATCGTTCCGGGCCAAACGTCATGTCATATGTGGACTTCTTATGTTATATTCATCGTGAGATAAGGAATTTGTTAGCTTAACAAGAGTATCGAGAATTGTTTATCGGTTATGTTTCTTGCTTTCGTTTTATGTATGGTGCAGTCCTTGTTATTTCGTCTTCTCTTTTCTAAACATGTGATCATCCTAGTTTTCCTATTCTGGAACATCTGTTCCTATACGATGTGATATGCTCAATCCGTTGTTAGATTGACAAGAAAGTTATAGTTTTTCTTCCTAGGTGGGTTTTATATATTACGCGTCTTGGGATTTACGTGAGTAGTCCAAAGATTTTTATGTGAGATCTAATTCTATGTTATCCGCTCTACATTGGCGTTTTCAACCGTGCCTAATGTTCTCTCCTTGTTTTTCTTTTCATTTTTCTTTTTTTATGGCATTCACTTTGTCTCTACTTCATGCATCATCGTATTAGTATGTTAAGTAAGTATGGGAGGAGAGGGGTTATAGAATATTTCACGGAAAAAGTTTTCTTTTTGCAACTGAGGGAACACGTCTGTTCCATGCTGTTTAATAAATTATTAAATATTTGTGCAGTATCGTATCCTTTAGGTGTCACAAACCTTGTATTAATCTGTATAATTACGGTGTGAGAAGTATAAAAGGCTCTCAAGTTCTCGACGCTGACCAATCCCTGAGGGATACGCTATGCATTCGACTTCATTAAACATCGTTTGTGGGTGATTGAATGCGTATCTGGCTTTTATACTGACTACTGGTGTTCTGCGGATGCATCGAGCCAGTAATGGTATCCTACCAGACAAGTCTGATACCAATTTGGAGACTCCGAAGGGATGGAAGGTTTGGTTGGCCATGGGCGCGGGGATCGATTCCACGTGTGTGTTGCAGAGTGCCTCAGACCACTATCCCACACGCGCCCTCATGAGAAGTGTAGATAGATCAGTGCGATTGCAATAACAAAAATATCGTCGGAATGCAGTTTTGTTATTCATGGTTGGATCTACATCTAGGTTTTTCAGATGGTAAGGATTGATCGTATTCGTCTCGAATATACGGATAGGTCCAAAAAATTCGCACTAACAGCAGATGACAAACAAAACGCTTTTGAACGGCAGTACAATCACATATATGTGGCTAGGTTGCAGGCACTTAAGCGGAGGATACTTGATGCCGGAAAGAAACAGATAGGTATGGAGTACAATTTCTATAGCTTGGGAGAGGTTGTGCTGAAGTAAGACTGTTTTTCGTAATTAGGAGAAATAGAATATAAGCAGTTGGAGGACATAGAATTATTTGAGAAGGCGTTCGTGATTGGAACAATTACGAAGAGGATCAGCATCAGGCCTAGTGTCTTGAAAGTGAGTTCTGACAGTAGTTTGTCTTGTAGTGGGAATTCTCTAGAAAGAATGTAGGAGATCGCAGAAGAAGAGTTGATTGTACCAGAAGACTATGACGACAGTGAAGTGATCTCGACCGCATCAAACAGAGACTTTTTGGAATTTGAAGATGAAAAACAGATTGTTAAATTAGAAGTGGGTGTTCTCTTACTATACTATTTGCAATATGTTTGATTCGTATAAAAACATGTGAAGGAGTTTAGTCTTTGGTTTTGAGTTGTACGTTATTACTACGATACTTAGATGGCCCGTCTTCACTGGTTGTGCAGTCCCCAGCGCAATATCCATTTTTCGGAGTTTTGATGGTTTAGTCATTGTTGTTCCCTGGAGTCTCGAGGTCATACTGGCCAAAGTCTACCTCAGGTCATCACCACTAGAGGCAGTCGCGGCCCCTGTGGATCAGAGGGAGATCTTCCACCATGCGACTAATTTGGTACCAGGGCGGTAGTGGATCCTGGTATTGGCTTTCCCTTAGCTGGGCTTCCTGATGGAACCACCGGACTCAGCTTGGGAAACCCGGCTGCGAGGATGAATCCCTCTTCTGTACACCGCAGCCCGACACCCTGCAACACCTCCCAGTGACGGTGAGGCGATAAACCATTGGGAGGTGTACGTTATTACGTGATAGTAATCAGATGCGTATAATTAAACTCTGTTTTGAACTCTGTTTTTACATATCATCTCATCAGTAGAAGTAGGACTAAACACTTCTGTTTGGTCTTTTTTTTCCCAATGAAGAAGCGTTTTACACTTTTAGGGAAACATAAAAATGGATGAAGTGGCGACCGGATGTACTATGGGACTATATGGTTCACAAGTATACCTTTATTTTTTTGCACACAGTATTCGTTCATACACTGCTAAGAAGTAGACCTCTCAGGTGAAGTCGGACGTCTTTAATGTGGAAAGGATAATATGGCCGACGCCGTGTCCTCAAAACTCTTGGCCAACGAAGAAAACTGGAGGAGTGGTGGCATTCTTGTCTGGTCTTGAGCTTACCAGCAATGCAGTTGACAATGTTAGTTCCTAGAATGGAGGAATATCATTTGCAATTCCTTGCATTTCTTTCATGTAAGAACTTGTACCTCAGTTCAGGCAATTGTCGCTACAGCGTTCGAATTGATGTCCCGTTGGCTAAACTGTGAACTGTCCCCTACTTGTGATCCGACATCAATATCTCGTCGAATCGATAGAGTAGTTGTATTAGGGAATAGTATTGCCCTTGATCAGGTTGGATAATTATCCTTTCTTTGTTAACCTTTTTATTTTCTGCCTATTATGATTTTTCACCACAGGATGTGATGTGAGTTACAACTACAGTGATGCTGAGATATTCGCAAAACTTGGATCCCAGGGCAGACCGGAACACAGTTGCTTTTTTCAGGGCTCGGACATTACACACTGCCCCACGGACGCCCTTGATCTGAGTTTATTTGGTTTAGCTTTATGTTTACCGACTAGGAGTTCTTTTGTACGGACGCAGAGAATCTACCCGTTTCCCCAAAGCGTTCATCCCCAATCGATTTACAAGAGAGCAAATGAACTGTACCCGAACTCATATAATCACCATATCTACCGTTAGGGGAAATTATGCAGTTTTGCGTTATACATGGACGGTCATACAGCCAGTTGCGAACTAACTGGTGCCCTAGGGTGTTGAATGATATTTTAGCTAGTATTACCGAATTCTCTAGGTCGGTGCTTCTTAAGCAACGTTCTATAGGTGCACTAATTTCATCGGAAGTGAAAGATAGGAATATTGTTTTTCGTTTCTCAACAATTATCTCACTCTACAGATCGATTTAATTACAGGCTCACGAGTTCACTTCTTCAGTCCACTATCTCAATCTTAGCTACAAAGAGGCGTCTTCAAATGTGGAGACAATCGCATATCTGGATGAACTTCTCAGCAGAATTTCGGTTCGTCATTTCATTCAGTAGGTCTAATCCAGGTTTCTTTTTTCTTGGTATGGGTGTGCAAATAGCACTCACTAGTAACTAATCTGACAGATTAGGGTTGCTACAGCTGTTTTTTTAGGGATTTCCAAGGATATTCAATCTTGGTGTCGTAGCTCTTTTCCTAATATCCTACGTTGGAGGCCAGTTCGATATTAAAAACTGCAGTGTTTTTTTACACTGCTGTATAAGCTATAACGCATTCCTGAACTTTCTGTTGCTAATATGAAGTTTTGAATCGTCAACTGATTGGTAGAAAACGATTGAATTGCTCATTAGTTTTTAGTCACCTAAAATTTTAGTCTAAACGAAATGTAGATAACTTAATTTGAGCTTGAAATATTAAAGTTCCCAGAGTTCAGGTGATGAATCAATATGAATGGCAAAGGTAATAAAACTCGCTGGCTTATACTAAGTGGATTATTTGTCTTGAACATACCATGTTGACATCGCTAGATGTCATAAGGATTCGTGTCCCACGATTCATTTATAAATTTACTAAATCAGTAGAATAAATTATTAACATCATGCACTTAAAAGAAATATTTTTGATTTCCGAATACCACTGAATCTGGTCGAAAATAAACCACCATGTGTTTTATGTGTCCGCTAGTATGTCATTAATGGATTAGCGTTGGTTATAACCGCCCTTATGGTAACAAATATAACGTCATAACAGGGCAACTCATACAGTTCGTAATGAAGGTTTTTCTTGGTCGCTTGGTGAGGGCCTCATAAATAAAAGAAAAGCATAAAACTCTTGGCGTTGATTAATCCCTCAGGGATGTGCCATGCATTCGACTTCATTAAGCATCGTTTGGAGATGATTGGATGCACATCCGACCTTTACAATGATTCGCGGTAGTCTACCGATGTATCGAGCCAGTGCTACTATCCTCTAAGACAAGTCTGGCGCCAATTTGCCGATCCCGGTGTGATGGAAGGCTTGGTGGGCCAGTGGCGCGGGAATCAATGCGATGGGTATTACAGGGCACTTACGACCACTGCGCCACACACACACCCATTGGTGAGGGCCTTACACAAACTATTTAAATGATGGGAGTTTTAATTTCGCATCCGTACATTCTGACCCTCATCCTACCCATTTTCAGATCTTTTATTGTTGTTTCGTTGTATTTAACTGTAACAGAAGTTTACACCTTAAGGAAAATACATCAACAAGCTTAAAGAACCATTCAAATAAGTGGATATCGGCCTTTCCTACATGTTGATCCATAGATGCCAAATATTTATATTTCATATTCATATAGAAGGGACGCGTATAGCGCAATGGTTAGAGGCGCCCTTCATTACACATGGTATTGATCTCACGGCCAAGGTTCACCAAGCTCTCCATCCTTGCGGAGTTGACAAATTGGTACTAGACTGGTCTGGAAGGATAACAGCACCTGCTCGGTACATAGATAGGTTTCATACACATATAGGTTTGATGCACTGCGACTCATTGTATAGACCAGATATGCATTCAGCCACCTCTAACGATGCTCAATGAAGTCGAATGCATGGTGCATTTCTCAGGGATTAATGAACGTCGAGAGCTTTATCTTTTATTAATATTGAGGTGAACGTTATAAATTTTAACAAATGTTGAAGAAGTAACAATTATTAACGAATCTAGTAAATTTCTACTTATGTTTAACAGTTCCATATTTCGAATTTTATTCTTGGCACATTCTTATCCTTTAATTTTTATCTTGAGTAATGGTAAGAAAACCAGATGCAAATTCATGAGATCACGCTTTGTTCAGAACAGAGTGAAGCTCGACCTTGTTCCGGGAGTGGGTGATCCGTGTCCTCAACAGATGCCTCAGCAGCCGATACATCGTGCATGTCTGCCACGATCTTCTGCCAGTGGAGCTGCTTTAACGCTTGCCACTAATCCGTACGAGTTCAGTCTCGCTGGAATTGATATCTTAGCCACATCTGGTACGAAGTTTTAACAAAGTGCTTGATTAGATATTTACTTCATTGGATATCTGGATGACCAATATTCACAGCACGTTGCCAAGCACAATTTTCTTTTTAGCTCAGAGCTTACTAGTTCTGAAAGTGTTCTTTTCCTGTGCTATTTCATTGAAAGATCACCGGTAACCCATGATAATTGGAATGACGTTTGCCGCCTTATGATTGAGCTTTCGCAAAACGGTTGAGATTTCTGGCATAGGTTTGCTCCTAAGTAGGATTCTGGATAGGAATGATGACTGCACCTGTTCTGAGCCCAAGTTGTAGTTGTTGGGAGACGAACAAGTTGTATATCACAATTTGATACTCGCTATTAGTAACCAATCAGTGAACTTAGCTTAATTTTTGGAAGGTGTACGCGTCGTAGTCACCCTCTATCTTTGTTTTACTCTTACAAGATTGTCGATGGTCTTTAACCAAAAGGTATGTAATAGACTGACTATGTCAGTCTGTGAATATCACTTTCAATAAAAGCAAATCAAACGCTACTCCAATAAACGAGAGGAATCGTCTCATAAAATTACAGATCTGACTGGACTCTGATTGGAGCGTCTAAGCATATTGGTAATTAAGATTGCGTAGTAGGCCCATCATCCGTGTGACCTTGTGCACGTCCTTCAGTCTTGCTTTTATGTATTGTATTTACCACTACACAGAGGTGAATTTTGGAGAGGAACAGTTTAAAATTCCTCACTGAAAATGATTTTCGTACAAACTCACTACAGTATTTGAATGACCGGAAAAAGCACAAAGTGCCAGTATCGTCATCGCCACAATTTCTCCTGAAATGACATGCTTCTACAGGCCGAGCTGTTTCTGATCTTCGACGCCTGAGTGGTGTGAACTCTAGTTGTGACCTTATCGAGCTTATGCTTCGTTGGCAACATATCGCTCCCACCTGCCCTGATACGGTTGATGGATTTCCTTTCGAAAACCGGTAAGACTATCTATCTTCACTCATCGTTCTATTCATTGTCAGCTGTAAATGCATGGAATAGATTGTACTTGTGTATATTTCAGTGATCCATTCATAATGGATGGAACTTTCCCTCATGTAATGGTAGTTGGAAATCAACCACATCCAGAATTCAGATGGTTCGAAAACACCTGTGGGGAACGGTGTCTAATGATCTCCGTCCCTCGTTTCTCTCAAACTCAGCTACTTGTTATGCTAGACCTTGACACTATGGATGTGTACTACGAACACTTTTCGGTGGCTTGATTCCTAGAGAATTTGAACTGGAAGTCTTGTTAAGATCGAAAATTCTGCTGTTTTCTTATTTGGTAGAAAGTACTTTCTGGAGTAAACTCCTATCATTAACATCCATAATTTAGTGATATTTATTTCAAACATGATGCTTCTCTTCTAAACCTTTTTCATCTATGCATCTTTTTGACACGTTACTCACATTGCTGTAGTCAGTGGGTCAACAGGAGATCTTGTGCAATGTGTACAATGGCTCATGTTTTCTGTACGGCTCTCATCTTCTCACTTGTTTGACATCGCGTGTTAATCTCTTCTCACTTTCCTGATCTCAGTTTGAGTAGTACCACGTAGCTCGTACTGAGCGTATGAAAAACCTATCTGAGATCAAATCTATTCATTATTGTGACAAATTAAATACTTAACCACTATGTAACATAGAACTTATGAGTACTGAGGTTCCTGTTTTGAAGCGAATTCATTATGGATAGCCTGCATCTTAGAGTAAAATACGTCGAGACCATGAATATAATTAGTGTCGAGCTCATCATTTGCAGGAAATACGTGAGAGAAATCTAAATAGGAGATCTTTCACTGAGTAAAAAAGGTCCATTCATCTCAAGAAAGTTTTTTTTGGGAAGACATACCAATCATTACTAACTGAAGGTTTGATGGTCGAGAAAGATCATTTTCGTAAACAAATAGAAGGGATGATGAGTAGAAGTGGAACGATCTCTGAGTAGAGAACCACTGTCGCACCCGGTCTAACTTCGACAACACTTCCGATAATAAATACGAATCAGCTCCACGACCCGAGAAAAATTCACGAAGGCCTTAACAGCAAATGTAACAAACTCAATAGTTCTTCATTAATGTTCGTACATTCTACCATTGAGTATAGTATTCTCGGTATGGGTTTTACCCCATTCTTTATCCTTCACAATCACTGTACCATCGTGGCAGTGCATCTGAAATGAAGCATAAGTACATTCTTCTTTCCAAATGGAATTTGAGAACTTCCTAAACATTCTTAACATTTCGCGCTTATAAAGAAATAAAAGATAAGATCCAACGTGATCCTCCTTTTCCACCATCTTAAGTCTAGCGGAAGGCGGCTCGTACCCTGCGAGATAGACTCACTGATAATGCCGTCTTCAAATCGCTTCTCATAGAAATACACTGACAAGGTAATAAGCATCCTTTTGCATATCAGTATCCGGAAAGGGCATTATTATCTGTTTCGCGGCATCTTGACGCTCAATGCCATAAACAATGCGGCCTTCATTTCTTGAATTGCTTCCACAGAGGTTGCCTAACCAGTAATTACCCGTACAGGGTCGGGATCACACACCGATACGACTGTTGCCATGTGTGAGTTCTCAGTCGGCTTCGAACGGATGAGGAAACATTGCACAGCTGCTGCGGAATGACACCATACGCCTGTCCGAACTCGTTTCTCTAAAGGCGGATGTGACATCTGTCATGAGTATCGAAGCAACGCATTACGAATTCAAAAAAGCCACATCGAGGAATCCCTTGATGGATTTAGCTTTTAAGAGCACACTAAATTTTGCTATGTACTTAAAAACATTGATCAAAATGGAAACATGTAGTTGTGTGAAGAAATATTGTGACCTACCCGATATCCAAGAAGCCTGAAACCTAAAATACGTTGTGGGGGGTATTTCGTTGTTTCCCTTTCTTGTTTTAATGCATTCGCCAGAGGATCGAATGTTACTCTTCCCATTTTCACATCCAATATTGCAGGCAGTCTATAAACAGCTGTCACATCCTCCAAAATCAAAAAGTCGTGATCTGAAACTAGTCCACCTTGCCAATATGCCAGAACTCCGTTATGAAAGAGGTTGGGTCTATATACAGACTCCATGTGTACCAAAATTAACGTAAAAGCTGCCACTCTTTGCAGTACACTTTCGGCAATTTCATACGGCAGATCCAACCTGGGGTCCAGAGCACTTGCAAAATTCCTTTTTTTTCTTTGTTAAGAAAAGACTACATGACTACATTGAAACAGGTTCTATGAATGCTAACAAAATCACCTTCTCTGTCAATTGCAAGAGAAGTAATACCATAAAAACGTGGTGTCAATACGGCAAGACCTTCAACATCTTCGATTTGAATGTCTGGCCACCCGTATGATCTAAAGAGGTGGCTCAGGTAAAGATCACCAACAGAATTCGTAATTGCTGTCAGGCTGACTTCATGTCGTCTCCACGGTCGTCGTTGAGTTCTACGGAAGTTCTGTGACGCAACGTCCTTGTCAACATCTTGTAGACATTGACCTAAACGAACCACACTCATTTAGTTGCGCAACGCACCTGTACATCACGACGTCTTCTTCACGATGCACTCATGCACATTAATGTTCTACCAGCATAGGACATAAAAAGGATAAAAGTCTTTAAAAAGATGTAAATGAACTCTATGTGACGTTTTCACTAAGTTGTGAATTTAAGACTGCAGATAGGTTTTGGCAAGTAGTACAGCAGACAGCACTGATTGGCAAATTTTCGATCTCGAACTGCATAGTTTGGCTTGTCAATAAGAACATCAGTACGGAATTAAGTGATGAGATAAGAAAAAGAGCCAAAATCAATAACAACTTTAGTACGACAACAGCTGTAGTCTAACATCGCATTACTTACTTAGATACTTGGATAGCCCATCCTCACTGGTTGGGGTGGACCCAGCATAATATCCATTTTTTCGGATCCATTTTTTTCATTTTTTTTGCTGGTTTAGCCATTGTGGCTCACTGGAGTCCCGAGGACAGCCTGGCCAAAGTTTGCAGCACGTCGTCACCACCACAGGCAGTGGCAGCCTTGGATGTGGATCAGAGGGAAATTTGCACCATGCAACTATTTTGGTACCAGGACGGTGGTGGATCCTGGCATTGCTTTACTCTTAGCTGGGCTTCACGATGGAGAAGCCGGATCGCAGTGCGACACCCAGGAACACCTCCCAGCCACGATGAGGCAGGAAACCGTTAGGAGGAACATCGCATTACTACATAGACATATTAATGTACCTATAAGAAACAACAGTCTGCCCACGTACCTCACACTCTCCACGAAGTCCTTCCAACTTCGGTTTTAAGATCTTGTCACTGCCAGATTTCTTCAACACACCTGAAGTGTTTGAGTCAACCGGCACTTCTACTAATATTTTGCACCAACTAACTGATAGTCTCCATCAGAATTTATGAAACAAATCAAGTTGGGAAATGATGAAAACATGGTAAATAGAATAGCTCACCATGTGAAAGATAGAAGAGCTTACCAATCTCCCTTTTACCGTTCTTAATTACTGATGGATGATGACCAGCCACTTGTTCCGCAAACCACTCGTATGGGTCTGGCAGCTCTTGCTGCGGCACCTCCATATAATTTATGATTTTGCCTGAATGCCGCTCCTGAAATCGTATTGATGGTGTTAGCCACACGTTTCTAATTCAGATGAAACAAATACCACACGATACCAATTCTTGAAAACAACTTCTAGATTAATAACTCATTCGCAAAAGTGTGGATCTATTCAAATACACGCATGGAACCACAATGGACAATATGCTTTGACCTCGATGCATTTTCTCTTCGCAGATTTGTTTTGCCGCACAGGTTTTCACTTGCCTTTTGGGTTCAGTCGATAGTTCCCCAACCAAAGATATAACGAGCATGATCCAATGGAAGCTATGTTCGAAAGCCATTAACTAATAAAAACGGTTCTCCGTACGAATTTGTCCGTCACAAGACGGAATGTCGCCGGCGACGTCGTCGCAGTGTTTTTGCTTCGTAAAGAAATACTCGAGTTATGCGACAATTTCTTGCTCTACCTTATGGAGCGGTGCAGTAGCACAGAGACTGTTACCGATGAGAGTATCTAACGTCTTTCTTTGGAGGGGACAAGAGCGAGGGAAGCGGAGAGGAGCGTGGGCACAAGGAATGATGAGCATTGATTTCAATGCAGCTCGTCGTTTTTCAAAAGTTACATGACTCGCCATCACAATTATTGTGCGGATCGCAGCACTTTTTGCACTAGATTCGTTTCTCTCGCCTTCATCGTCCACAAAGGTCTTCGAAGACTTTGCCCGTTGTCTCGGCTGGTGCTTGTGGATGCCCTCTTCTTTTTATGAATGTCAGAAGCTAGTAGAATTGATTATTCTTCAATTTTGCAGATAACCAAGCTGAGGCGTTCCCACGTGGACTGGAAGAGAGCGTTGGAGAGAAGGTCAAACCAGCACCTTGCATTCCGATGGACTGCCTGACTAACCACTACGCTACTGTCCTCTCCTCGCCAATAAGTTAATGTAACAAACAGTTTAACAGTTCACAGGATCGACTTTCTACTAACCTCGGCATTGGAATATGAATGCGTCGTTTTCTTGTTCAGCAATCGCGAGGTTTTTAAACAGCATACATTTACTTCCATAGAAAAACACAATACAATGCAACACTAGCTGACGTTTCGGCAGTATCGCCTTCTTCAGAGCCGCTTTTTCGTGACTTCCATTGAGGAAGTTTAGAACAGCTGATTATAGTCGCATATCTTCCGCATATATGCGACTATAATCAGCCCTTCTATACTTCCTCATTGGAAGTCACGTAAAAAGCAGTGAGTTTTTCGAGAAGCTGTTGATTATGTGATTGCCATAGTTTTTCGTCTTTTTGTAAGTGTTATTGAAGCGCTTGGCCTAGTAGATTGCATATCAGTATACCCTTCCAGGCTCTGAAAAAGGCGATACTGCTGAAACGTCAGTTAGTGCTATATTGTATTGTTTCTCTATGGAAGTAAATGTATGATGTTCAAAAACCTCGCGGTTGCTGTACAAGAAAACGACGCAAACAGTTTAGCATCCATCTCACAGTGGTATAATAAGAAGTGGGTAAAAATTCCGCACATCCATGTGGATATATACATATAACTAATATGTAAATATACATAAATATAAAAAGATCCCATTCGAACGGTACTCCACGCACTGGATTCGCGTCGATGCGACAACGAGCAGCTGTGGACCATCGACTCGGATCTACTGGGCTCTGGGGAAGACGAAGGCGCCAAAACGTTAGCCAAAAGAATAAAAGTTTTTATCCTAACCTCGTGTCAACTCAGTCAGCTCAATCACGTAGAAAATCACTAAACATTGTTTACAAGATCTAATGAAAGTCGATCTTTAAGATATATAAGTATCTACACAAGTATACAAATACAGATATAAATATGGGTAAATGTAAATACACATATACAAGTATAAATAAAAAGGTAGATAAATGAATATATGTATATATATGTATGTAGGGATTAAAAACGCGTTGAAATGGAAAGATATTCGTTTGTACACCAGGAATAGTTTTTTTTAGTTCTGAAGAAATGTTATGAAGTGGGTAGTTATGTACTCCATCAGGAAGCAAGGTACTGGTTTGACCCCTCTCTCAATGCTCTGCCCCAATCCTATTGGGAACGCTCTGGCCCTGGTATCTCCAAGATTGCAAGGACGATCAACCTGACCAGCATTCTACGACATTCATCAAGAAAACGAACTCTTCAGGCAGCAGCCGACCAACATAAGAAATATTGGAAGACCATTGTGGCCTACCCTCTTTTGAGCTTATCAAGCCCGTCATCCTTCCGGCGTGGGCAAATTCGTGCCAGACTTATCTAGGAAAAAACCACTCTCTCCAATCCAAATGGGAACGCTCTAGTCCGGTTATCTCAGAACTCCAGAGCAAACCATTCAACCAGCATTCAGTGACTTTCACAAAGAAAAGGATATTACTCTACGAGCAGCTGAACAACACGCTAAATATTCGAAGACCATTGTAGACGACGAGTGCTAGGAAAGCGAATGGGATTATGGATGCCAAATACCAATTGTTTGGAATACTAGAATAGATAAACGATGGATGAAATTACTCAGGAATACCATTTCTGAAGGCACGGAAGTGGGACATAATGACATGTATACCTGACCGGGTTTAAAAAATAACCCTAGGTCACTTGTTCCCTTCCTTAGCCACAAACATTGCTGAATTGAAAAAAAACCGAAGATACTGAAGGACCAGGACCACCGCAACCATACTTCCAATAACTAATTGAAAGCATCACCTCATGATTACAAAACTTACAAATAGATGAACTCTTTGAGCCAGTAACTGAGACATGATTGATGTTTCGAACGACGTTGATGACTGTCATCTCAAGGTGAGTCAGATGACACTTTAGATAAGGTTCGAACTTTTTTCACTTATATAAATGTGAGTGCGCTCTACTACCCATCGTGACTCGTGGCAATCCATATCTAGCCTGAACAGCAGAACAGGCCAACAACGACAATCTATTTGTTCTAAATCCACAGATTACACAAGCACCTGCCGGATGTGCATAAACACCCTGCCTTTGACACGCACGATTGTTTGCACCAATTCGAAAAACTACCGTAATCTTCTGGTACTGGAATCATACCTGGTTTATGTGGCAAACGATGAAAGCCATATTGGAACAAATCTGTATTTAATAAATATGATAACAACTTTGTACATAATCGAGAATTTTAGCAACAAGTGACAAAAACCATGCAAAGCAATTAACGATGGCTAAACTGAAAAAATGATGAGATAGAATGGATCACATCAAGGTACGAGCCATCCTTCATTCATCGTCTGAAGATGTAGATGGGGTTCGAGTACCGACTAGGAGACTACTCACACGAACATGAAAGAACAATCAGAGGTTTGCAATATGAGCATGTCTTGTTGGGCAAATCACCGTGGGCATCTCTTCGAACTGAGTCGAATCGCCTTCCACAAGATTCATGTAGGTGTGGTTAGTCTGAAAAAGACTAGTATTACTAAACTCTTAGCCAGTAGAAGAAAGGCTTTCGACTAGGGATCACCGACATCTCTATACCTGTACTTACTGAGCTGATATTCTCCAGCATCCATACGCAGTTCTGAACAAGATTGATATATGAGAAAATTCAAATCACCTTGGTGCCTTCGGGTTCACTCCAACTTCCCGGTTCTTCATTCGAGTCAGTGACAGGAGATGGGGAATACGCAGAATCCGACTCATCAACTGGTGTAGATGTCCGGATTTCCTTACACTTTATGCGGAGTACTCGACGATTTTGAAAATCTTCGATTACTGAAAACAAGTTACATTACATAATGACACTCGATTTTCACAGCATTTACTAGCCTTCGACTTTCCCTGGTAGACATTCTGGTGGATCGATGGGACCGTAGTTGAGACACTCCGATGACGAACTGATTTGAACTCTTTCGTACTTCGGATGGCGGCACGATTCGTGCTCGGTTACTCGTCGAACTCTCTGATTCGAATGCCTGGACAAATGAAGGGAATTGGGCAAGGACTATAAGCACTGTAATTAAGTAGAACGATGCACGATGTTTCGCTCAGTTACGCAACAATTGTATAATAGTTCTAACGGCACACTCAATACGGATACACTTAGGGTCAGGTTGCAGTGGGCCATGGATAGTTCCCCTCAGACCTCAATAGGATGAGAACACGAATGACAGAATACGACAGTGAATGTGGTCAAGTTCCACAATATCTATCAAAATCTATCCATCAGCAACTTACAGAGGTAACTCGGTGACATGTTGTGACACTTAGCACGACCTAATTAAGAGAGATCCATGCTATTCATCGAGGGTAAACGAGGACAACTCACAACAATAGAGCATCAATACCCGTCAAGCCCCCTGGTGATTTCAATCAACACAACTACTGACTTACATTTCGCACTAGCTAGCATAGGATACTTACCTACTTGGATACTTGGATGACCCTTCCCCACTCACTGTGAGAGCCCCAGCATTACCTCCATCTTTTCAGAATTCTGCCGGTTTATCCACAGTGGTCCCCTGGACTTCCGAGGTCATCCTGACCAAAGTCTGTCCCGGGTCGTCACCACCACAGGCAATCGCCGCCCTTGTGGACTAGGGGAAGATTTGCCACCATGCGACTAATTTTATACCTAGTCGGTAGTGGATACTGGCATTGGTTTATTCTTAGCTGGGCTTTCTGGTGGAAACGCCGGACCCCTCAGTTTGGGAGGCGCTGCTCAGGAATGAATCCCCTACTGTACATAACAGCACGACACCCAGGCACACTTCCCAGGCACAATGAGGTAGTAAACCGTTAGGAGGAGCTAGCATAGGAGAATTTCACAACCAACTTTCGCTTATATGAAACAAATAAGCAAGAAAAAATGAGCACACAGGCGACAACAGATGAATGAGGTACGCCAAAATAATTGGCAGCTACGAGGTTCACGCCAGCTTCGTCGAGTTGGCGCATAGTACGCACCTGCACGTCATTGGCGTCCACGGCTTTCTGCCCCAGTCGGGGGCGGCTTTCGTGAAGAACGCGGGTGGCTGGTCAACAGGTGCTGATTGTTGTTTCTTGGTGAAAATTCGTGCGAGGAAGCCCAGTCGGTCCTTCTTCGCCGGCTCCGGTGGCGCTATGATCGATTCGCCTGTTTGGCACTCCACTGCCACCTGGAAATGCGGTAAATCCGAAAAGGTTCAACCTTGGTTGAAAAAAGTTGGTAAAGGTTCAATCTTGGCTTAATGACCTAGAATGACCCAGAATGGTCATTCTTCTTCAGTTGGCAAAAAAAGTTTGCACTCATTTATACTCACAGCTTAAATGTCGCACAGCTACGTTGAGAGAGATAAACACTAGTGAGGAATTCCCGGACTAGCAAAATTAGTCAGATTACCGCCATCCTTATCTGCTCCAACTTTCGACTTGGACTACATTACTGTCTTAAGTCTGGATGGCTGCGATTAAATCTTGGAAGAGTGGGACAGAGGCTCTGAGGAACCGGCCATCAAACATACCATTTAACGTGAAAAGGATAAATCCATAACAACCATGTGTCTTGTCTTTTTCATGGGAGGGTATGATGTGAAATACAACCGCAATGACGCTAAGATGTTTGTAAAATCTGGACCAGAGGTCAGATTCGAACGCGCGACTACCCTTTCCAGGGTCTCAAGTCTTACGCACGGCACTACTCAGACCCTCGTTTTGGCTTTCTCTCAGCCAGTTATTTTACCCTAACGGTACCACCAGCAATCACCCGTAGTCAACGAGAATCATCTGAGGAGCACGTGTCTTATGTTATGTAAGTTCAGTTCTTCTGTTGGAAATCGTTTCACATCGACGACGTCATGACAAGCATTAGGGTAAAACCAGGCAGAATGTCTAAGTATGAAGTGACTTGTTTTTCAATGAACGGTTTCGTTTTGATGGTGCAAAAATATTCGAATAACGGATTGATTATCTTGCTTCTGTGAATGTCAATATAATAACCCATTAAGAAACCTATTCCGCTTTTGCAGAGCTACTGACTTAGTCCACTTCAGCATAGCACATTATGCTCAGGAAAACAACATCTCCTGGGACTTACTTTGGTATTTTCCGTGATTTGTGCCGGCACGGAGACAAATAGGTGGTCACCCATCTTATAAACGATTCCGGTGGCGGTAAGATTGGCGACGGTTTGCTTGAGCATCTCCAGAGATGGCGGCGCGACGTACGGGCAGTTGCGGATGACGTACTGGCGGACAGCGGAAAGCGTCGTTCCACGTCCGAGCCGCGTCAGACTCACGATGGCGTCGCAGAGCACGTCCGCCAGCGGCACGAAGTGCATCTGCTCGACCGTCTGGATTGCTCCCATCTCACCTGAAACGACGCACGCTTTGTCTTCGTGATGTACTTGTAATTGTTCAAATGCTTCTTTAAGGGATTGATCTCAACATATTTTCCGTCCAGTAAAGTATTTTCGTTACTTACCCACATATCTAATCGCAATGAATACATCCATTTTGTTCTCCTGTGAAATCTATCGTGAGCAGAGATCCACCGGCTAATGTCGCAAACATTTTCCACACAAAAACGGCTGTTTACCGAAACATCTCCAATACTGCCCACAGATATGGTGAGAAATAACACGTTGCTGGTTTAACTACTTTCGGTAGATCTATTTTGTCCGAAACATCTATTGCGCAATAGGTGGAGTGTAGAGCAAACTGGTTGAGAAATTTCATGAATAGCACTACTAAGCCTTAGAGATAGGAAAGATCCGCGTAACATTCTGAACAAGTGACGCCCAAACACCTGCTTCAGAATACGAGGAAAGTTTTAGGACGTGGGTTGGATTTCAGGAGAAGTGAACTTGAGGCGTGTGGTTGTACGTCGAAACGTTGTTGGACGCTTATCTCTTTCGAGACCTGTCCATAATATCAACACACATCTGTTCCGCACCTGTACAAGCGTATCGCATTGCACGGTCAGCAACAGGTGCTGCGCCGTAGACATCGTCTTCACGTACTCCGAAAGAGAAGCAATTAGGACTCTGACGCAACCCCAGATATACATGATCGAGCATACGTACCGGATTCGCGTGGGTTTCAGACCAGAATCAGTCTTACGGCATCCCATGAACACTAATCGTCGCCTCCGCAGTTGGGAGAACTACCGTAACCGGAGACATTGTTGTGGGGTTGGTTAGTGGTTAATAATCGTTCAAAGCTTACAGTTTATACGCAGAACTTTCGCGTCCTTGAGAACCAGATTGCAAACTAGTATAGTGGAAAAGTGTCTCAATCACTAAGGCACGTATACTTCTAGTTGTTTTTCTTCCATAAATGCCTATTGTCTGAAATTAGGATTCAACATTGTTCCAAAAACAGAGCAGGCTTTCCTTTGTTTTCTCTTCGAAAATCGCTTAGTAAGAAGATCCTGAACAATTAGACCAATTATACCATAAATCTGGCGACCTCAAGGTGTGACGGTGGTGGTCATAGTGTACAATTAACACAACATGGCGTTGCCAAATGACAACATCAAAGACGAGCCGCGATCTGGGCCGAAATCGCTTTTAGCAAGGATAAAGATTACGGTGAAGTTTCGGAACGAGACAAGATAGAGATCAGGCATTGTCATGAGATTAAGCAGAAGTTGAAAGACATGCTAGTGTTTGATGAGTACCCTAGACGCTGAATATTAAATGTTGAAGACAGATTAGCCTATTTCTCCTATGATGCCTAGATTGAGTTCCGCGATTTCCATTCAGCACTAGTGACAAATTTCGTGCTTTCTAAGAGTGAAAACTGTAAGAATAGAAAGCGAGACTCACCTAGTGAGCTGATTAAATAGCCTTCGGCTGGCTTTAGCACGCGACGAGCCCACGCTGTTCGTAGTGATTGAAGGTGTGTAACTGATCCCGAAATGAATATTGTACACGGTCGCATGAATCCCATAAAGATGAGTGATTCGACAGCTAGTACGAGCTCTCTGGAAAACACGAGTTATTCAAAAGCAACAAAAGCACTGTGCAGGCATGTGAACGATAAACGATTACCGATTCCAAAAGCTGTACTTGTTGGCTTGCACGAAGTTCTCGAAAAGGCGTCGACCATTTCTGGTCTTTGGACCGCTGAAAGTGATAGCGAGACAGGACATCGCTTCTAGCCAGCAGTCCCGTACTGTTCGAATGGCGGGACAGCCACGAATGTCCCGCCCCACTGGCTCCGCCCACAGGGTCGCGGCGTCAGAAGCGGCATCAGAAGGAAGTGGAGCGGTACCAGATGTCGGACAAATCTGAACTGAACAGTAGTGCTCATTATTGGGATGCAAAGTGCAAGATTACACTTTTCTCTCCTCTCCACGAACCTTCTGCTTAACGAGCAATGAAGAAAAGCGAAATTTCATGGTGGTGCATTTGTCTCGTCTTTTTTCGTTAATACATCTCGTCTTCTGCTTTAAGTTTGTGATTTGACAGAAATTGCACTGATTTAAAGAAGCTGTATCGGGCATCCTTAAGATTGCAATTTCCGTAAACCTTTTCCAAATATTTTTAGGTTATAGAAATATTAGAAATTATCGAGTAGATAAATGAAGTCTAGAAGGCCAAACAGAGAAAAGGTGTCTTCTTAGAAATACGTACAACTATGTATTATTCATTTTGCATGTGCTATCTTTCATATTTTCTGCACAGATTCCAGCACTTCTTGCACTTCGATTCGTTACCTTGAATCCATTATCCACGAAGGTCTGACATCTTTTTGCGTGTGAATTCTGCTGCTGCTTGAGAATTTTCCTTCCTTCATGAATACCATTGAGTTTTCGTTGATTGCTGGTCGGCCCTCTCAAGTCCTGAGATAGCCTGGGTAGAGCGTTCCGAACTGAATTGCGGAGAGTGGACTTTTCTCAGACAAGTTCGGTACGAATTCCCTTTCACTGGAGGAGGCTGAGAGGCTTGGTGATTCTACAAGGGTGAGAGGGAAGGCGTCGAACCAAGACCGTGCACCTTGTGATCAGCATCACTATCATTACCACTGTGCTATCCTGCACCGAACTATCTCAGTTCCATTAAATTAGCTGTGACGTTTGAGAGCAGCAACAAAATCGAATAAAATTTTATTTTGCCACTGGCTGGGTACTTGCTTAATAGAAATCTTAACCGCGCTGCAAAGAACACCGGACGCAAAGAATGCACATTTTGAACTTCTTCACTTGCTGGTCTTTAAGGGAATATGCGAGCTAGCAAATTTCGGTCACTTCTAATCAGAGTAAAAAATTTGAAACTGCATCGACCTTGTTAAAGTCATCTCCGACAGATTCAAAGCGATCGCTCACCTTTTCGATTCATAAGCGAGCGATAACCATCTTCGGCCAAGAAAACGGCTAGATGAGCGCTGTACAAATAGACAACCTCATTACGGCCAGCGTTTGTTGTTTCATTCAACTCCACTTCGTGAAAATCTCATTGCATCATCTATTTGTACAGGCGGCTCCTTGAAAGGGTACTGTAACCGGTGAGGACACCCTTCTAGAGGACTACGATAACACAGCATCACCCTGTAGGGTGTCTACGCTTAAAACTGTTTCGTGATTTTCTACACGTTAATAGAGACGGAAATTTCGAAGAAAAAAAGTGCTACCAACCAGGACTCGTCCTCAAATGAGAGATGCTTATCACTTCCTTCTAAAATTTGTAAACAAATGAAGAACTACTCTTGAACCAGCCAGGATTTGCAATGAATGGTCCGAAGCTTTGGTGCCCACGAAAGAACAAGAATTTTGTGGTTCGTCGAAGGTTTAGTGCTCATTTTCTTTGTTTCTCGGACAGTTCACAAATTTACGGGCTCATTTTCATCCAAAAGACGCCATTGTAGAGTCCATAACAAACCCATGGGGAAATACGCATATTGTGTATCACGGATATATTTTCCAAATTTCTGACTTAATCATGGCCCGAGATCGGTTCACTAATGGTGAGTATGAAGTCTATGAAGGAATTTGTTCTGAGAAATTTTATTGAGAAATGTCTGACAAAACAGTGGAAGTGTAGCATTCCTAACTTCCTCACTTCGTAGTTAGGTTTCTATCGTTGTAGAACGGTCATCGCTTAAGTTGTTAAATTTCAAATTTTAAAGACATAGTCTTGACTAAGTATACAGGGTCTACAAAGAGAAGACATATGCAGTAAGTTTACACAGATAACAGATGATGCAATGCCAGTTGACAGACGTCAGAATAAGTGGACACGAAATATTCTCGAGAACAAACATTGATGGAATAAGCACACTAGTGAAATAAGGCTTTTTTAGTAGCTTACAGTCTCATCAACGCCTACAAAGCGCTTACGGAAAGTGCCCACAGGGCACAGAGTTTTCATGTAAACACAAAATTCCGGTCTTAGTGTCGTAGTGAAACTCAGCGAACAAGAAGAGCTCAGATTTTCTTTGCTTTCGTTGTAGATGGAAGTAGACTCAGGCGATTTCTTAACTGTCTCAAGGTGAAATGGATTTTTACAGGTCTACTACAAAGTGATGTAGGGGTGGAGAGGGTTTGGGAGACCGTGCAGATTCCTGTGTCTGTTGTCTCGCACGGACGTTAATTGTACCCACTATCCTTTCGAAGGTGTCAGTGTGCACAAACGTTAACAAACGGCTAATTCGTATTCGCCACAACAATGTCTCGACACCATAAATTAGTGGGCAGTGATGACGTCGATTTAAGCGAAGCCTCGGTCCAACAACGGCAGATTTCCCGTCCACGATTGAAAATGATATTTGAGATATAATCACGTTCCAATTACTACCCAGTAAAAAACTGCAGAGAATCCAGCTGACTCTGCGATTCTCCTACAAAGGGTATAAGGGATTGCTTAGAAGTTTTCACCAAGGAAACGATGGTCCGTTGGAGATTCCTCTATGAATTTGTTTATTGTCGTACCAGTGTTAGACACTCTTCATCAGACTTTTTTCTGAGAGAATGGAATGACGACTGCCATTTCCAACTTTAGCATTATTTTATACTTAGGGTTATATTAGCTTTTAGTATAGGAATAGTTGTATAGAAATTTCACATTGACAGTCATAGTGATAACTTTTGATAGTCGTCAATATCTCCAACTTCATCTGAGGATCTATTCATCCTGTAGAGTGGATAATGTTCTCTATGGGTATTTTGAATCACGGACCATTTAGGCAGTCATCAATAGGGTTACGTAGCGACACTAGCTCATGGAGTCTGCTCGCTGAAGAGGCCATCTGACCCGTGTGACTCTGGTGACTACCTGCTCTCGGCCGTCACCAGCGCTTCAAGTGCTATTGGGCGAGAGCGTTCATTCCATTGCACTGATCTCTCTATCCGGGGTTGTAAACGAGAGGTTAAGGATTGACCTCGACAACAAAGTCAGGCCGACCGTAGCTATCGAATTTCACGTAGCTAACGGTATTAACACCGTTGTTAGACATTCCTCATCGCCATCAAGTGCTGAATATTTGTGGGAAGATGGCGAAATGGCTTCAGAGATTGGCCAAAAAGAAAAGATTAAGGAATGACATTGGTCTTAATCAAAAGTTACTCTGAAACTTTAATTGGACCGTCTAGTTCATTTTCCAGGATCGATTTGCTATCAACCTTTACTGTGTTCAATAATCCTTCCCATGATAGGTAGACACAAGGTTGTAGTGCTCACTTGAAATAGCTGACGCTTCAACGGTTTCGCCTTTTTCAGGGCTTGCAGAGGACAATTCGACAGGCAATCTACTCAATCATACAATTTCATAACCTTAGCAGGCAGAATTTAACACAGAAATTTTCATTCGCAAAATAATCAGCTTCTTTTAAACAATCACCGTTTCAACCATCAAGCCTTATGTTTTCCAGCTACTTGGTGGAGACCAACCTCATGGACGGCGAAGGAATGTGCCTGGTTCAGGTGATAAATCAGCTGAAGGTATGGCGCCAGGTCATGAGTGATCACAAGGCATCCCTCCTTGCGGTTCAGTTTTGGATTTTTGGAATTTTCCCGGAATGCTTCAAGAGTGTCCCTTCAAGTACAGCGGAAACATTAACTGTTACGAATAAATAGTGCAGTAAGGACGCCGTGCTCGCTCTTTAAGACGGCAGTGAATTATTGTCCAAGTCACTCTTGGTCCTTTTCCCTTCTAATTTGATAATTTAACGCAGCTGTAAAATAATTTTGTTCAAGAAAAAGACTCCACTCAGAATTTCGTGACGCTGTGCAGAGCTTTCTCCACCTTCTTTGCAGAGGTGGAACGATTTGTATTGGAAAGAAAATCATTATAATAATTTTGAAAAACACTTGTCAGCTTGACTTGCTCAAAAAGCTGCTATGCTTTTTCAGCCAGGATCACAAAGAAAGCCCCTTCTTGAAATGTTAGACAATGTCGACACAATTACGTCGATTGATTCAATCAAGCGGGATTAAGTGAAGTTCCATGTATCCCTAAGTAATTACGAATAAAACAGGTACTGACGAAGCGGAGTGGTAATGTGATCGGTTTGGCCAAGTCTTACTGACAACGCAACACCGCACTGGTAAGACCTTATCACATCAGCAGACTATTTCAGACTCCTTATTCTTATTCACTAATGTGCAGACTGTACTCTTGATGCAGAGCTGTTCTCTTTTCCTATTTCACTTTAAGACGTCAGTTACTCTTTCATATCAGCTTACATATTGATTGTAGTTAATCTACATTGGATTTTTATTCTGACAGCATTGTGGTCAAAGAGCTCAAAGGTTTGAACTAACATATAAATCTGCCCATTCCCACCAGACAACGTGCCAGTTCCGCGCTAAAAAAAAAACCTTGCTCCTATTTTCAGTCCATCTGCTCAAGATGAGTTCTGTTTTCTTCCATTCGTGACGTAATTTCTAGACGGAGGAAAAATCATAGGAAACTTTTGAACTTGAACTGTAGTTGCAATCCGTCGGTGTACCGTTTCTAATGAATTTTGAAAGGAAAGTATAAGTGAATTCACGGTAAATTAGAGGTGAACATTGCAGTGAATACGGTATAATACGATGGACCCAAATAGTTAATAGTAGTGAGGAATGATAGCCGTCGGAAGATCTTTTGGGCACGGATTAGTCGGTCAGTAGGCTCGTACAAAGGCAACGACGGAGATGGCCAACGGCCTGCGAACTGAGCGATGAGGAGAGCCCGCCGTGGAGGGGAACCCTCTCAGGCTGCACAGCTCGTCGCTTCGAGGTTTCCGAGGGCAGAATGTCAGAGATTACCACGATGAGCAGAGCTCGCCGTGGATGTGAAGCACGGCGCAGAACGTCGCCTCGAAGTTTCCTAGGGCAGGAATCGAGAGGTTACCATCTCTTGAGGACCGATTTGATGAAGAATGCACAAAAATTTTCCACGGGACTTATTTTATTCTTCTTAAATGATTAAGGACAAAAACAGACATAAAGTGGTTACGTAACTTTTATTTTATTCCTTTATTCTTTTATTTATTTTATGCCGAAGTTCCCACTTGTTCGTCTTGTTCGGAGCCGCAACACCTCAAACCGATCCTCCACAATCGCAGTGTAGGTCTTCGTCGCTACCTCCAGTGGAATCTTTTGAGCGCAGAATCACTCGAATGAAACATCCTTACTCAATAATGCCCTTCCATCTTTTCATTTCATTTTTTCATTCTTTCATTTCAAAATCCATTCCAAGTGTGCGGCTGAAGAAGGAACGAACTAATTGCCCACTTACATCTGCACTTGTATCTCTTGCTCTTCTACTCGATTACTTCCGAGTAGGTGAGATCAGTCACCGATGTTCAGTTCAATCCATGCGTATTTAGCCATGCTACGAATTGTCTCCGACGTCCTCGACATCACGTCGAGCTCTCACTTTGCAGAGCTCAAAGTGTGCGTAACTCATCTAGGGCTTAGCGTTAATTGAAGGAGCGAGCAAAGCATTCAATGACGTGCTTGACATAATTTGCTGTTACGACATTAACCTGATAATTGTGAGTGCTCAATTCGTATTCGCCTCACCCACAGTATTCTATCGGCAGAACTTCGTTTCTGACTCAAAGCTTTGTCAAAATGGCAGCATACAGTTTTTATCGATGACGAGTCGAAGCTGTGTCGGCTCCTCAAATACATTTGCGTTCGATGCTTTCAATGATGATGAGCGCGATTCGGAGGGATCGTTGGTTGCCTATTTCATGTGGGACACGAAAATATTCAACTAGAATGCAGGGAATGGTTTTAAAATACCACTCATTTGGATGATACTGTACCCATTCCTCCAAAACAGGGCCCTCAGACGACTCTACTACCTTGAGCTGGTTGGTGACGAAGCTGTATTGAGCATGTTTCTATTTCCCTCCATGGTGTTCTTACATGTATGTGTGCAATTTGGGTACAATTCTAGCAAACCGGCTAAATCTTCCGATTAGATGATGAGCGGAATCTAATCCGACAAACCCTGGTGACCTATCCGTAAGTACCATGCTTCTTTAAGAACGGTGAAAATAAAGGCTTTATACGGAAAATTTCACGCCTTTTTGCGAGCAATCGGAACCTACCGGGAAATTCCTAGAGGAAAAAAGAGCGTTTAGTGCCTTCAATACTACCAACTCAAGTCATTGGATGATTGGATGATTGCTAAAATTATAGGTGATACCAGTAGCACTTCCAGAAAACCATAACACTGTGCATCTTAAACAAAGTATCAGCAACATTATAAAGGTTGATCTTCGCTTAATTTAAGCTTGCCTTTTATCAAGTTTGAATAGTTATGGTGTGGTGGTGAAAGCACTGTCCTTTAATTTGTTAACTTTTTTTCGTATTTCACTGACATTCACATCAGCGCCACTAATTCTATGTGGTGACGACACTGGAGTGCTAATGTTTAACTCGTGAAAACAAGTAGAAGACTAGGTAAGTCTTCTCGTGACGATTTGTATTCATGGCTAAATTATGCTCAATGTAAGAAGGTGCTTAAACTGTATTTAGTCACTTCGTCGAACCTACATAACAGAACACTCAATGCACATTGTGATTCTGGATGATTCGCGTGGATACTTCTGCGACCGTGCAGAGAGGGAAGCAGAGGCTGTGGGCGATTACGAGATAAGCGGCTCGGAAGGTGTCCGACCACGTGTAATTATGAGATGGAACAATGGTCGTGGCCATCGGCGCACTGAACCCATCATTCTCACCCGCTTACATCTGCTGTTAATTTGCGAACTCAACGAGCGTCACAGTCACGAATCATTCCGAGACAATCCATTGACGGACTTCCAACCCTTTGAGACTGCTTTCCCTTCATTTGCCCATGTAGAACACACCACTGTCCTCAATTCTAGATACCTCATGCATATTCTACACCGTTCCTTTCACTGAAACGGTTGGTTCGTTGCCGATTTTGTTCAGCTGAATTGTAAACAACTTCGTATAGCTTGGAGTAGAGTTTTACATGAAATGGAGCCCAACTAAAAGCACAGTGCACAAAAAATGACGATATTTACAAGGCAGTGGGAAAACAGATAGTTACAGTGACACTAAGATATTGGAACATGGGATCAAGTCATTCAGTTTATATATCTAGAGGCTGTCGTACATACGAGAGTATAGTCTATGCCTGCAGGGATATACTGATAAATGAGGTATCGCTGAAACGATACTGATGTGATTAACTGAGGATATGTTGAACCAATGGAGACAGCTACAGCTAAGCAACTGCGAGTGCCTTCTTGGCAGAGAGACTGTCCACCAGAAAAATTCACCGGGCTTATACACCGAGAGTTGAGAAGAAAATAAGTGAAAGCTGGATAAAATCAGAATAGTAGAAGAACACTGATTTCATAAACTACAACATAAACAAACAACCACTTCTCATATGCAACCAACAATGAACAATCAGCAATCGGAAAGTAACAATAACTCTGAAGTACATGAAGTCGTCGTGGGGTACTATGTATAAATAGTCGTGACAGATTCTACAAGGTTCTTAGTAGCAAAGCTTATTCAGTAATGCCTGACCATTCGGCGGCTTTGCCTTTATAGGAGCCTGGAAGGGTCAAATTGAAAAGTAATCTACTCAGTCAGACACTTTCATAACCTCAGCAGATACAACATAACACATGGATTTCAACTGCATAATAAACAGCTTCTTTTAAACACCCCCCGCTTTATTCGTTCTAAGTCTTCCAGTTAACCAGTGAAGAACAGCCGTAAAGTCTCCCATAAGTGGGAAATATGCTTGATTTTGGTTAAGAAATAGGCGTGAGGTATAAGGCGAGGTCACGCGTGATCACAAGCACTTCTCCCTACGGTTCACTTTTGGATTTCTGGAATCTATCCATGATGCTCTAAAATTTTTATGCGCTAATTTTTTGTATTCATACACGAAAATAGTGACTTTCATTTCAAAATCTTCTCCGTTGTATTTTTATGCTTCATGGGCCTCTAGTGGAGTGTTTTGCCCGACTTTAAGTTTCCCAACTAAAAGCCCTTTTATACGGAAGCGCTGTTTTCCAACCGTTTCGCCAATGTATTCGTTCCCCGTCCATGCTTTAGATGAAATTAGGTACAGCGTATCCGAATTCATGTAATCGCCTTAAAAATGTTTCCAGTAGTTAACGCTTCGCCACCTTTGCCGCCTTCGCAACTGCAATGATTCGTGTCGTATGTCAACAGTTTTTTCTATAATGAACGCTTTATTACAAAGAGAACGCCCACCGAAAAATTAGCAGTATCAAACATCAGACACGCCCACGGAGTATCATACAACGGTATTGCACGGCTGAGCGAAAGGCAATGCAAGGCTGTCGGTTGGTGCGGTGGATAGCACGTGAGCCTCCGGAAAGGTAATCGCGGGTTTGAAGCCCATCTCAACTTCCAAGTTTTGCTCATATCTCAATGTCCTTGTGGTTGTACAATAACGACAGTTGACCCAGTTGCAAGAGGACTGCTCTAATTTTGCGTTCGTCGCTTGCAAAGCACGAAACTCGTCCTCTGGGCTCTATTATCTGAATGGAGGGCATATATTGGTGGGAGTGAACAAATGCCTGGAAAAACCATCAAGATGCAAATAATCAAAAAACGCGTGTCTAGCAAAGTGAATAGTGCTCGGGTGTGCGTAGATAGTCCCAGGAATTCGGAACACGCTGTGAACAATGGAGTCGAAGCACTGTGGATCCGAGGAAGCCGAATGCGCCGAAGCGTTAGCCACAACGCCATAGGCATTTCATATTTACCTGTTAAATAGCAGTCGATTTTCGAAAACAACACTGATTAAAGTGCTCAAATGCTAATGACAATGATACAACTCGTATATAATGCTGAGATATTTGCAAAACTCCGGACCGCAGGTGTATGCGGTGGGGAACGAACGCGCGCTATTGTCCTTATCGGGGAGTAGCGCACTTCACCACCACACCATTCGCGTCCTTAGTTTTGCCTGTCTCTCAGCTAGTTCTAGTAGATCAATGCCGATTTGGGCTCCCCAGATCAATCCCGTTGACGGGTGATTGCTGATGGCAAAAGATCAATAGAACTAGCTGAGAGACAGGCAAAACGGAGGACCCGGATGGTGTGGTGGTGAAGTGCGCTACTACCCGGTAAGGACGATGGCGCGCGTTCGTTCCCCACCGCATACACCTGCGGTCCGGAGTTTTGCAAATATCTCAGCATTATATACGAGTTATATTTCGCAACATACCCTGCCATTAAGAAGAAAAAGGCAGTAAATAAAAGAGTTAAGATTGTAGACTCTTGCTAATAAAACTGTTCGAGTAGAACTAAAAGTTACATTAATGGAAAATTCCCATCAAGCTTTCGTCTTCCTGTCGTCGTTATCATCCTTTTGACAACGACTAAAGCAGAGGTAATACTCAAAGAACCTAATAAAGTGGGAAAATGATGAAGCGGTGAACCAATGGAAGGAGATTTCAGTTCGCCAGAAGTTCATGGGGGATAAAAAACAAATTGATGTGAATATTTCAAGGTAATTGGTTGCGTAGGACACATCTTAATGTAATTAAGGCACCCGCGTTCGAGCCTTTTAGTGGAAGTGGTACACGTACAACTTCCGCTCAAATTTTTTACTTAACGGCATTCTGAGTACTCTGTCATACCACTGAAACGTGGTTTAACACTTCAACCATATGGAAAACGTTGCCTAGCACTTACAGACTGTTCGAACGATTTGTCCTGAAATATATGGCAACGATACTTAGATATGGGCAAAACGTGAAACCTCATGTGCGCTTAGGACCCTCTATTACTGTTTCCGGCAGCTCACGTGCTATTCACCACACCAACCCGCGCCCTTGTTTTGCCTGTCTGTCACTATTTGTTTACCATTAGGGTGCTAGCAGCACTCACCCGTTAATGACAGCATACTGCCCATTCGTTAGTTGGACTAGCAAGTGGTAGTTATGTTTCTTTTTCACCCGTACTTTAGTTGCACATAACTCATTTTCCACTTGAACACTCAGATGTATGTGGTGTACGCATGAAAAATATGCAATCAACCCAAGAGGATGGAGTCGATAGCACAGTGGTTAGTGATACAGTCCATTGGGAAGCAAGGTACTAGTTGGAGCTCCTCACCGAAGCTCTCCTCCAATCCACGTGGGAACGCCTTAGCTCGGCTGTCTCCAAAACTGCAAGAGAATCCTCTCGACCATTATTCTACGAAGATGTTCGGAGAACACTGTGGAGGACGGATGCGAGGAAAACAGATCGAATGCAAGAAGTTCTGTGATCCGTACAGTAGGTGTGGTGACGGGTCGTGTAAAATAAAATAAATAGTTATTGTTATCATTATTAGTTATTACTATTAAGTTATATGACGAAGGATATAGGCACGCACGGTATATATGCATACTGTAAATCGCACGTTTTGAAATGGATGCCAGATAAGAACGTGATAAAACTTGGTGACTACTTCGAAAGACAAGCTGCGCTGAAGAGTACTGATTAAGACATGTGGGGATTGAGTCACTCTGACGAAGGGTCCTAGATGGTCTTGTCGTCATCGTATCCTCTCCTTGAGTGCCGAATGCCGGAAAGTTTATGGCAGAGGCAGTTCTGCGCTTCTTCACTGGTCATAATGTCTATTCCGCACTCTCCTCAACAGTTTTATCCTCTCACCACAAAATGATCTGGTCCGTACTCTGTACCTAATAAATTGATGACATCCGCTAATTCATTATGCTTTGTCTAATTATTGAAATAAAATACTAAATGTATGTTAGGTAGAGTATAGCAGGGATAAGATTTGTTATGAAATCAGAGGTGTTAATGTGAGTGTAACTCAGAGAGAAAAACGGTTTACGAATACAAAATTTTCCCGCTCCATCTGGAGGACAAGAGAGCATGTTAGGGAAGACTCAGCTGATCAACAAACAGCCTCCCATCGACAATTCACTGTTTTCTTACTGAGCAAACACGAGGTCCTTGTCGTAGTACTTGTTCATTCACGTTTCGGCGATTTCGCCTTCCTTGGCTCACTTCCCTAACCTCAGCAGATGAAACCTAATGCAAGGACTTATAAAGACTTAACATAACTTGTAGGGAATGAAATAACATATTTGGTTGATGCCGAGGAGTAGGAAGTCGATTTTGAAAACACAGATTTTCTCCGATTTGGCTTTGGTTAAATGAGAGTTACAAAGTCTGGCCCAGTTTAGGGTAATTTTTTCAGTAATTTATCACCTACCCCCTCTGAGTCGGCTTAGTCCCGACATTCGAAGAATATGGATCTCCGAAGTGCAAAGGGATGGCAATACCACTCCATCACGTGTATTTGGACCAGCGCCTTAATATCTCATTTGTAATTTGGCCATATGTTTTTGTTAGGCCATTTTCATAAATGCTTTTGCACACCTGATTTTTTCTTGTTCTTTCTGTTTTTTTTTTCTTTTTTAGTAACAGTTTTTTTTAAATGTCGCTAACATAAAACTCCTAATAACTCTTCTCGTTCTTATGAAAACGAAGCAGTCCTTAAACAAATTCCTCTTTCTTCGTTTTTCATTTCTCTCGTGTCGCTAAAGTTAATGAGATACCAAGAATCGCCGGAGCACTACGAAAGCTTTCCAAAATTTTACGACTTTCTTAGGAAACAACCGTCCTTCAGTTAGCAGTCTACTCGAAAGTGGTGGTAGTCAAGAGGGGTAGAATATGGCGAGTAAACCAAATTGCTGGGAACTTCTCGACCAAACTCCGAAGTTGTCGGAGAAATCGTCATTTTCTTTTCACTAGCATTTTCCTTTAGATGTTCATCTCGTAGCTTCCAAAGATGCAGTGATCCGTTGAAATCGTAACCACTTACTTCGTCAGAATCACTAAGTTGATGAATAGCTCTTGTTGAAACGTTCCCGCATTATTCACGTAGTCGTCAATAGCCATTCAGGCAACCTCAGGTATCATCACCAAATGGCAACTCAGATGGAGTTCGGTTCTGTGTTGACGACGTTCTGCAAGGCTACCTGAACGAGTGTAGATGAGTGTGCTGAACGATCTTCGGATGTTCTGCTGTCTAACTTGAACTGGGTGCCACAGAGTTATGAACGACACTATCCTTGAATGTAGGGTGATTATTATCCATAGAGACTCTTGCATGGTATACGTTTTCGTTGTAAAGATGAATGACAGAAAACGAACCCCCTAATTTAATAGTCTGAAGAGAAAACTCGGATAGAAGGCTCGTGTGGATCTGACCTTATTTTGGTGTTGATGACTTTTTTGGGTATCACCTCTTCGCGAATTTCAATTTTAGGATGTTGTCTGGGAGAAAAAATTCTTCCAATAGATGAGTTCATTAAGATTTACCAAAAGTGTAAATAAGTTGTAAAAGACGAGAACGCTTAAAGGATTTCCTCCTGTTGACGTTTGTTTTATTCAGAGGGGCGTTGACGGCAGGGAATCCATGCGGCTCTTCTTCATGGTGGTCCTGTGAAACACAAGTCCGCTGCACGAAACAGCTGATCTTGTCCGTCAGTCAGTGCCTGTCCTCACGTCGATTTATCGATGGTCCGCCTCTTTTCCAATAAGCCAAAAGAGTTTGCGGGTTTTAGCCCTAACATCTTTATTTTTTGAGGTGAATTTTTTGCAATTCTTTAATGTATATGCTACGTACTCTGCATTGCACTGTGTTGCAATTGGCAGCCATCCTCTCAGCATTTCGATATTTCTCTTCTCTTACTAAAATTGACCTTGTTTCACAATTTCTTCATTGGTAGGACATCTATAGACTCCACGCGTCACAACGGTTCACCATATCGATACCAAATCGAAACACGGTGGATTGCTGAGTGAGAACTGGACATCGCATGGCCACACAAGGGACTTTGGACTTTTTCTATCTCTTACATAAAGTACGACGTTTTTCCTGCCGTTCCTCATACTTTTTTGTTGACTAAAAGTCTAAAGAGTTGAGTACTTAGCACACTTATAAAACTGCTTATTCTGTTCTTACGCTAACGCTTTGTTGTATTGTTCCAGTTTCTAGTTGCTATACGCGTTACGATGAGTTGGGTATCGTTATAGTTGGACTCGTTCTATGGTTTTAGATGTTCCTGTGTTACCGTTAGCACTTTCCACTTGTCTTCTAAAACTTCTACGTTTTTTTAACTTCTAATGAGGTGTTTCTAATGAGGACACCATTCCACCAGCTCCAGATCCCGTCACTCTCAGAACAAAAAGATCTATGGTTTCCTTATTTGGCTTTCATTCCTTTCTATCCACTCCTGGAACCATGTCACTCTCATTCTTAAACTCTGATATTTCTATCATTTTAATCTTAAGCTATCTTATGGCGCCAGCAGAGCATCAAGCAAAAACTGCACAACCACTGAGCAGTGCTCCAATGCAGCAAACGACCTCCGTTTCATACAGAGGAATCAGCTGGAAGTTGAATATTTAGGTGCGGCCTAGTACTTAAATTCATGTTCGTGTGAGCAGTACAAGAACTCGCAAATAGTAGTTAGTTCTTGATTTAAAGTTAAACTGTATCATTGTCACAATCTTAACCCTTTTATTCACTGCCTTTTTCTTTTTAATGGCAGGGTATGTTGCGAAATATAACTCGTATATAATGCTGAGATATTTGCAAAACTCCGGACCGCAGGTGTATGCGGTGGGGAACGAACGCGCGCTATTGTCCTTATCGGGGAGTAGCGCACTTCACCACCACACCATTCGCGTCCTTAGTTTTGCCTGTCTCTCAGCTAGTTCTAGTAGATCAATGCCGATTTGGGCTCCCCAGATCAATCCCGTTGACGGGTGATTGCTGATGGCAAAAGATCGATAGAACTAGCTGAGAGACAGCAAAACGGAGGACCCGGATGGTGTGGTGGTGAAGTGCGCTACTACCCGGTAAGGACGATGGCGCGCGTTCGTTCCCCACCGCATACACCTGCGGTCCGGAGTTTTGCAAATATCTCAGCATTATATACGAGTTGTATCATTGTCATTAGCATTTGAGCACTTTAATCAGTGTTGTTTTCGAAAATCGACTGCTATTTAACAGGTAAATATGAAATGCCTATGGCGTTGTGGCTAACGTTTCGGCGCATTCGGCTTCCTCGGAGCCACAGTGCTTCGACTCCATTGTTCACAGCGTGTTCCGAATTCCTGGGACTATCTACGCACACCCGAGCACTATTCACTTTGCTAGACACGCGTTTTTTGATTATTTGCATCTTGATGGTTTTTCCAGGCATTTGTTCACTCCCACCAATATATGCCCTCCATTCAGATAATAGAGCCCAGAGGACGAGTTTCGTGCTTTGCAAGCGACGAACGCAAAATTAGAGCAGTCCTCTTGCAACTGGGTCAACTGTCGTTATTGTACAACCACAAGGACATTGAGATATGAGCAAAACTTGGAAGTTGAGATGGGCTTCAAACCCGCGATTACCTTTCCGGAGGCTCACGTGCTATCCACCGCACCAACCGACAGCCTTGCATTGCCTTTCGCTCAGCCGTGTCCGGGTGGTGTAATGGTGAAGTGCGCTGCTCCCCGGTAAGGACAACGGGGCATGTTCGTTCCCTACTACATACACCTGTGGTCCGGAGTTTTGCAAATATCTTAGCATTTCATACAAGAGTCTACAGTTTGGAAAGGTCAAGTCTTAAGTGAACAGGAGTCGATATCGCATAATGACACTCGATACGACTTTATGGAATGTCTTTTAATAGTAGAAAAGGGTTAGAACAAGAGCAGATGAAACCCTCGATGTGGTTCTATGAGGTTGCTTACGGTTTCGATACGAACCTTATATCAGAATCGATATAGGGATCCTGGAGCTCAAGTGGTTAAAGCTCACTAAAATTCTTAATAAACGTGGTAGCATAATCTCCGTTAAGAACTACTTAACAGCTAAATGAGGCGGTAGATGCAACGATCAAATCAGTTACCCCTTCCCAACAGGATAATTATACACTAAATCTTGAGTACATTTGAGATCCTCTTCCCTTGAAGATATGTTGGCAACGGGGTTGCAATAATTGCGATTAATTGATGAATTCCAGCCATAAGAAAGTCGCCGTGATTTTGTCTAGCCTTGCTGCTGTGTTTCCTTTTATGATGGCAAACCTGATTCGAACAGTTTTTATTGCTTGCAAGTGCTTAATGCGAAGAGCTACTGCAGCAGAGACTTAACATGAGCTGTTTTTTTTTCGTTGCAGTACGACCAATCTTTAATATTTTTCTCCTCTCAAACAGCCTCCTTGGCGATGATGGGATGTTATATCGAAGCGTTGGGACAAATCAGGCCTAACTTGTAAGTCGTCTGATGGACAGCTCGTATTTTTGCTCGGATAAGAGGCTTATTGTTAACATAGGTGCACACCAACGAACGGTCTCCATAAAGTATTGTCGACGTGTTGCTTTGACCCCTTTCCAGTGAGATCCTATCGTCCTATCCAATCGGTGATTTTATCGTGCCTCATTTCGACGTAATTCTTCCACCGCCAGTCATTGAGAGAGCCCAACATCTGAGCTATCAAAGTTGGTTTATTCCTGGTTAAGCAATACACTGTTCCGGCGATTCCAGAGTAGCGTTTCCAAGGTGTTTTCAGGTCTCCACCACAAGAAGTCGTTGGCCGTTGTTCATCAAGAAGTTTCGTAGTGTCAGCGTTTCCTGAAATTAACGAATTCACTGACGAATTTGGAACGACGTATCAGGGCGAATATTAATATTAATATCCGAAAAATAGAGATAAAAAGGTGATCCACCACTGGACCAAGTCAATTCCCAAGTCAGTTAAAATGACAGACTAGAACAACGAATGGCTTACAAGGACAGAGAAAGAAAAATTGCGGAAGGCTTCTATGAGACAAACTGAGAAGAAAAAAGCGAGAACTGCGCAGATTTATCAAGAATGGAAAGCGATCCGAAATTCCCTGTTTTTTCGTGTTGTTGGAATTCTAGCAGAGGCTTACCATGCAATATCAAATTTCAATACGGCCTTCATTAGCCTCCAGCCCTCCAGTGGCCTTCACTCCCTCCCCAGTGAGCCTAGTATAGCAGCTATTGCTTGTATGAGGTATACTACCGTAGGAAATCAGAACAAATCTTCACTCGGGATTAAATAGTACTAAAGACTTTGAAAACGAAACCATTTCAAAAGCAGTGGCTATTTAGTGTCATTCTATTAAGAATAAAAGTGACCTTCGACCTATAGAAATTTTGGAAAGGTGGAATCAAGTGGGTGAAAGATGGATGCCGTTAGTATTTTCCAACATGTTTGATGAGAAGAGCGCTCTGGAGATTTGAAACACACGATAGATTCTCGACGATACTGCTTCTTGAATAGCCAACATAACTGAGGATTTGGACAATTGACGAAGCATTTGAATACTTACAAAAAAGAACACTTACAACGTTGCTGAGATATTTTCAAAACTCTGGACCGCAGGTGTCTATGGTGGGGAACGAACGCACTATTATCCTTTCCGGGGAGTAACGCGTTCACCACCACACCATGCGGGTCCTTCGTTTCGCTTGTCTCTCAGCTATTTCTATCGATCTTTTTTGCCACAGCAATCACCCGTCAGCGGGGTTGATCTGGGGAGCGCAAATCGGCATATAACCCAGTTAAGCTATGGCTATAGTTGAAATCACAATGTTTAACGTTTTGTTTTCTGCCTTCTATAATTTTCATGGCAGGATACTAAGCGAAATACAACCACAACGTTGCTGAGATATATTTACTCTCCGGAAAGGATAATAGCGCATTCGTTCCCCACCATAGACACCTGCGGTCCAGAGTTTTGCAAATATCTCAGCAACGTTGTGGTTGTATTTCTCTTAGTAACCTGCCATGAAAATTATAGAAGGCAGAAAAAAAACGTTAAACAAAGAACACTTATTTATATGATCTTATAAGGTGATCTCGCTGAGCTGGTGCGAGGTTGGTACACCCCACTGGGTCCCACTTTCAACAGCACGGCTCTGAGGAAGGCGAAATCGCCGAAACGTCAGCCATCGACCAACAACACCAAACAGCAACGACAACAACAACGACAACGACAACGAAGACCTATAGCAACCCGTCATCGGTTCAACAAGATAAGTTAATAAGATCATACAAATAAGTATATCAACTATCTATGCCGAGGTTCATAGAAAGTCGGTCTTTTGAATTGAAAAGACATTGCTCTATCGCGAAAAGAATTTTTCCAAATTGTTCACTTTGTCGGATTGTTTTGAATGAAAAGTTAAAGAACATTAACGCAGCACAACGTTTCAGAAATATTAAGCCCAACTCCACTTCCGCCGATGCTAGCGGCAAATGCAACATCGCTCTCCTGTCTTGCTCAACGAGGTTAGATCTATTTGATCCGTTTGCTGTTCGAGATATGACCCTTGCAGACGAGAGGGACAAAAACTGAGAAGGAGGCACTTGTGGGCTTTGAAAACTTCGGATGTCATCGTAGTAGAGCAAATAACCACGTCGTGATAAGTTGGCGAAAATTTGTTGATTCTCACGACTTTCATTCAAACTGATAAAGACTCATAGAAGGCGGCTCTGATGAAGGTGAAATCCACTATTTCGTGAATAAAAGTAAAATAGCAATCTTGGGTTTGCTCATCAAGAAGACGGTTAAACTGATGAAGATCACTGTGTACTCAGAAATGTTTGTTCAAAGGCGGAACGCAAAAAATAGCTGGGTGACTTTAAGCCATTGGTCGCTTGCTTGTAAAATCTCCGAAATTTCGACCATATTGTTGGTTTGGTATGAAATATAAACACGCTTGTGCATCTGTGGGTGGGACCTACATAATGCCTGTGTGTATCTTCTTGGATTGTTAAGCTAACACAATGTTGATAAAGCTGTTTATTCGGCTAACGTTTCGATCACCTCGTCTTCGTTACAGCTGATGATACGAGTCTACGGTCCACAGCTGTGGTGTCTTCCACGTCGCATCGAGTCGAATCTTCTTCAATGGAGCACTATCTTACCCGACAGCGCTCTTTTATACAGTTGTTGTTTATCGGCTTCTACATGAAAATACCATTTAATGGGTAGTGTCTTCTCGTCTCCACTAGTCCAATTAAGTCGCACTTAACCTTCTTAGCCTGTATCATCAGATCGAAGATTTACGTGCAATTATGCGTAAGTTCTAAATATCGTCACTAATCTCCTTCCAGATCCAGAGACAACAGAATCTCCTTGAGACTTTGGCATTTCCTTCACATTCGTCTTATCCAATGCTCATATTTATGATTTTTTCGTGCTATATGAACCAGAAACATTTATTTCTATTGTTAGGCAATACCCACGAGAAACCTCATTTTGTTTCGCGTCGTGATTGCGCTTACTCGCAGATAGCTTGTCGGTATTCCTCAAAATAAGCGAGAGGCCTACTTGTTGGAGGTAACTCGTGGAATCTTCCATACATTTCCTAGTCAAATGATTGTGTGTTTTTGGCCAAACAGACGTGAAGGATATATTCTAAACATAGAGGCACACGCAAGAATGTATGTCGTGAGCGCATAACGTGTATATCACATAGAAACCACTCTCTCCCTCGTATCCATTCCATCATGTTCTCATGTTACCACAAGTTTCTCGTGTTAGTTATACAATGTTCTATGTACAGGATTGTCGGTTAGTTTACTGTGCAATCATTTTACTTGCAACTCTCGTCATACACCCATATCTTCCGGGCGTCGAGCATGACATGCCACACCGACCTTCTCACCATCTCCGCCCACGTCAAACATAAGTATTTCCATTAGTCATACTTCCATCCTCTTAAATACTGTTCTTATTTATCATTTCCATCTCCTCGCGCATTCACTTTGCGAGGAAGAATTTAAAAGTTCAGCTCTCCACTTAAATAAGTAGTATTCACCTCAGTCGTATGTTATGCACACCTCATCCTAATCATTGATGATTTACAGCTATTCCTTATTCTTACGTAAATCCTCCTCAGTGTTAGTTTCGTTGTATTGTTGTTGTTATCTTTGCTGCTGTTGATGTCGTAACGTTTGTTGATTTCGTGGTGATGTCATCGTTTTGTTAATATTATTCATATAAAGGTTTAATTACCAAAGTTTGAGGCTCCAAGTATAGCACTAATAGAAGGCTTGAGTGGCACCTCAAAAAAACAGACACAGCACCACATCGAACTAGCCTACAAATATCAGTTATAAATAACAGAACATGAATTACATCTGCTGAATTATGCGTCTCTGGTGAAGTACATAGTCGCTTTTCTTTCGTGTTGAACTCACTGTGCGCAACAAGGAGGTTTAGAGGGCTGACTAGTCATTCAACTAAACTGCTTATGATTCCTCATTGAGGCAGATCCGTGGGTAAAAGTGATACGTATAGTTGTTAAACAAGAGTTCATAAGTATTTCGAGATCACTGATAGCAACTTGTTAGAGGTATAATTGCCTAGTTATTGCGGGAATTTATATACATTTTTGTCGTGCACATGTAAAGTACTTCTTGCTTTTGAATGAACATACTGTGAAGGGCAGATTTAACTATTGCGCTTTACTTAGCTTTTTTTAATTTGTGCTTTTATAAATATGTTTATCAACCTCGTGTAAGCTCATCAAAGAAAGAGTACATGTTTCACTATAAGTTGAACAGCCAAAGTTAAACCCACACTTGGCATTTTTCCGAACATTTCTAAGATTCTACACTCCATGAGTATACCGCTTATATAAACACTATTTACGCTATTTGGGAACAAGCAGCCGATGCCATCTGACTTCGTCAACATCAACGTAATTAAGAAGATTAGCACAGTGGTAGTGATGCCGGTCATCACGAGCATGGTGCTAGTTCGATTACGCACCGGGAAGTCCTTATCTCTCCGGAGTCGGGAAGTTGGTACCCGACTTGTTCGTGAAAAAAATCACTCTCTGCAATCCAACTGGGAATGCTCCAGCCGGACTATCTCAGGACCCCAGGGAGAATCGATTCGACCAGCATTCTACTAGATTCAAGATGAAAGGAAAATCTTCAAGCAGCAACCGAAGCTACACGTAAAAGTTGGAAGATCTTCATGGACAATGGATGCGAGGAAACGAATCGAATGTGAGAAATGCAGGGATCTGCACAGTAGATGTGAAGACGAGTCATATAAAATAAATAATGAAATTAAAAAAGACGGAAGAAGAAGGCATATATTTCCATCTTAGCAGAGCGGAAATAGACTCTTCTAAGAAGTGACCTCATTAAGATTAGAATTTGGTACCATCGATCAATTTAGTCTTCAGTGTGCTCCAAAATGTTGCAAGAGCAATAGCACTTTTCTAAGCAGTTAGAGACGAAAAGAACCAAAATTAATTCTGCACAAGTTAAATTAGTGAACAGTGTCCCCAGGTAAGGGCGTGTGTGGCGCAGTGGTCGGAGGCGTCTGCTACACACGTGGGATCGATCCCCGCGTCCATGGCCCACCAAGCCTTCCATCACCCCGGGGTCGGAAAATTGGTATCAGACTTGTCTGGGAGGATAGTAGCACTGGCTCGATACATGGGTAGGCCACCACGAATCTTTGTAAAAGGCTAGATATGCATTCAATCACCTCCAATGATGCTTAATGAAGTCGAATGCATGGCGCATACCTCAGGGATTGATCAACGCCGAGAACTCTCCAAGTATTCAATCCACATCTCCATTATCCCTAAGCCCAGAAGATATAACCATGCCTGCCGGTACCATCTTCAGCTATGAAAAATATGAGAAAAAACAACCTCTTGAGCAGTGAACTAACGAGAAATAACTATGTCTACACTCGTACACAAGCAAACAACCTTTAAACTCTACCTCTCTAAATTGTCAGACGATTGCTTTCATCCTGCCGCTTGCAAATGCACGAGATCCGCTCTCAGGCTCTTCAAAGCTTGAGGGGATATACTTCAGTGCGGCTGAACAGGCGGCCAGTAAAACCATCAGGATATAGACGGTCAGGAGATGAGTGTTGATCATCTCTACAAGCTGGACGAAGTCGATAGCAAATTCGGAAGAGGAGGGAAAAATACCTTACTAAATTTTCGGTTTGCCCCTTCGAGATTCCTAAGAACTACGACACACTAGATCTCTTCTGAACTGCAGACGTACAAATCATATTGGTAAACCACGTAACGGAGCAAAAATGGTCAACTTTGAAGAATACTACTTAGTAATTTTCCCTGGGTAAGCGAATTATGGTAGCAACACACTCCGGAGTCACGGTAAGAGGCTGCGCACGACCGTAGGAGAACACGGATCGCCGTGCGGGTGCATCGCCTTCGCGGAGGTCCGCCGAGTGCCATGCGATCGATACGACCCTGGCCACCCGAGCAGCTGCACGCAGGGAAACGGACCAGATTTGTCCGGAAGTCGAGCTGTTGACACTTCTCGAACGAGGACAAAAAAGTTAGTGCTATTTGCCAAAAGGACGAGATTAACTATCGTCTTACTCTGACGTTTCATTTCACTTCATTCGCTGAATTCACACTGAAAGTAGCAGCGCTGTGATATTCTTCCATGTTTGACCCTGAATGGGCCAATTTCCTAATTTCTGCTTGTTTTTCTTTTTTTGTTACTTTCGTTTGCATTAATTAGAATCCTTTTATTGAGCCACACGGCTATAACTCTCGTTTTTCAGTGTCGTAATCGAGTAACGCCTCCCATGATTCAAGCAACTGTTCATACTGATACGAAGGGATTACAGTGTATATATATATATATATATATATATATATGTATATATATTGATATCGATCGATGGAACTAGCTGAGAGATAGGCGAAATGAAGGACCCTCCGCATAGTGTGGTGGCGAATGCGTTAGCCTCCGGAAAGGGTAATAGCACGTTCGTTCCCCACCGCAGACACCTCTGCGGTCCGGATTTTTGCAAATATCTCAGCATCGTTGCGATTATATATATATATATATATTTGTATGTAAACTGTAGGTGCACTGAAGATTCGATATGTTACACTGCCCTCAACTAGTTGGTTAAGTAGAGGAAAGGATCGCTCTCGTACAAGAAACACTAGTAGTGAAGCAGCAAATCTTCCTGAGATTCATAAAATCCGACGAGTGCATGCGGTGGAGACCTGGAAAGCACCGTTTTTATGGGTATTTCAGGAGGGAATTATGCAAGCTTGCAACATTCAACGTAGAATGGGGACACGAGATGACAAATCCTCTATCCGCAGCCCAACTTACGTGCTAATTCAGTGAACTTCGTGGATGGTGGTTGTAAAACAATGAATGGAAAGGTTGCAACTTGCTAGATAGGTGAAATGGGCCATCTATGGGACGTGCATTTGATTGAAAGGATAAAGGATAAAGTTCTCAGTGTTGATCAATCCCTGAACGATGCGCCATGCATTCGACTTTATTAAGCATCATTGGAGGTGATTGAATGCATATCTAGCCTTTTACAAAGACTCGTGACGGCCTATCGATGGATCGAGCCAGTGCCACTATCCTCCAAGACAAGTCTGGTACCAATTTGCCGACTCTGCAGGGATGAAAGGGTTAGTGAGCCACGAGCATGGGGGTCAATCCCACGTGTGTGTCGCAGGGCGCCTCCGACCACTGCGCCACACGCGCTCTTCGTATTTGATTTGTTTATTTACACGATTTTCTAAACTTTCCAGACAAGTTTTACCTAACTATTTCAGAGGCGGCATGGGTTTCGATTAGGACACAGAGATAGTCTTATGAAAAGCGGAGTTCAGAAAGTTAAGAAAAGAAGCTAGCAAAGAGAAAAATGGGCGAAACCTTTCAGACCGACGCCCATTCACTACATCTTCTGCCGATTTTGCTCACCAACCTCTGTCGGTGTTTTCTGTCGTCTATCTGATTCCATAGATGCTCTAGATCAACCGAGGAGACAAATGTTTGACGTCGACCTACCACGTCTTTTCATCTCATCAGCAAGATTTTACACACCCTGGTAAAGGTTCCTCTCGCTCGTTTCGCTCTATGGTTTTGGGCCAAGGGTTCGGGGTTTCCGTCGTAACTACCCAGGCAGTTTTACAGGAATACAAACAACAGGTACACAGCGCGTCCTGTTCGCCAGAGTGCGAGCTGGGACGGCGTCGCCACGAGTGTTGTTTTCCTGGTCCAGTCCTTGCGCTCAGCACTTCCTCGCTTATCGATTAGTACGTTTACTACCTCTTGAGTTGGGGTATTCATCTCTGTCGTTGAAGTCTTCATACTTTCTGAATACTGGCCAAGCCATGTGGTTAGGCGATTTAGTAGTGATTTGAGTTTAAGACTTGGTAGTACTGTGATGGCTGACCACAAAATGATGACTTTTTCTTCTGAGTTGTGACGTCACCGCTTTAATTTCAAAAATCCATTAGAAAACAAAAAGCGAGGACGTTCTTGGTGCTGCTGTGATCGTCGCCTATCGCTGAAGCCATAGAGCAGTGCCTTCGTCTGGTGGCGTGCTATATGTTTAGCTCTCCTGATGGTTCGTTAGCATTCCAGGGCTGATCTCCTCTTGAGCCACCAGCTCTTACCACTCTTAGCGCTGGTGGTCCGAATGGAGATGAGCTCTGGAGTGCTAACGAATCATCCCGAGAGTGAAACGTATGGCACGCCCAGACCACCTGAAATATGGCCAGGTTTAGTAGTCTTGGACAAATTTCGAGGCTGTAGTCTGTAGGCTGTAGGAATGCACTTTCGTGATTCGACATCCTGTGCACCACAAGCCGTGTCTGGATGTGGGGCAGTGAAGAACGGTGACTGCGACTGACTAGCGCTTCGTTCCTGTCTTTCGCTCCCACATTAGCCCTCCAAATGCAATTGTCCGCCACAAACTTTGCAAATAATTCATGTGGGTTCGGCTGTTCGTTCGTTTGTTCTTTCTTCTTTTTTTTGTTAACATTACTTTGAGAATGATATTGACGTTACCATAAGATTTTGGGTTTCCACTGTTATTTGAGGTTTCCTTCGTTAAGCTTCATAATGCCGAGGTTGTCCTAAATGGCCTAATCCTGGTTTGATAAGAGCTAAGTTTTTGCTCTTCATTCATGACATTCCTGTAAGTCAAGCCGCAACTTCGAACGTATAGGTGCTTGCCATTTACTTTCGCCATTTGAAGGTAAACGAAGACTAGTAGTTACCGTTCTTCTTGGATACTTGGATGGTCCGTCTTCACTGGTTGTGCGCCCCCAACATAATTACCATTCTATCGGAGTTTTGCTGGTTTACCCATTGGTGGTTCACTGTACTCCTGCTGTCAGCCTGGCCAAAGTCTGCTCCAGGCTAACATTTTTCACATTACTGAACTCCACGAAATTCTTCGGACTCGAGTTCCGTTTCCGTATTACCAAAGTAACTGTTGCTACGTTCTTCTGGACTTTATCTTACTTATTGATTTGCTAGGATACCGTTTCCATTTCAACTTGGTCAGTCCCACAAGAATCGTTTCGTTTGTGTTTTACTGGATTCTTTGTCGAATCGCCATAAAATATTGTGGTTTAGGCCTAGGCTTAAGCGTAGCCCCAATTCCTCCCACTTAAGCCTAAGCCTAAGCCTAAACTGTTGTGGCGTAAGCCAAGTTATCTTTTGTAGATCGGAGTTTTAATACATTCCAGTATTTCCATAATCCATATCGAGTGCAGAAATCCTGGAAACACTTTATTGGCCAGGTTTTTTCTTTCCTTTTCTTTTTTTCTTTTGGTTTCTTATACATTATGTACATCATGACTGTAGAAGGCTTTGAGGACTGTGGGTTACATTTCAGTGGCAATCCGTCTAAGTTAAAAAACACGTTACTACTTCGGGAGCTTGATTCTATATCGTATACATATGTTTGATGCAATGATGATGCTCTGTTACGTGATTAAGTACGATAATCCGTCAGTTTCGTCTGCTGACATCCTTCAACACACGTGTTTAGAGCCTTGGCATCGGGTGTTTTTATTTCCGGGACATTAGCCATTGTACCCGTTTCTGGTTGCAGACGTACTGGATCGAGCGTGGCCTGCTTACGGCAGGTCCTCGGGATTTGGTGCAGATACGACGTCAACGCTGATCAATGCAAGATCTTTCGATGATTACGGATTCGGTATGGTGCCACCATCTGAACAGCTTCCAATGGCATTCCACAGCCCTGTGGATTTTCCAGTGGGCCCGGTTGGTGCACAGATTTGCACTAGTACTATGTTGTAGAAGTCCATAGAAATATCTCATGCAGTTGGTGGTTTGTCGACCACCTACCTTTTGACAAGTGTCCTCCTTTTAAATTGAAAAAAAATGCTTCAGTCTCTAAGTCGAATAGATGCACGTTTCAAGCAGGCTTATCAACATTTTATGTGCACGTCAACAGGAAGGGTAGCCTCCCTTTCTTTCGTTCTGGTGTCTTTTGAGCGTTCGTTCCTTTTTCTACGGCTTAGACCAAGCCTTACGCCATATATGGACCTTGCAGGGTTCAAATCCGTTAAGGTCTTGAATTTGGCTAAACGGGATTCCATATAATACGTTCTAGAATCGCTTTTGTCATGGTGACTACGGATCTGCTTTCAATGCTGTGCAGCCAAGATGCTCCTCGTCATATGAACAACACGAAATGGGGCCAGCGAGGGCTCCGGCACCCGCCCCAATGCGTGCCAGTGCAGAAGCGTGCAGGTATGGATATCCGGCCACGTCGGCTCGTCGACCACTTACAAGGTTGGTTATTTCCAGTAATATTTCCTTACGCTGTCGTTGAAGAATTCTTTCAAATAGTTGTGTTCACAAGCCATTTGTTTCCAAATGATTTCTACATTCACGACGTTACTACTCAAATGTCGCAAACGAATATTCTTCGGTAATTCAATTAGTCGTGCGTAACAACTGTGGTGATTGTGACGACCACTCTCTGCCCCCATTAGCGGTTTCCTTTCTATGAATACGGCGCATTGGCCAAAATATTGCAGTTTCATATAAAAGATACAAAGTATTCAATTAACAGTGTTAACTTTTTGTTTGTTGCCTATTACAATTTTCCCTTCCAGATACTCCTCCCTAGATAGAGGGCTTCCCAGATCGACCCCGTTGACGGGTGATTGCTGATGACGCTAGTAGATAGAAAAGTAGCTGAAAGATAGACGAAACTAAAAACCTCCATGGTGTGGTGGTGAACCGCGTTAACCTCCGAAAGGGTAATAGCGCGTTCGTTCCCCACCGCAAACCCTGCGGTCCGGAGTTTTGCAAATATTTGAGCATCGTTGTAGTTGTTCAGCTTACAGTTTACCAAGGTTTGAAATTACATGTAGTTCTCTTCAGGCACCACAGGTCAGTGGACACTATGGGACCTCTCGAAGTAGGAGGTGATCTAAGCACACGTGACGGATCACTAGCTGTATCAACAAATTTTCCTTCGCATCAGGTATGCCAACCTCATTTTTCTCTTCTTTCAGTTTCTATAATTATTGTGGCATTTAAGAGAATATAAACATGTCCGGTTTCCTATTTTTGAGTATTCGGAACTATTTCTTTATGTTTCACACATCATCCTGAGACATCTACTCATTTCGTTCATTTGTTTACTCATGCATCTTCGGAACTGTTAATTCACATTTAACCCCAGGTTATCCACCGTGAAACATTGCTTTTTTAGAACTTTCAAACATCTCTTACGCTTTGGCTTTTTGAAACCTCTTAGGGGCGGAGGGAGGGGCAGAAGTGTGAAATAGTTGAAACGTCCACTTTACCAAACGCGTCATAAGTTTTTGTCTACCCTCTTGACGATTCTCGGTTCGTTCTTAGGAAAACTTCCGGAGGCAGTTAAAACGCAAACAGTGAAAAAGACTCAATTCGTGATTAGTCGGAATCATTGTTCTGTGCCTTTCCAAAGTTTCTTAGCGACATCAGTAATGCTTTTAGCTGTTGTATAGTGGACATTCCAGCCTTGTCGATGTCATGCAGTAGAATTTTAATTTTAACGATTTTACAACTCTAAATTTATTTTTTAATTTATTTTTCTTTAATATAAATTATTTTAAAATTTAGCAATTTTAACTTGAGAGAAGTAGTGAAGAAAAAAGGAACAGAATCCGTTGCAGAATCCTGTGCTTCAAGATCTGTACCATGCCCCGTTGTCGAATCCGACCTCTACGAATCGCAATTTCTGGAGCGGTCTGAGCGGGTTAGTGGCTTTATGCTACCTGCTGTTTTATCTTTGAATCGTAGCACATAGTTGCTGCGAACGGCAACTTGTTTCTTTCTTTGACTATGCCCATGCCGTTCATGCCCCTCTACAGCAACGATTTTCTACCACTTCGTTGGAGCGCCGCATGTGGCGCAGTGGTCGAAGGCGCCTTGCAACACACATATGGAATCGATGCTCGCGCCCATGGCTCACCAAGCCCTATTTCCCTCCGGAGTCGTGTCGACAAATTGGTACCAGATTTGTCTGGGAGCATAGCAGCACTGGCTCGATACATCGGTAGGCCACTGCGAGTCATTGTAAAGGCCAGATATGCATCCAGTCACCTCCAACGATGGCTTAATGAAGTCGAATGCATGACGTATACCTCAAAGATTGATCAACACCGAGAGCCTTATCTTCTATTTATCGTTGGAGTAATGTGATTGTGTGCTGGAGGAATGTACTATGCGCGTCGTGTAATTAGTATGCAGAATCGATTTCTCGTCGGGCCGTTCTCAGCGAAGTGATTGTTTTATCTTCTCTGCACCTTTCTTTCCGCAGCCGGCCGCCAAGTGGTAGTGAGGAATTCTACGTTGTTGTAGTGAATGGATAACCTTTGAAAAATGTTTTTTTTTTGTCTAATTACAGTATGTACTTACTAGATATTTCTAACAAGATGTGTGTTGTGATGAAAACTGCGCAGACGTGTGGTTTTTTTTAGAATGTCGCATTACTCGGAAGGTGGTGGAGGAAGCACCGGACGACTTCATGGCTCTCTCTCACTAGCTAAGGAATATGAGCAACTCAAAGCTGATTACCAAGCAAGTATAGAGAAGCTCAATCAAACAATGAACTCCATCAAGACCTTTTGGAGCCCTGAGCTTAAGGTATTGTTTCTCCTTACTATCATTCTTAGTGAGGTCATAAAGTAATGTTTATTTTGCTCTCTATATTCTCAGAGAGAGCGTCAAATGCGGAGAGAAGCTGAGCGGTTGTTGCAAACTTCTACAGCAATCCCGCCGATTGCGCAGGATGTCGGTGAGTTCCCAGTGAATCAGATCGCTTTTATCATTTTATAACTTATGGTCAGAACATGTTTTTAGCTTATCTTAAAATAGAAATAGCATATGTTGTAAGAGAATTAAGCATTTGAATGTTTTCATGGTAGCTACCAGGTTGAGTCGAGAACGGCTGGTTTCGAGCGTCATTGTTAAGATGTCGTAATAACTAATTGATAGTCGAATTAAGAACTATTGGAATTTAAACCGTTTTCCTAACGGGACACGAATTTACTTGTTCCAGTAGCAGGTTGTAGATCTTTAGAGATCCGAGCAGTGCGCTTAGTGAGACGGAGTCATGGAATCTAATTCTTTCATTTTCTCCAGTACTGAATGTGGCATATGTGCCTTGTCGTGAAAGATGGTGATCAGCACTGGAGGCAGTTTTTGAAAGGACTCATCTCATGATGATCATTTTGTCGAAATGAGGAAGTTAGATAGAGTGTTTAGTAATTTCACGTTAGTCTTACTACTGCGTTGAACGTCTTCGGTTTTTGTATAGCATCCACAAGTGAATGAGTCGTTCTCGCTGGGCAAACTTTTAGCCCTCCTGAACCGTTTTTCATGCTTGACAAAGGTTACGACAAGTGGTAAGTGGTGACACGAAAAGTTCTAGAACGTCATAGTCGGATATTATTGATGCGTGGGCATCCATCTACTCAGCCTATGTTTATCCTTGGAGCTGTGCTCGTATTCTTACACTTGATCGTGTCGCAGGCAGACTACATATCGGCGGTCTACTTGCTCATCATTCATTTTGTGTGGTACCTATTTAGCCACGGATCTCCCTTATATGAGGGATCTCGAGCCGGTTAGTCGCGAGGCTACGTGGCGCGTCCCCAGGTGGCGGATAGGAGGTTAATCGCGGACCAAAAGCGACCGTTGCTTCCTTGAGACACAGGTCGATTTAGGGGATGCACTCCCTGTTTCTGTTGCGCTGATTTGGCACATACTTTCTGTGTTTGCTGGTCGTATTCATACATGCGTGTATGGGTGCGTTCTTGCTTATGTGGATTGTATTCTACGAGTCAATTCGGTCAAAAGTCTGCAATCAAGTGACTGGGAAGTATATGGGATGCGGCTTGGACTCGCCTTCAACAAATAAGTTCCATGTCCACTCTGGCGAGAGCCTGGCAAGCTACCCGTGAGTATACCCAGCCCACACGTTCAGAGCCCAGCAAGTTATACGTGGGTATCAAAAAGGCTAAACAGAGTTTAAAAAAGCGGACCTCATTTCCCTGACCCCGAAAGAGCCCCCAATTTCGCAGCGTTGGGTAGGACGAGTACGGAGAAACTGCTAAAATCTCAAGGCTAATGGAAGCTGCCTGGATTTCAAAGAACTATGGTGACGATCTGTACCTACAATGCACGTACACTGCCATCCGAGTCTTCGATAGAAGATTTGCTCATGCAAGCAAAAATGATAAAGTACGAAGCCATCGGCCTGGCCGAGACGAGAAAACACCAGCTTTTCAACGCCGTCTATGACACCGGAGAAGAACTGTTCCTCGGAACATGCGACAGTAGAGGAGTCGGCGGCGTCGGCGTTCTCGTCAACACGAGTTTGTCCATGAACATCGATTCATTCGAACAACTTACAACCCGAATCGGACGTTTACGATTAAGAAGACGTGGATCGATTCCGGTTCTGATAATCTTCGTCGTTTGCGCGCCAACATCAAACTATGACGAAGAAGAAGTCGAAGCGTTCTATGTGGACTTAGAGAAGTTCTACAGAGAAGACCACACATTCTTCAAGGTCATCATTGGAGATTTCAACGCCAAGATTGGACCAAGGAGAACGTTTGAAAAACGTCACATTGGGACCCACAGATTAGAATGGAACGAGCAGGGTGAGCGGCTATCTGAGTTTATCATGGCGACCAAGACAATCCATGGTAACTCGCAATTCTAGAAGCTCCACTCTCAGCGTTGGACGTGGGAGTCTCCTAATGGAGAGTACCATAACGAAATAGACCATATCATAGTAAATAGAAGGTTTTGCCTAACCGATGTCGCTTTTGTCCTAAAATTCTACACGGGATCAGACTATAGTCTTCTTCGTGTAAGATTCTATTTCTCGCGGAAAGGAGAAAAAGCCGCTAAATTCCAAAACCGAAGTCCCAGAACCACCGCAAACCGGGACTTATTCAATTCATTAGTCGTCTGTTGGGAAGATGCCGTTGTCGATAACATCGACGAAGAATACGATCGGCTCATTCAGCATCTTCACGTTAGCGCTATGAAAGATGAGAGTTCGAAATCACCATGAGACGTTTGTCTCCAGAAACACTCGAGCTGATACGCCAGCGTGGAATCGTACGAGCTGCAGACAACCACGAACTAACGTCCGAACTTTCAAAACAAGGCAGACAGGCGATAAGAGAAGATCTTAAAGAGAGAAGAGCAGCAGTAATAGTCGAAGATGCATACCGAAGCTTCGCCATTTACAAGACCAAAATGATTGCACTCCGGCGCCCAGACAGAACAGTTATAACGTTCAGAAAGGCAATGGAGAAAATCATTCACGAATACTACTCGGATCTCTTCTATAGCCACGTTCTCCTCTTATATGAAATAAAGGAGGATAGATATGTTGTACCACCGGTTCTCCCTCCCGAAATCCGACATGCTATTTCGTCGGTGAAAAATCGAACAGCACGAGGTCCAGACAGGATAAGACCAGGACACCTGATGAATTTTCCGCCAGTCTTCGTAAACACACTGGTTTGGCTCTTCACACGTTACCTGTTTGAATGCGAGGTACCTACTCAGTGGAAGACCACCAAGACCGTGTTATTGTTCAAGAAGGGTGACCTACACAATATCGGCAACTATCGCACAATCTGCTTACACTCTGTCGTCTACAAACTTTTCACTCGAGTCATCCTAAAAAGGATTGACAGAACACTAGAGGAAGGACAGCCATGTGAGCAAGCAGGGTTTCGAAGAGGATTTAGTATGATGGATCACATCCACACGGTAACACGGCTCACTGAAGTATCGCGAGAGTACAAAAGACCGCTCTGTCTCACTTTCATCGATTTACGTAAGGCCTTTCATTCACTTGAGATAGAAGCAGTCCTGGAAGCCCTTGATGGTCAAGGAGTCCCTACTCAGTACATAAAGATTCTTCGTGAGCTGTACAAAAATTTCACCACCGAGATATCACCATTCGACAACGATATTAACATTAACGTCAAGAGAGGAGTTAGGTAAGGGATACTATCTCGCCAAAATTATTTAACGCCACTCTCCAGAACGTCATGCGAACATTGGAATGGGATAATATGGGATTGGAAATCGATGTTCCGCAGTTACACTATCTTCGCTTTGCTGATGACATCGTCCCTATAGCATCAAAGAACCAAGCGGAGCGCATGCTTGACTACTTTGATAAAGCCTGTGGAAAGATTGGACTTCGACTAAATCTCAGAAAAACGATATTCATGAAGAACAGATTGGTTTAGTATGCCCCATTCACGCTCAACGGAACGAATATCTCCGAATGCTCCAGTTATATCTATTTAGGTCGGGAAATCAATATGATGAACGACCTAGCTCCAGAGCCGAACAGAAGGAAACGAGCGGCTTGGAGAACTTTCAGGAGCATCGAGAATGTAGTGAAGAGGACAAGGAACACCCGACTCCATGCCCACCTTTTCGACTCAACGGTACTTCCTACCCTAACGTATGCGATAGAAACCTGGTCGCTGCGTAAGCACTATGAAAGGCCACTCAGCGTTATCAAATACGCAGTCGAAAGGATGATGCTAGGAGTATCCGGTTTCACACAAGTAAGGGATAGGATCCGAAGCTCTGACCTGCGTCAACGATCAAAAATCAAAGATGCCGTTCTGTACGCCAAACAGTCGAAGACAAGGTGGGTCGGGTACGCAATGCGTTTGAATGACAACCGATGGACAAGAGCCGTCAGTGACTGGATTCCTCGGGATGTCAAACGTACTGCAGGAAGACCACCGACCCGATTATCAGAGTTCTTCACAAAGCCTTGAAGAAAGATATGATGCTCGACGAATCCCTAGAGCGAGCAGAACCCACTGGACTACTCTTGCACGCGACAGGGAAAAGTGAAAGATTTACTGGCGCCCGCTCGAGTCACTCGGCGATCAACGGGACTACAGGTGATACTTGTTTATCCGGCTTTCTCACGTTTCAACTTTCTTTCAGATGGCTAGCGATTATGAATTCTTGGCACGACCTCGATTGGTAGTTTTTTGAGGGTTGGCTTCGATTGTCGTTTTGAATGGTCGTTATGAACTCCTAATGAGCACCCACGGCCTTTTTCGCCAAAACTCATATATCTTTGGTTTTTCAAACAATTTACACACTTTGCATTCGGAATTGCTTTAGTAAAAAATGATATGATAGCATTTCAAGTTGCTATGCTGTTAACAGAGTTCCAGCTTTTGAAGCAAGCCTTCACGTATTTCTTTCTTTAACACCATTATTTCAGTCGAGAGAACCACTGTAAATTAAATGTTAGAAATACTGAAAACAAGTCCTAGCACTCTGTTCTACAGTAATGCGTGAAACAAGTATTTGTTAAAGAATGTATTCATAAGGTCCGAAACGGCAAACCTCCCACGGTTTATCACCTCATCGTGGCCAAGAGAGGTGTTCCTGCAGTCACTCCGGCAGGGTCTCCCATGCAGAGAAGGAGTCCGCCGTTTCCGTCAGGAAGCCCAGCTAAGAGTAAACCAATACCAGGATCCACCACCGTCGTGGTATCAAGCTAGTCGTATGGAGGCAGGTTTTCCTCTGATCCACAAGAACAGCGGCTGCATGTGTTGAGGTAGACTCTGGTTAAGCTGACTTTGGGATTCCAGAGAAGCACGATGGCTAAACCGGCAAAACTTCGAAAGAGTGGGAATTACGCTGGGGCTCGCACAACGGATGAAGATGAGCCATCCAAGTCTAAGTAAATAAGAAACAAAAAAAACAAGATCATTGTTTGTAAATATCTAGCACTTTTGCAAAATGCGTTTGAGAAATTGGTTACGATAATAGGGTCCGTTATTTTAAACCATCCTAATAGGAGAACCCAACATCTCATTGTAGGGCGTGCTAGCTTGGCCGATGTGCGAATTCGTGAACTCGAAGATACAGTGGCTCAACTGCAGGAGATGTTAAAAACTAACGAGCAGCAGATCCTGGGACAAGTTGTGAGCCCATCGGTTTTGTTCATAGTTTTTTATCATAATTGCTAGTTTAGGATCCTGCTAGTCGTATGGCTCTTGAAAATGCACTTCGCTTAGTGGATGATAAGGTTTATGTTCTTAGATGTATGACAGCTGTTGTTTTGCATTGCTTACAGGTTACATTATTCGGTCTGAGAGATAGATGAATGTTTTTCAGCAAGCCAGGATAAATGAACTGCAAGATGAATTGTCTAGATTACGTATTAGTCGAACAAACCAGCCACGAGATTTCACCGACAAAACCATTACCAGCCACGAGATGGTGTGAATGTTTCATAGAACTTGCAGTTTTATCTTACTTAATGGTTTTACGCGGTTCGAAATAATCTGTTTGTCCTTTAAGATAACGCTACGGATGAAGATGGAGCGATCAGAGGTGGAACTGAGTGAGAAGAAAGCGGAGCTTGCCCAATGTCAGGCTAGGATGAGGACTGCGGAAGAGCAAGCCGCTGATTTGCGACAGCATGTGCAATTACTTAAGCAACAGATTACCAATAGGGAACAACAGCATACTCTCATGCAAGGCGACGTAAGAATCTCTGTATTTTTCGCAATATGACTTTTCAACTATTCTCAAAGGTCGATATTTTACTGCAGTTGAAGGCAAAGTGTTTGCTTTCTTGATATAATGGGTCGTAATTCGTCATTAAATACATACTTCATTGTAATTGACGCTTTAATGCGTTTTCGTCCTGATGCGCATTCTAGAAGTTACATATCTAATGGGCATGTAATTAACCAAACTTGTCCTCGCAATGGGCGCGCATGTAACGCAGTGGCCGGAGGTGCCCTGCAGTACACAACATGGGATCGATTCCCGCGCTCCTGACCCAACAAGCCTTCCATTCCTCCGGGTTCGGCATATTGGTACCAGAGTCGTCTGGGAGAATAGCAGCACTGGCTCGATACATCGGTAGGACACCGTGAGTTATTGTGAAGGCCAGATATGCATCCAATCACCTCCAAACGATGATTTATGATATCGAATGCATGGTGTCGAGAGCTTTTAGGTTTTTCTTAAATCCTCACAATATGCTTCCAAATATCAGCTTTTGTGGTGTTTAACCTTTCCACGACCGTGCGCATTGACTTCAACACATGCTGGCGCAGATCAATTTACCACGACTCATGTTAGTACCAAAACTTTGTCTTTAAGCTTTAGTGTGAGTTTAGAAATGTGCTAAACCTTGTTAAGGACTAACTTACAGCGGCATAGTATTGATTTCATTTATGTGAAATATGTCATCAGGTTGGTCGTAAAGCTCCGCCGTTACCAGGTGTCAAGCATGGGTATGAGCGCGAATCTAAGGGTACAGGGATTGCATTGCGGTGTCAATGGATTAGAGGGATCGGTTTCTGTCTTCGCTAAAGCGATTTAGTTACGTCTTCAGTAATCATGTTTATGTGTATGCTGAATTGGTGTTTTGCGAGTCGCAATCATGTGATTGATAATTGCATGAGGGTCGAATCCGATAAACAAGCTCCGCGCTTCATCCAAATGAGCTCAGTAAGCTACGTTTAAGTATGAGCCCTACGGGAAATCCATGATTGCCACTTATGGATACTCTCTGTTCCTCTCTCTCCCTGTTCAGAACTACTAAAAGCAAGGTGCATCATAGTAAAAGTGCGAAACACTTATTTTTTATTTTGTTTATTCCTATTATTTATTTTTGTCTCTTGAGTTAACCTGCTTGTTTTGGTTGTACGGCAAATATGATTTGCTGTTATTGATGTTGGGTTGAGTTAATAATTAATTTGATGTAGATGTTACATTGTCGTGGTAATTCAAAGCGCAAGGAGAAAAGGTTAATATTGATGAAGCTGAAATAGATTATTGGTTGCTTAGGTTATTTGATTTCAGGTTGATGCCCTTAGGCAAAAGTTAGAGGGTAAGAACCAGCAAATGGAGCAAAGAGATCGGCGAATTGAGCGTTTGGAAAGTGAACTTGTTAATATTAAAGGGGAAATGGTTGAAAAGAATGAGCAGGTATGTTATATTCTTATCTGGTTTGATCTTTATGTAGAGAAAATATGAAGAAAAAATGGGCAATACCATTTCTTTCTGCGTCTTTGGTGGTTATCGAGTACTTCTTAACTTCATCTTTTCGGTTATGGGAAAATAGCTGCAACAATTCTGGGGTTACTTTAAAGTTAAATGTGCTATTTCCAAACGGTGAAGAATAAAACAGTTGTTATTTTTGCTGCATAATTTTTAACTGCCTTTTCGCGGCAGGCAGGCCCCATTTAGTTTCAGAGAAAAGCCGCAACAGAACAACAAAAAAGGGAAGTCCATCGTTTTGTGTACAAAGTCTTCAGCACCTTTTCAGCTTCAACAATCGGATCACCGAATTTCCCAAATGATAGGACGGATTGACGGCTTGGAAACATCTTTACGAGATAAGGAAGCGGAGCTCGATAGTGCAAAGGTGGCTAGAGCATTCATGTTGAAACAAGATACTAAAGATACACTTCGGTTAATTTCAAACTGCTTTTCCACACTCAGTTCACGTTTTTTAGTTTCATGTTTCCAGATCCGATTATTGAGTCATCCTGATGTGATGAAAGAGAAAGAGCTAATGGACAAGATAGAATTAAGTAAGAGTGTTACATGATTGGTAATATAATTGAGCCCACAGTTTGTTGGGTTATTGCGTATACGCTTTTCAAGTAATAGTTTTTCCAACCTACATTGAGAACTAAAGTTATGCCCTATTTTTCCGTTGGTTAGAGGGACACTGTTCAATGCACTGTAACTAAGATCAAGACCCAGAAACAAATAGGCAGAAGCTGGTTCAGCTCATTAGTTTATCATTTGGGCAGAATTTCACTATGTTAATTAGTTTCGTCAGCGATGCAATGATCAGTAGATTCATTTGTAAAATTGATCTCCCCGTTGATTGTCACTTATTTCCTGGGATTTACTAGTCTGACGTTTGATAAGCTTGCTTGGAACATGGATAAGAGTGCCAGCACTATCAATGTGCTGTTAATAAAATGTGTGTATGTTCTTCATTTACTAGTTTTGTTACAATAGGTGCTTTCTTTTGCAGTAACTTTCGAAAAGAAACGCCTCGAAGAGCACATAGATCAATTGAGACGTAGTTCTGAGACGGAAAGAATGGAGCAACAAGAAACGTATCAGGCTGAGGTATTCATAATTTGAGCAGTAACGGATAAAATTTCTAACTAGTTCCTCTTCATTTACGCAGAGCGGTCTTCCCGCGTCCATCTTACTTAGGTACTTAGATGGTCCTTGTTCACTTTTGTGCGGACCTCACCTTAATCTCCCTTTTTCGGAGATTTGTTGGTTAAGCCATTGTGGTTCCCTGCAATCCTGAGGCCAGCCTGGCCAAAATCCGTCCCAGGTCTTCACCACCACAGGCAGTCGCAGCCCTTGAGGATCAGAGGTAGATTTGCCACCATGCGACTTTGATGCCAGGACGGTGGTGGATCCTGGTATTGGTTTACTCTTAGCTAGGCTTTCTGATGGAAACGCCAGACTCAGCTCGGGAGACCCTACCGGGGGGACGAATCCTCCCGCTGTACATCGCAACCCGACATCCAAGAGCACCTACCAGCTACGATGTGGCGGTAAACCGTTTAGAGGAATGTGTCTGTAATTAAGCTATATCATGAAATAACTGAAACTAAATTGAGTGTCTTTTACGTTAGTTTAAACTGGCCTTCGTAAGAAATATTGACTACTTTTTCTTCTTCTTCCCTTCTTTTTTATTCCAGCGGGAACCGATGTACTTTCTCGACAGTGACACGAAATTCTTTCAAGCTTTCAATTTTTAGTTGCGACAACTTAGAGGCAACTTGGAAAATCTGCAGAAAGAGCTTGCTGACCGCGACGTGCTTTTAGAGTCTCAGAACGAAAAAGTTAGTGTGGCTACGATTTTTAAATTCCATAATAGCGAAATAATTGTTCGTTCCTCCAATTTCATTAGTTTTAAAGATTGGAGACATGGACCGCGAACTTGCTAGTTCACAACAACGTCTACAAGCTGTTATGATTAACAACGGGCCAGACGAACTTCGTCGAGAGGTAAGCATTTTCACCTTTTTTGTATCCATGCTCCTTGTTAAAAAATTGCAAATAACGCTGGGTTAAAACTCTCGGAGATTAATATTCTTAACAATATGGCGCACAATTTTGTTATTTGAGTACATTCACCCTAATGAGATATATCGAAAGCGCTGTCGTTATTTGCTTACTTGCTTGACCACTTGGGCGGTCCTTCTTCACCAGTTCTGCAGAACCCAGTACATTTTCCACTCATTTCTTTCCCTCGCAGTCGACCATGGTGGTGGTTTTATTCGAGCATACTGGTAGGTGCGAGATCTGATTCGTGATTCGTAAAATAACTGCAGTTGCGTGTACAACTGATTAACTTTGCTCGCGAACACGTCCGCCCAACGTGTAGGTGGCGTCCCAAGGGACGCCTGCATCCTAGTGTAATCCACTCTATAGTTCTCTTCGTCCATCTGCCGTCTGTTCTTCTCAATATGTGACCAGCCCATGGTGTTCATAATGTGACCGGCCTATCTATGTTTTGCTATCGATGTAGATTCTCCTGGATCCAGAAGATTAGACGGATTTAGAAGATAGGAACATCGCATTGCGGCTAGATATCGTGTGTGCCCGTTATGTTTCAGAAGGCATCGTTGAAGCGCCATACGAGTAGTTCGCAGTATTTTTGATGTGGTTGAAGTATCAGCCCACGTCTCTGCAGTATAACAGAGCGCTGGCAGCACCGTTGAATCGAAAAGGTGAGCGCGGATTGTCGGGTCCTTCAGTTGGTCGATGGCTTCTTAGAATAGCCCGGATATGACCCATGCTGCTCTCCTTCTGTCGAATTCCTCCGTGTCGTTCTACATGTTACTTGAACGCTCAAGGTGTATGTATAAGGTGTTCTCTGCAATCAGAGAATCATCCATTTTAATCAGATCACCTTCGCACCATCGGGTTTTTATGGACTGGGTCTCCTTCCTCTTTATGCATGGTCCGATTTTTTTTCCTGCCTTGTTGAGCTTATTGATACGATCTTATCTTCTTGCTTGAGGAACTGAGGGAATTCGGCGCAACTTTTAGGCTCTTTGACGAGCAGTTCGTAATCTTTGGTTGGGTCTTCCTTAATCTGTCAGTTACGTTTAGGTAAAATTTCGTTCAGAATGTTTTCATCATACAAAGCTACGTTTTTCTTCTTTCGTCCACTTTATGTTTTCTTATAACTGTTTTGATTGTAATTTTTAGCTATATTTGCCTATTGAAGATAGCTTTGTTCACTATTGTCATCTTTTAAAATCCACGTTCTCATGTTGTCATCAGTCGAATACCAATACAAACGAAGACGAACCGCAGTGTTTTTATGAAAATCAGCTTTTTCCAGCGATAACTTAGCTGATTATGATGTCTTCACTCAATCTTGTCGCAGGTCGAATCAGCCCGAGGTGAAGTCGAAACATTGTTGAAAATGGTGCGTCAACTGGAAAAGGAGAACGCTCAGTTGAGTTCTCAGTGTAAACAGCTGAAGAGCGCAGTTGATCGTGATGATGCCGATGTGACAAGTAGCGGAACATTAACAAAAGTAGGAGTCCATGTTTTATAGCTTCCTTATTATTCAAGTTTTATTTTTAAACCATATTTTCGGGTTCTTTATGCTATCACTGTTTTCATTACTTCAATATTCCGTCGTTTATTTTGTAGGGAGAAATTCCAACTGTGCTCCCGGGTAGTGTTCTCTCTGGAGGAATTAGTGTTCAGGCGAAGAAAAGGTATTGGTTGGGTGTTTTGTGACAGGATAGACCTATTGAGCTCCTGAGCTTTAATGAACACAGAATCGAGGAATTGGAGGAAGCATTGCGGGAATCGGTGAGCATAACTGCTGAGCGTGAAGTACACCTTTCTCAACAGAAGCATCTTCTTCATCAAGTGAATCAGCAGGTGCGTTAAAATAGTGGGCTTCTAATCATAGATTGATATAAAGATGTGGAGCTAAAAGTAAGATAAAGTAAGTCCATCGCTAAGATGATTTTTATAGGGGAATAAGGAATCAGTTAAAACGGATATAAGTGACATTCCGTCCTTGTGTAATTTTCGGTTAGATCAAAGAACTGCTTTCTACTAAGTATTTTCGCAAAAGGAACAAGCAAGGAACGTTTGTCTTCATCTTCTTAAAGCCATTTTAGAGTTATGTGGTTATTATGCATTCGAAAAACTCTAGCGCAGTAGTTAGAAGTACCGTGCAGTAATCTTGCGGTGCTTGGCTCGATTACGCGTCCCAGACAGACCAGGTCCCCTAATCTTTTTGTGCTTGATAAATTGCTAGCAGACTTGTTTGGTACTATAAAAATGCTGACTTCGTACGTTGTTGAGCCACTACAAGACCATGTATTCGACTACCTTTAGAATACCCAGTGATGTCGAGTTCACTATGCATTTATTAGGGATTTGTTAACACCGAAAGCCTCATCATTTACGCTTTGTGATTCTTCAGTTGAGTGATGCACGACGTGAGAATTCCGAGCTGAGGAAGCGAGTGGCCGAAGGTGGTTCAAGTGAACGCGAGCAGCTTATTAGAGCGTTTGAAGCAGAGCGGCGTCAACATATCGAGCAACTGCTGCAGTTGAAGTATTATTGTGTATCGTTAATCAATTCTTTTTAAAAAATATTGACTTTGCGAAAATGTCTTTCAGGCAAGAAGCCTTGCTAGCGGCTATAGCCGAGAAGGACACACATCTCGCACTTCTCGAGAAATCTCGTGCACCTCGAGAAGAAATCGACACTGTCCGCAGACACAAGGATGCTTTAATGCGCAAACTTAAGCAGGAAAATGAACGGTTCGTAGAGGTTTTCTTATAAATGAAGTTGTGTTTGAATGTGGGTGCGTGTGGCACAGTGGTCAGAGGCGCTCTGCAACACATGAGATTGATCCCCGAGCTCCTGACCCACCAAGCCTTCCATCCCTCCGGGTTCGGCAAATTGGTACCAGGCTTGTCTGGGATGGTAATAGCACTGGCTGGATACATGGGTAGGCCACTGCGAGTAATTGTAAAGGCCAGATATGCATTCAATCACCTCCAAACGATGCTTAGTGAAGTCGAATGCATGGCACATCCTTCAGGAGTTGATCAACGCCGAGAGCTTTGCCCTTTTTATATTTGAATGTATCATGCCTTTTAATCACAGCAGTTAATCTTATTTGTATATACACTTCAACAGTTAAAATATATTAAAACATATTATTTAGCCGTACAGTTGTTATTCGACCAGAAGACATAGGCAGTTTCATGCAACAGGGAGCTGGGACAGTTACTGTCGGAGGTCCTACCTCATTTGTTTCGCAGCCGAGTTCGGGTCAAGGTAAAGTCATGTTTTCTGCTGTTGTTCGTTTTTTTTACTAATTAAATTGAAGTTGTTTTCCTTCGTAGTTATCATCTGTTGTTCTGCGTCTCTAAGATACTTCGTTACCTAGATGTGTTGGCCGCGTCAGCAGAGTTGGACGACTCTGAAGGAATTTGGGCCTGAGTGTTCTCCCAGTTTTACTTTTAAAAATCACTTCGTCTTTTAGTCTTTTGTTCTGTCAGTTCTTTATAATTATTACTTAGGTGTATGAGTGTGCTGTTACACTGCCCTTATACGCTTTCCATTTTTTTGAGCCTTTTTATTCAAAGATCTGCCCTTTATTTACTTGTAACCTCGTGCTACTTAAAGCTTTGCAGTTATCGCCGTGATGTGCTACTAATATTTCCTTTAGGGTCTTTAATGCTATTGATGTCTTAAGGAGAACTTCAACACTATTGTGTCACTAGCGGTTCCTTATTTGCACTTGTTCTTTCACTTTCCTCTTTTAGCACGTACTCTTATTCTTTTCCTAGTGTGTGGGGCGTCTTTCCAAAACATTAGCACAAAATGGACGATATAATTTAACAATGAATTTGTCGTTTTCTCTCTCAGCAATCGCGAACAATAATTTAATTTAAATTCATATATAGGCGGAAATAAATTAAGCGGACTCCAAACTACTTCTGAGATTTTATCCGCTTAAATAGAACATTATAATCAATAGATATTTAGTAACATCATACTAATTAGCTCTTCATACCACAGTGAGATTTAACCTTTCTAGACCTAACTTTATACTTTATTTTGCACTTTTTTCTTCAACGATTTCGAACAGCGAAGCGGTTGTAAAGGCGCATTCTTGCCAAGCAACATACGAGAGTATCACCTAGTACAATGCTGGTGTTTGCAGTTCTCTAGCCTTGTACTAGAAATTTAAACTTTATTCGCGCTTTCCTGATTATATGATTCCTAAACAGACCCAAAAACGAAAGAACACGCGCTGTTGGGCTGAGGATATTCCTTACGAGTTCCGAACTCATGTCCTGTGTCTATGGAAGAATTATCGGCACTTGCGGAGAAGTCAGTATTGTCGTCCATTATGTGTTAATATAGTTTATCATTACGTAATGATTGTTTATTGTTACATCACATCTGAGCTATGAATAAAAATATACATCAGTGCAAGAAACACAATATCTAAGTTGGCAGCTGCTGATTTTTCGATGAACGGGTAGAAGAAATCATTTGGAAGTCGGAATTCAATGTGAGGTAACGAAACGAAACGTGAGGAAGGATCTGAAAGGAAAACGATCGCAGGAATTGTTTTCGAATTCCTCGTGCGTAGAAATGGAAAGTCAAATTTAGGCGCATGTCATGTCTCTGTTTAACTCCGACTATTCTAAGGTAAAAATTGGGCTTCCAAATGCTTCTGTATGGGTACGGCTCTTGTTTTCAGTTCCCTATAGAGAGCATGAAAGAGTTTCGCTGAATAGAACTGTAGAATAGACTTTATCGTATTGGTTCTATACCTTAGATCTAGGCTTCTAGATATAACTTACATGGTGTGACATCCTTGAATTGGATGCTGAATCGTAAAGCTATGGTGGAATTTGAGGTGATATGAACCTAAAAAGTGTGAAAAATCCTTGCTGATATATTTAGCCGCTTTTTAAAACTATTTCCCTATAATTCTGTTCACTGTTGAAACTGGATCCTAACCGCTTCAGGATGCATGTCGTAGGTGGTAGACACAATAAGCAATCGATGGTTTCCCTCAGTTCCTTGTTTTGCGTAGTAAACAGTGATCGAGAGACTGGTAACGACCAAGCAGTTCACATTTGTTGTTCTCTGTAGTTAAACTAATAAAGTCTAAGTTAAGCTCCAGGTTGTAATCATGATTTATCCCTACTTCAACTGGAGAGAGTGGAGATTGACATTACAACTCTTGAGGGTATTCACCGCTGTTTTATTTCTTGTGCTATGATAACTAACTGTACGATGTATGCCATTTTTCCCTTGATAGAAAAGGTTTTAGGAAAAATTTCGGGAGTATCTTCATGGCAGAAATGCGATCAGATTTTCACCCCCTACGCAACAAAAACATTCTAAATATCCGGCATCTATACTCTTTTAAAACCATTTTGAGCCGAAAATGCTTAACACGAGGATTGTTGCAGCCCATCAAGGAGATGTAGACCAAGACTGGTACAAACCACTACCTCTGTCTGAGTTCTGTTCCTCAGAATCACCATCGCGTCCGTAGCGTTCGTCCTGTCGTCGGGCGAATTTCGAATCCATGTAGGTACGAATTCCTCAATTAGTCGCTCGACTATTTGTTTCAGCTCACTGCACTGCGAATACCTAAACCAGACCTCCGCGTTATTCCACGACGATTTGCATTGTCCATGTTTCTATCCCGCGAAAAATTTCCCTAACTTTTCTCGTGTCCAGTGTTTCCTCCGCAGCTGAAGAACATCATTAATCCGCATTGTCTTGTGAGTAACTTTTTTTCCTATGGGAACTCCTTACATGTTGTGGTGAAACCCACTTGTTATTTGAAAGGTTATGTTAGATTACTCCTTGCACACTGAGCAAACATAAGGTTGTCATTACAATGTTTATTGCACACTAGCTAATGATTCGGCGGTGGATTAGGCCTCGTCGAGAACCTGGAGAGGTGAAGGGTTGTAGCGCAGTGAACTCATTCAGGTATTTTCATAACCCCAACAGGAAAAGGATGACTCAAAACCTGAATTAAAATAAATTCAAATGCACCTGCTGAAAGGTAAAACCGCTCGAGGTTCGCATAAAAGAACACCGAAATGGGAAACTTAAACTTAAACCAAGTACTCCACGAGGCGCGCACAGGACACAGAGACATAACGAAGAAGATTTCGAAGTAGAAGTTACCATCTTCGCAGAGGATTCTAAAACTTCAGCGTGAAAAACTCTTCAAGTGTTCTGGATAAATTCGAAGAATCCGAAAATGAACGTCAAGGAGGACCGGCTTACACTCACTTGTGATCTCACACAGTATTAAGAGAAATTTTAATGTTAGAGAGGCACATTACGCTTCCACGTGAAATCTGTGCAATTCTTCTCCACTAAATAACTGGAAGACTTACAAAGAACAATAGAGTAAGTGCTTGAAAGGAGCTGTTTACTTTGCCAATAAAATCGATGTAATCATGATAAAGGCCAGGCATGCATTCAATTATTTCCAAACGATGCGCAATGAAGTCAAATGCACGGTGCATCCCTCAGAGAATGATCAACGCCGAGTGTTTTATCTTTTTAGTTAAGTAAATCGTATAGCTCAACATCATTAGAACAGAAACACAACGACAATAATGCTGAGGTATTTGCAAAACGATGAACCGCAGGTGTCTATGGAGGGGATCAAACTCGCTATTAGTCTTTCTAGGGGTTAACGCATTCATCGCATTCATCACTACACCATGCCGGTCTTTCGTTACGCCACTCTTTCACCTGTGTTTTATAGGTGCTATCAGAGCGATCATCCATCAACAGTATTGTTGATTTGGAGTGGAGGAGGGAGCAAAAATCGGCATTGATTCCACTTAAGTTGAAGATGTATAAACCACAGTGTAGTCACTTTTTAATTACTGCCTGTTCTTTTTTCGCGGTAGGGTATGATGTGAAATATAAACACAATGGTGCTGAGATACTTGCAAAACTCCGGAGCGCTAGTGCCTATGGTGGAGATCGGACTCGGTATTGCCCTCTTCGTGGGCATGGTGTGGTGGTGAACGCGTTAGCCCCCGGAAGTAGTAACAGCGAGTTCGATCCCCACTGTGGACATCTGCAGTCCGGAGTTTCGCAAATATCTCAGCACCATTGTGGCTATATTTCACACCACACCTTACTTTGAAAAATTAATAGACAGTAATTGAAAAGTGAAAACAGAAAAACATAATTTACGAAGATCCCAAGAGGCAAACCAGGATAGACAATATACCAGAAAAGCTAAAAGTTACCGTGTTCAGGAGGATGACTATCACTGACGTGGCGCATTCATTAGTGAGATTGGGTGGGTCATTCGAGCTCCGCTCATGAGTAGGATCAAGGGTGATTCACGTGCATCTCTCAGGACATACATCATTACAGAGCTGAATTAAAAAAAATCAAATAAAGCTTAAAAGCTAGCATAGAGCGTAACAATACTTCAAAACCCGACTTTTATTTAACTTCGGCATAAGTAGTTGATAAATATTCTTTCATTGATAATCTAACACGAGGTAACGCTCTGTGCTAACTCATAATGATACCGACTAAACTAGCAGGATGGATTTTCCTGAGAAAAACAAAGGACTGTCAATGGATAGTCACTACCAACAACGACCATCCTGTATAAGAGGGCACTGCCAAGTTAAGCTACTTCTTTTTCAAGCGGTGCTCCACTGGATTCGATTCGATGCGATTACGAGGACCAATATCGGAAGGAGGAGGAACTGTGAACAATCGACTGGCATCAATCCGCCTTGAACAAAGGCGAAGTAGCCGAAACGTTAGCCGAATGACGTTTTTCTTTATCAACCTCATGTTAGCTTGGCAATGAAAGAATGCATACAGCTTAAACGCTTTCGCGTTAATCAATCACTAAAGGACGTGCAGTACATTGGAATTCATCAGAAAGTCGTCAGAGCTGATTGAATGTACATCTAGCCTATACAATGAAATGGCTGCTGTCCTCCCAAATAGGTCTAGGATGCTCGATCTGCCTTGGGCGCAGGATCGAACCAATGACAACGTACATACTGCGGCGAGGCCTTAACTATTGTACTACACTTAGCTCTTATTTCTATATCTCACAGAATAAATACCTAACAGTGATGTTACCTGTAGACTGCCTTTATGCTGTGAATACCATTTTTTAAAGCTCCTCAGTAAATCTTCTGCTAATGTCCCAGTTCTAAACGTGTGTCAGTGATGGAATGTTAATGGTTCCGAAAGCATCACCTGAGAGTACAAGCCGTTGCGGAGTTCACCATGAATTTGACTAGGAGCTGGCGGTCACTCCGACATGGACCTGACTGTGGCACCGAGAGAGGGAACGTAGTCTCGCCGTCTGTAAGGAAGTCGAGCAACGTCTGAATTATGTCTTAAACTGTGACAACTTTCAGGCTCATCGACATGTTCACTTACAGACGTTCTGCGTTAATTGCTGACCCATTTAATTTTAGGAATGCCAAATATGTGGTCAAACTGGGTTGAATAGCGCATATTTTTATCCTATCTCACCATTAATTTAGGCATTCTTCCTATCGACCGCGCTATTTCTGTTGACTTTGAGGAGGATTCTACTTAGTTTAAAAATGTTGCTGTAAAAAGATGGACTGTAAAGTTAACTTTCATTTAAACTTAAACTAAGTGACAAGTGCATCTTGCTTACCCTGCTTTATGCGTCTCTATATGCTTTTGTACAATTTTAATTTTGCAACCCGTTTAACTTACGATGAGAGTTTTCTCAGAGCTGTTAAGAACTGCTACCTAGCCAGGCCATGGATGTTCTGCACTTATGAGGACAAGGTATATGTATATGTCTTTAGGCGATTAATGGATGACAAATGTTGAATTTTTTACCCTTTGTTGCATAAATCGCATTTCCACGTTCATATCCACCACTCTCACCCATTTCCAAGTCTACAACCGCATTTTTGAAATCGATACGGAACTCTTGAATGAGATTGGTGTAGTTTTCAACAGTAACGGTAATGTAGTCAATAGAAGTAAGCTGCGCGTTCACAACGAGCGTTCCATTCAGAGTTATCTCTGCTGAAATCTGGACATTATTCAATTGACGAGAGCTGTTCTCAGATGAAGACATGTTTTAGCGATCTGATGGCAGATTAAACGCACTTTTCTGATAACGTTTTCACAACGATTTTGCCTCCATTGTGTTGAAAGAAGGCTAGAAATCCACCGGAATTCCGTTTCGACAGTCGTGTTGCCGGAACTCTGAAACGAATCAAGTCCAGGAAACAAGGTTCAGTTCCTGTTCTACAAGCCGTACCAAGCAGAATACTGCAACTAAGCTTCACAAAAAGGATTATCGGACTTCACTCTACTCCTTGTGAATTTTTCAGAATGTAAAATTTATAGCACACAGAAAGAAATGGCACTGTACTAAGTCCAACGAATGATTCTACATTGGCAGCTCACAACTGGGTGTGGGCAGTTGTTCCTCACACATACCTTATACGTACTATTCGGAAACTCGAAGACGTTCGTATGGAAATGATTGAGATTTCGGGACACCAAATTTCAGTCTGCCTCGTCGCCATTCCCAGATAACAATATCGTTATTAGAAAAATATGGCCTGCTCCATAAATAATTTCTCGCTTTCCCTCCTCAAAAAGGAAGAAAAAAGAGAGCGTAGTCTCCAAAATTCTAGCGTGTATGAATTCTGAACTCGGACAATACATCATCCCAGTTCTGGACAGTGCTTCGGGAACACTTGTTGGTGAATTTTGACTTTGAAGGTGACTGAGCAGTTTTGGATGCACAATGCCCTTAGGTTAGGTAATCGTTTTAGTCGAGCACAGATATCGGTTCGTATAGTTTCGTACATGGTGCAGATAGCACAGTGATAGTGATGTCTGTCATCAGGAGCATAGGACTAGTTCGATTCCACTCCGGGCCAACCAAGCCTCTCGTCCCTTATGAGTCAGAAAATTGGCACCGGATCTTCGTGGATGGTGGATACAAGGAACCGAATCGAATGTGAGAGTGCTGGGATCCGCACAGTAGACGTCAAGAAGGGTAATGTAAAAATGTAAAAAAATAATCACAATGTTGCTGAGATATTTGCAAAAATCTGGACCGCTTGTGTCTGCGGTGGGAACCGAACATGCTATTACCCTTTCCGGGAAAACGCGTTCTCCACCACGCCATGAGGGTCCTTCGTTTCGCCTGTCTCTCAGCCATCTTATTGATCTCATTAAAGAAAATAGTTTTGTACACTATTAATTTTTCCCGCTTCCGCGTTGTCATTGATTAAAAACTTTCGTTATTTTCATTTCTCAAAGTGATGAATGTTGAGGAAGCCGGAGAAGAAACTAATGCTCATACTAGTTAAATTAGACTTTAGCCTACCGATATCAATGGTGATTCAAGAAGTGAATGAGCTGAGAGGAAGTCGTTAGTCTGACATTCTGTCTCTGTGAATGTGGAAAGGGACGGCGAGCACACGACGGACTGCGAGACGCCGAGCACTGGAACGTTCAGAGCTTGAAGCGATTTCCCGCATTATAAACCCCGTGGGAGTATTTCAATTTATTGAAGGACGTTTACTTCAATCTTAATTTTCTGAATACTCAGGTGCTCAAAAAAATTAGATTGAACTCATATTTTAACAATCTTTGACACTTTGACATCTGGATATTGGGAAACGTGGTAGGGAAAAACTAACCCAATGGTTGAGTTCCCGTGCACTTGACATCGAGAAGTGAAAACGGGAGGAGGAATTCAGATACTTCTCCCGTTTTTCTTCTAAGCAATACAGGTAAAGGAGAAGAGCGTGAGATCTACAAAGAAGCAAAGCAATTCACGAGTGCTTCAAGATGTCTCTAAGTTAACAATTTTACACTGGACACTTTAGTAATAGAGGAAAGCAGTTATCATTTGTGAAATTAGGGAGTAACCTGTTCCTTTTGTAGGATAGGATTTTCGATGGCAAAGGATGACCATTGTTCGTTGGTTTGGATGATTGGTACACTGTCTGGGATTTCCTCTAAAAAAAGCTTGAGAGACGGAAGTATTATCAGTTTGGATTTTATGAAATTGATTCATAGTTTCATTTCAGTCGTTCCTTTACACGAAAGGCAAGGCATAGCAGATATTGGAACTGAAGCACACACTAAGACTTTTGCTAACCAGACCGATGGTATTTCTCTCTGCCGCCTGTAGGGTTCTCAGTGAAAGACCTACGTCTAGTCAATGGTGGTTGTGGCACAAATGCTTTCCTAATTATTACTTAGAGCAAGATGATTTATACAATAGACAAGCTCAAAAACCTTTTAGCGTTCCATTTATGCTACAACTTGCTTCCACAACTCCATAATCATATCATATTTCGTACCAAAAACGCTCATTTTCGTCTTAACTTTAAAAAGCACATTATACATATTAAAGGATAAATTATAAAGCTCTCGGAATTGATCAATCTCTGAGGAATGCGCCATGCATTAGACTTCATTAAGCATCGTTTGGAGGTGATTTGATGCATATCTGACTCGTGATGACCTACCGATGCATCGAGCCAGTGCTGCTATCCACCCAAACAAGATTGGTACCAATTTGCTGACCCCGGAGAGATGGTCCAGGGTCTTTGTCTTCTTGGGCCAGGGGCGCGGGGATCGATCCCATGTGAATTGCAGGGCGCCTCCGACCACTGTGCCACACGCACCCCTGTTATCATAGATGTTAACAGTCTGTAAATATCATCCTCCACCTCGTAAAGCATATTATTTATTTCTAAAAATATCACCAGTAGTCCAAACAAACTCTACACAAGAAGTGCTCTATCAGCGTTAACCATTAGGATTGCTATCCAATTTGATTCGTTACTTTCACTTTCGTCAACAGCATTCAATTTCTCTCCCTCAGCTTGTCTACTCACCTCATAGGAAACACATAGGAAGTCTACCGTTACAGATGACAAGGAAACGATGTTTATTAGTAACAAATATTCTTTAAGAAAGGCCTAGTCTCAATTCCGTACCGGTCAATTAATTCTTTCATCTCTCTGGAGAAGTGAACCCAGCAGCAGACTTGTCTAGGACAAGGTACCTCTCACTCACAAAGTTTAGTCCCTCAGCATGGCTTTCCCATTGCTCCATAGAAGGTCCACTTGACCAAAATTTAACGATATTCATAAAGAAGACCAAAAACTCTTGAAAAGCACTAAAGCCATGAAGAATTCAAAATTCACTGGAGCAAATGAAAAAAGGCGAAATCGCCAACACGTCGGCAGTCAAATTTCAGGGTCACCTACTAGCAACAACAATTCAGCCCAATAAAGAGAGTTCATAAGATTTAAATAAATTAATCCTAAATGTCGAGGTTTGTGGAGAGCCAGTCTTTCAAATTCAAATTTAAAAATTCGAATTACCAATGCATTTGCTCTTGAGAAAAAAAAGAAAAAGCAAAAAATCTGTCTGTTCTATGCGAAAAATCGTACCATTAGAATGAATGACGCAGAAGAGCTTCGTCGATGGCAAAATGGAATCGGAACGGTGGAAGAGCACAGAGCCGTAACAGTCGCGCTGATCTGGACAGACAGTTCGGACGACGACTAGTGCCAGGAAGGCGCTGACGTACATTGGTGTACGATGACTGAGAGCGGTTGCTATGGAAGGGCGCGCCTGACGACTTGAACCATCACACTATAAGCTCATCTATGAGATTTATACGATCTGCCTATGGCCATGCTCTATGTGGTGGCGTGACGAATCGGTAGAAAATCGGTTAAATTTTTGCATTGTTGTAGCAGTTTTGAAGCCGGCACGTGCTCATAGATCATAGAACCACACGAAGCAAAGGTAGAGCGGGTGGTAGACCTCAGCCGTGATTTTCACTTCATTCATCGAACAATGTTAACGACGAAGATCCCTTAATATTGCAGCTCTGATGGTATTGTGTGACTCTACTGAATTCTCTCATTCACGATGCTTTCGCTTCGATAGAACGGAATAACACATGTCGGTGTAGTAACATTGATGAAGAATCCTAATATTTTTGATAGGAAGCCATCAAATTCTTCAAATAGGTAGAGTGCTAGACAACCGCCTTCCCTCCATTGATATTCCATGTACTGTAACCCGTTAAGTAGTGAATGGAGAAGTCGTTTATATTTTCCTTCAAGTGGAGAATTTCACATTCGCCTGGATTTCGTTGTAAAAATGTAGGCATGCCGTTCACAACGAGCGCAGTTTTCGTTCGACCTCTCCCGGGCCCACCAAGCCTCTCATTCCACCTAGATCAGAAAATTGTTATCATGCTTCTCTGGATCGAACTCATCTCCTCATATGCACACAGGAACGTCCTCTTCGGTTACACCGAGACTCTAGAGAAAATCGACTCGAGCGGCATTCAACAACATTCATAAAGAAGGTAACAATCCTCAAGCAGCAACCGGATGCACACGTGCAAAGTTGAAAGAACTTCGTAGGTGATGGATGCAGGGAAACGAATGCAATGCATTAAGTGCTGGGATCCAATCAACAAATATGAAAATGGGTCATGTAACACGAAAAAACACTATGTACGAAATTTTTCACTGCATGAACAGGACATTTCGATTGCATAAACATGCGCATATGTTAATAACGACTATATCTTATCACATCTACATTTCTTGTCACCATCGTCATCCGATTTCCTAACATCTACCTTATCTGTCACTCTCGTTCAGATACTAGGACAAGGCTTGCCTCAACAGCGGATTTGTCCTAACTGCAGCCATCCACGCTGAAAGATCGCCATATCTTTAGCAACGTATGAGGCCCATCAACGAAATTACCTATGCTGCTATTTTTACATCAGTTGTAAAAGGATGAAAAAACAGAACATTAGTTGTTGATCAATCGTTTACGAATATGGTATGCGTTCGACTCCGTTAAACATCGTGAAGATGATTAAATGAATTTTCGTCTTAACAGTAACTTGTGGTGGCCAAGCGGTCCTCCCAGACAAATTTGGTCCCAATTCACTGAACCCAGAAAGATGGAAGACATAGAGAGCCCTGGACGCGAGAGCGAACCAGTGATCGATCCAGTATGCATTAGAGGGCATCTCCAACCCACTGCGCTGCATGCGCGCAATCCAAAATAAAACCTTAAACAAGTTTTAAAACTGCTGTCTTGAAAACATTTATTATTCGAGATAAAGATAACAAGAGATGGTGTGGTGGCAGCGATTTAAATATACTAAGAGCTCTTCAGTGATTGCTTGGGGCCGGAGCACACTAAGCACATTTTTCACAAGGTAATTTGTTTTCTCAGCAAGCGTTTCATTACCTCGCATTCATACGATGGAAGTGTAATTTAACTGTTTACCAAGATTCCTAACCTTCTTGATGACCGAAAATCCTTCTTCGTATGCTTATGACTCTCCAACTTTCTTCAGCATCTGAGAAAATCATTGTGATTAGGGAAAAGCTTCCTTCTAACCCGTAGAGGCTATCGAGCCCCTGGGCTAAAAGCCTAGGAATAACCTAGCGCTTTTAAAACATTCAGTCAGTGAATGAAATTAGGCTATTTTAGAGGAACGGCCTTGATGCGCTGCTGTTCCTCACTGTGAATACTGTAAGAAGTTCATGCCACCATTTCCGTCAGCATCACTTCAGACTTTTTGAGAGCGATCAGTTCAAGAGACGTGATTTATTGTTTTAATGGGAACATTCAATTTACCTCATTTCGTCTTCAGAAGCTGTCACGAGATTGTTACTAAATATCCATTCGGCTAATGTTACGACATCTTCGTCTTCTTCAGAGTCAGAACACATTAACAGATTCAGTTTACCTAAAACTATATGTAACGATAGTTAGCGCGCATTTTTGCAATCCTTCTCGAGTTTCGATCAGCAATCGACCCTCTCACCCCGTTCTTGCTTATTCGTCTTCGCTAGGCGGGACCGCACTCTCTACGACAGGTTTTCTAAACAGACAGAGACACCATTCACCACTACTAATCATCTCTGCTTATTTCGACTTCTTATTTACTGCTATCCTCTTGAAATGTCTGCTAAACCCGTCTTCGTTTTACTGATGTTGGTAGGATTAGGTGAGCTAATCAGATGAACTTCTTCTTGTGCAAAGCGTTTTAGGTTCCTTTCCAAAAATTTTTAAGAATTCATGTGTTTTCCCAAAATATTGTGCTTTACGTTGTGAATGTATATTTAACGAGAAGGACGACCGCTAAGTGACCGACGATAGGCTGACCTGTTTCGTTTGCACCGTAGGTGCCCAAACAATCTTGGAATTGCGTGCATGAGAACAGGTCTGTGAATTTCCTGTTTAAGGGAGGTCGTGCATGCGTGGATACGAAGCCGAAAGGGACAAACTCAGAGAGCACCTGGGAATCGAATGGATTCCCGGAGGACTGAAGCAGAACGGTAACTCCTTACAGTATATACAGTACAGTAGTTCATTTTCAGTAGTTCATAAAGTAGTTCATTTTATTAGGAATCTTAAGATCGCACATCATTCATCTGCTTATCAGAAAACTGTTTGTTGTGATTAATCTTGTTTTTTCAATTGTTTTCATAGTCTCCAACTTGTCACGTTTCCTATACTGAAATATTTTTTGAAATGCTTTCTCACGAATATCTGGCCATTCTTTAACAGGTAGAAAAAGAAGAGATTTATGCTTGCTTCTTCTCAGCTTAGGAGGCCCTGCTGGGGGAAGAATCCCTTGATGTACCTATACCCCGACACCCAAGAAAACATCCCCGCTACTATGAGGCGATAACGGAGATTCACAAACAGATGCCCCTTAGAAAAAAAATCGACTCACAAGTAATTCTAAGTAGGCAACATTGACAAAACAGAATTTAGTCAGGTTAGGGAATGCTCTCGTGAATACTTCATTGGGCCGGAAATGAGATACGTGTGCATAAGACTGAAACTGAGTACATTTGCCTTCAGTTAGCAATCGTGAGTCGTCAAAGAGTGAATCATCTAGTCGAAGGAGAAACTGCCAGCCGACGCAGCCCGTCCGTGAGCCGCTTCGACGGTCTCGTCTCGCACAGAAATCGTCTCCAACACCGCGCTTCGACCCCTTAACTTCCGCTATCGGCCGGTCACATGCGCCGCCCAACGCGGAAAGCGGATCGGCCGCGGATCAACGGTGAACGACCACGCGGTGTGCTGAGGCCGTTCAGTCATCATCACCACTGAGGCAAGCAAACTGTGACGAGCGGTTTCACAATTGGATCGCGACGGTGTTGAAAGATAATTCTCTCCAAGTCAGAAGGAACCCTATTGTATCGATGTCCACTAACGCCGTTTTCAAGGCATAACTTTCATTGATTGAGAAGAAGAAGAAGAAGAAGAAAATCCCGTCCTGCTAAAGAATAATATCATGGTTCATCGCTCGTCATCCAAAGGTAATTATTATGGTTTTATGATAATTGTAGACGAGGATCTATGAACATGAAATCCATTGGCGAACTCCTGTAGTATATTTTTCGACAGTATTATCTTTAACTCTTTTATTTACTGCCTTTTTCTTCTTAATGGCAGGTTATGTTTCGAATTATAACTCGTATGAAATGCTGAGATATTTGCAAAACTCCGGACCACAGGTGTATGCAGTGGAGAACGAACACGCGCTGTTGTCCTTACCGGGGAGCAGCGCACTTCACCACTACACCATCCGGGTCACCGGATGTCCGGAGTTTTGCAAATATCTCAGCATTTCATACGAGTATTATCTTTCTTTTCGTAAGCAGCTATTACAGTAAAGGTTTTTTTTTCTCTGGATTTCACTCCATCATGACCAACTTTTACTCCCACAGACAATCTCATTGAGCCAAATTATGAGCATTTAAGTAGATGTATTCGGCTTATTACATCATCCTCCAGATGGCTATTGGCAGTGTTCGTTGTCGTTCTGGAAGAATGCAAGTTGCAAGGTGGAAAAATTCCTTCCCATCCAACGCCATTGCCAACTGCTTGTGATCAAAAACTCGTGTCTGCGAGGAAAAGCACACTGGGCTGGCGCTGTGGAACTCAAGAAGAAAATGAACTGTTCATGTTGAAACAAAATTCACACCAGAACTTAACTGGCGTTATAGGAAACAGTTGCGGGAGAACGGACCAAGAGGGAAAGTGTTGAGGTCTGCACGACACATGAAGGCTGGTCATTTAAACAAAAAAGTATGCTGGTAAAGGGAAGCCTTACTTCTCAAAGGGTTGTTTTTTTTTTAATGATGTTTTACGACTAATTCAATTTATTCAGTCTAGCCAAAGCCAGCTATAACTATAATTTAACCAACTATAGGGCTAGGGGTGCGTGTGGAGCAGTGGTCGGAGACGACCTGCAACACACAAGAGGAATCGATCTCCGCGCCCATGGCTCACTAAGCCTTCCATCCTTTCGGGGTCGGCAAATTGGTACCATACTTGTCTGGGAGGATAGCAGCACTGGCTCGATATATCGGGAGGCTACCGCGAGTCATTGTAAAGGCCAGATGTGCATTCAGTCATCTCTTACGGTGCTTAGTGAATTCGAATGCATTGTGCATCCCTGGAGGGTTTGACCAATGCCGAGAGCTTTATCCTTTTCTTTATTATAAGGCTTTTTGTAGTAGATCGAATACTTAACAAATAGGATATGCTGTCAGTTTTATCAAGAAATTCCCATTCTTCACTGGCAAGGTTATTTTGTGCTGTCAGAGGTATTTTGATCTGTAATAATTTCTGGTTACCAAAGCGAAACTTCTGGTTTTGATTGATCGTTAATTTTCAGCGTATTCTGATGATAAGTTTATCCGACACTCTTGTGATTTGAACTGTAATTTCGACGACGTAAAGAAGTGCCGTTGGAAAAACATGGAAGATAAGTGGGGATTGGATTCGCTCGACTTTCACCTTTTTGAGAAAGTTGATTTCACTGAGTTTCCGGCTCTACGAGTCCTCCCTGGTCCTACAAAGATCCATCAAGGTGAGCTCTAAGTTTCTATTAAAAATGTACGTGCTTCCCTATTTAGACAACATCCACATTTGCTCTCTCATGTTCCTTCTTTTCATTCTGACCAGCTGTAAGACTTAGAGAGCTTATGATTGAATCTTATGGTCTACGTATGATAATTTTCACCCGCTAAGGTGCAGTGCTATTTATAGTTAAGCAGGCATCAACGATACCTTATTCATCTTTTTAACGCTCCACAGCCGCCCTGTGGGGATTCACTTGTTTGAGTAACTCGAGGAACGCAACAGTATTTGTACGGGATGCACTAATTTAGAGAATTTTCACAATCTAGTGTCCCTGACTTGCTCGTCGGATTCCGCAACGGGCACGCATTGTGCTCAAACGCATACTGTAGCGTTCCACCAGTGTAGACATGGTGTCTACTAGTCGATTAGCACCCGGATTTCTGATTAGTGAAGTCGTTCGGAAAACATTTTTTTGCTTATTTGTAACCGAAGAGTGCAGCTTTTCCCGACCAACGCCCACAGTGCTGAAGCCAACACCTGCTTTCTACGAGCTACCAGATGATAACAAAAGGCGTAGCAAGATAGTCCTATGTGTTAAGATAAACTAACGGGAAAAAAGCCAGACGTAAATGTGTCTTTCTGGCTGCTTCCTCAAACCATTATGACACTTACGAATACCAGTTGCTGCCAGAGTGTTAATATGTTTGGTTTTGGTTCGCACTTAAATCTTTACCTCTCATCTGGAGACGTCTGAGATTCTCCTCAACCCATGACATCAAGGTGATCGATCTATGGAGTACTCGAGCCACCAACGTCTTTTTGACAACACATATATGGTAGGGCACTTGAAAATCGTGAGAGATGAATGCTTTAATAAATGTGAAAGCTACACAGAATGAATGCCGAGAATTCAAATGAAATACAAATTTCTTCAATGAAAGTAATAAGGTTAGACCATGTTGTAGTCAATGGTTCGCGTAAAATTAGAAGGATACGCACTATTCATAAAATTTCCACGCTATTAAGCGAGTTGTTGTTTTCAGTCATATAAATTACTTTGATCAAAACATTAGAATTCCAATTTCAGGAGACAAAATGATCTTCACCGGTGACAAAAAACGGGAAGAGCAGCACGCACTCTACATTTCATCGCAGATCGGATGTCAGAACTCGACCGGAAACCTGACATTCACGTACTGTTTTGTCGGATTTTTAATGCCCGCTTAGGATTCTGTTCTACACTAAATTATTGGCCAGAGAGAATCCTTATATAGCTGGATTTTAAAGGATAGAGAGAACAAAAGCACTTTGATGTATCGAAGTCTTTTCATGCACATCACAAATTGAAGATACCACCGAGTAATCTTAAGCGCCAGCTAGTTCGTAACCGCCTATGTGACCGTCTATGTGCAACTCAAAATTGCATAATTTGCCCCAGTGGTAGAGACGGTGATTGCATGAGCTCGGGTATAGTTTATCCGATCTCCTGTAAGACGTGTGGTGACGAATACATTGGCGAAACGGGTAGACCCCTCTATGTCCGCATGAAAGAACACCTAGCCGGCAAAAATAGACCAAATACCCCGTTAGGCACGCATAGGACCCAGAGACATAACGGGGACGACTTCGAAGTATGTGTCACGATCCTCGCACGCGAATCGAGAACACAGGCGCGAAAAACCCTCGAGGCACTCTGGATTAATTCCAGAAATCCGAAAATGAACCGCAGGGAAGAATGCCTCATTATCACGCGTGATATAGGGCAGTATATAAAACTACTTTTCTGATGTGAGGGGCACATTATACTTCCACGTGATTTCTGTGCGGTTGGTCTCTACGTGACATACTTAGTGGAGACCTCATAGAAAGCGGTGAGTGTGCAAAGCTGTGTTCAAAGTGATTGAAATCTTGGTTTGGAGTTTCTTTGTTTGGTTATGGAGGCGTCTGGCCGAGTGGATTGCTATCAACTTGACCTTTCCAGGCTCTGAAGAAGGCGAAATCCGCCGAAACGTCAGCTTAATCGTGAACAAAGAATAGTAGCACCTCGCGTTTGCTCAACAAAAATACGAAGGACAAATTGAAGAGACCAACTTGTGGCGTCCCATCCAGTCGATCAGATCTAGTTTTGTTCTTCGTTGACTAGTCGACTTCCAAATGACAAGTCATGCAGGGACGGTTGGTACCCCACACAGCGATTGTGCTAGGATCGCTGATCGCATTAGTAACCACAGCAGTGTGCGTGATCGGTACCCCATACGTAAAGTAACGCCACCCTCCACCTAAGAGTTTCAACTATTTGTTAAAAAGGATAACGCTGTCGGCGTTGATCAATCCCTCAGAGATGCTCCATGTATTCGATTTCATTAAGCATCATTGTGTGGGCCTACCAAGGCGTGGGAAGAATTAATGAGCACCAGATGGAGAGTCTCACAGCACAAAGCTACAATAGTCCGTTTTCTGTCTAGTTTAAAGATTTCTGTAAAAAACTGTGTAAAAAGCAAATTTCTCATAGAAACATGTATTCACAGAGAGTGTGTAATGAGAGCTAATTTTTTTCTTAAGAAATCGGTCCCTTGGTCACCGATCGAATTGCAGATATTGGTCGTACAACAGTGCGCAAGTGGAAGTCGTGCTGTTTGAAGACCTTCCAAATAAAGGATACAAAATGCTGTACGAAAAACCTTACGTCGACTGCGGTAAGTCAGTTCCAATGGAGCTCGTTCCGAATTTAAAATTGCCACATTTACAAAAGTTTTGTGATCGATTTTGCTCGTAAAATGTTTCAAGTCCAAAAGCCTGCCTTTAGCCATGCTTAGTTTAAGAGAACTAGTTTTTATATACCATTGCTGTATAAGTGTGGTAAATAATGAAAAAAGAACGCATGCGCTTACTAACCTCACATGTCTCGTGCTGCCTTTCGAATATGGAGCGCCTGTGGCGCAGTGGTCGGAGGCGCCCTGCAATACACATGGCTTCGATCCTGGCCCAAAAAGCTCTCTATTCTCCCGGAGTCGGCAAATTGGTACCAGACATGTCTGGGAGGGTAGCAGTACTGGCACGATACATCGGTAGGCCACCGCGAATCACTGTAAAGGCCAGATGTGCACTCGATGACCTCCAACGACGCTTAATGAAGTCAAATGCCTGGCGCATCCCTCAAGGATAGCTCAACACCCAGAGCTTTATCCTTCCCATCCCTTATACCTTTCGAATGAGCTAAAACATGGCGGAATTATGGAGCAGTTTCCTACCAATTCGAGATGACGGACTAGCGAAGGAACTGTTTAGGAATGTGCGCCATTTTTCAGTGCACCTCTCCTTGTCGCGTTCCATTGTTTTGAATTCGGTAAACATTCTGCCTTCTTTGTTTGTTGATCTCTCTTCAACTATGAATTTCTCTAAAATCCCTTGAACGAGTGGCACAAAACTGGGCGTCGTTGTCGATTTTTGTTGGAGATATGCTACTAATGTTGCGTACTTTTGTCTGCCATTCAGGAACGCTGAAGCTGAACACCGAATGCCGTGCCGAGATTCCCCCACGCAAAACACCTTTCAGGTTCGTTTATTTCTTTGTTTCTTTCCAGTTTCTCTCTCAATCTTTCCTACAGTTGCACTTTTGGGTCCTTTTAGCTAAGTCTACTATAAGAAGAATCAGCAGCCGATTATCACTGCATTCTCCTTACGTTTTACAGATTGTTTTCCTGTGTTCCATACAGTTCTTCTAAATTTATTAATTTTAGTTTAAAGGACATCCTTTTACGATTACGGTAATTTCGTTTGAGATTTCTCCTCGTATATGGAATAATTAGAAATGTCTACTAAAAAGATAAGATAAATTAAATGGATAGACAACAAGTGGAACTAATTACTTTGCAGAAACTAAAGAATTCGAATAATGCGTCTGACACTATATCAAGTCACTTAAAAATTTCAGCTCAAAAAATTTTTCTACGATGACTACTACGAGAGCGCCAACTTTCAGAATTGCTTTCCGAGCTTACGACATGTCAAATCCGGAGGGTTCGTTCATTATGCTGGACAACTTCATATACACCGCCTCGCTGTGTAAAGTCGGAAGTGCGTTTCTTTATGAGATTACGGTCACCGCAACCAGATTAATTTCATCTACAACAAATGACCGACTTGCGATTTCATACAGTCAAGTGGCTGAAAGATTCTTCACATTTGCGAACGTTTTCTGGCGGATATTAGGTGATCTCGCTGTCTTCACGTTCGTAAGAAATATTACTTCTCTACAAGCTTTCCTCATCTTGTTGACATTTTGCGCAATACTTTTGGTCAAATGCTGGACATGGTAAACGAAAAGCATGCAATGTTATAATAATTTAAGAAGTGTATTAATAGTCCACAAAGCATGTAGAAAGTTATATCAAGTGGAAGTGCTCACGATGCGGGTTCAATGCAGTCTGTGAAATCCAACAGAGTTTCGAAAACAGTTCACGTTTTGGACTTGTGACAACTTTTAAGAAGAGCCAGTGAGAAAAAGTCGTCGTCGAAAATCCTAGTTTCACAATGCTGGAAGTCGATGTCTTGGATTCATGGGTCTTACTCATGTGAGAGATCGTAAAATGATTAGCGCTAATCAAAAGCGACCGTGCATTTCCTTCAAAACAAGGGTTAATATAGGAGGTGAGCTTCCTGTTGCAAATGCCACGGATCGAGCTGTATGCAGCGCAATCATATTCATTTGTATGATCTTTTGTTTGTATATTTCCCTGTATAAGGGTCGAGCCTTGTACATGGCTTGGTTCAAAGTCTGCTTACAGTTGAATGAGAAGTGCATATAGTGATCCGTGGGCGTATCCAAAAAGTAAACATAGCTCGTATGAAGTGCTGAGATACCTGCAAAACTCAGGACCACAGGTGTATGCAGTGGGGAACGAACGCGCGCTGTTGTCCTTACCGGGGAGCAGCGCACTTCACCACTACACCATCCGGGTTCTTCGCTCTGCATGTATCTCAGCTAGTTCTATCGATCTTTTTGCCATCATTCCCGCCTTAATGTATGCGTGAGCAACCTGGTGGCTGCGTAAACAGGATGAAAGATCACTCAGCATTACTGAAGGCTTGGTCGAAAGGACGATGCGATGAGTATCCCGTGTCACGCAAAAGAGAAAAGGGATCCGAAGCCCCGACCTACGTCAAAGATCAAAAATCAAGGATGCCGTTCAGTACGCCAAACAATCGAAGATATGCTGGGCCGAACACGTAGTGTGTGTGTGAATGACAACCGATGGACAAGAGCCGTTAATAAGTGGATTAGTTGGGATTTCAAACGCGCAGAAGAAAGACCACTGACCTTATGGTTAGAGTTTTCCCGAAAACTCTAGAAGAAAGATATGCTAAACGAGTCCCTAAGGCGAGCAGATCCCACTGGGCTACTCTTGCACGCAACAAGAAGAAATGGGAGATTTACCTGCGTTCGCTCGAGTCACTCGACAGTCAACGGGACAACAGGTGATTCAGGTGATTACGTTTTCACGTGATCCGACATTAAATATATCACCTTCTGTGTATCCGGAAACTACTTTTCTTCCATTAGGGGCTGTCTCAGATTACGTTGGTACCAATTTACCGATATCGAAGGGATCAGGGCTTGGTGGGATGCAACGGAATCTAGTCATTGCCTTCATAGGTTGGTCGTGCGCGTTATGAACGGTGTTGCTATCACTGCGCTACCCGTTCTCAAAGTTCTCATAATGCTTTCCCGAAATTAGTGCCTGAGGAGCATTCAAAAAGAAGTAAAAGCTCTTTATGGTATGATGCGATGCGCGAATCAGCAGTTACTCTAAGTGGATTCTAGACTGGTTCCTTCATAAATGATTATTGCAGTCGACATGGGTGATGATTTCTCATCAGTGCCACTTGAGTCAATAGCAAGTGGAAAGCCGATTCGAACCGCATCCGATTTAGATTGCAGGGACTTCTATTCATGCAGGTGGCGAGCATTCGGAAGGGCATCTAAGGTATTACCGCTTCAGTGTTCCCACAACAATTAACAGCTTTTGTTTCAGCCATGGCAAATGTCGTCGTCGATCCTTCCACTGCAGCTGATTTTCAACGCAACTGGCAGTTACATTCGACCTGAAGGTACCTACGCCTTGCTGTATATCGAGCAGGATAACAAGGTAGCCTATCTAAGTGGATTACACTTTTGTGGAAAACATACGTGAATAAGGATTTTTTAGCATCATCACAAAAGGCACAACAAAAGACTTTTTTCTCAAAATTTCAACGTCTCACTTCCATGAACGGCGATAAAACACATAGGCAAAAGAGCATAACGTTTCTAGTAGTTTAGAATGCACAGCCACAAGATGTGCGTTCGTTCCCTCTTGCAAGGCATACAATCCGAAGCCGATTAATGTACCTTATGAAATTTTCTCAAATTTTTCTGAATATCCAGGAGCCTCTTGACTATCTGCGATCGGATCCAATCAGTTGCCAGAGTCAGACTGAGAACACACTGTCATTGAGGTATTTAAAAGAGGTGGTTGGAAGCACCAGAGTTGCTGGACTAGCGCTTTAGGTTCTGGATGACGAAGGATGTTCTGCTGGAGGCGTGTGCGCTGTCACTGATGGATGAGGTGATTGAATGCCATGTGTTGCCGTCGGAAATGAGTCCGGCACCCGTTTCCACTTCGTTTACCACTGCTGCGAAGAATTTTGTGGTGAGTTATCCCGTTTCTTTTACCACATAATACAGTCACACCAAACTTTTGTAAGCGAATAGCAATTTCCTTTTCCTCATATTTATTGTGAACCTCCTATCTTTTTTAAATTAGGAGAATCGAATGGATCCAAACGGTCCAATACTCAAAACTTTAAGAAAAATGGTTCGATGTCAATGAATTCTGTGATCAACAACTAACTATACACGTTGACTCGTTGCCTAAATAGCTTCAATAAATTGCGAGAATGAGTAATTTGCTGCTATTTTTCTAAATCCCGCAGAGAGGGCGCGAGTGGCGCAGTGGTCGGAGGAGGCCCGCAACACACATGAGATCTCCGCTCCTCGGGCTCACCAAGCCTTCCAACCTCTGGGTCGACGAATTGGTACTGGGCTTGTCTGAAAGGGTAACAACACTGACTTGATATAAGGCCACCGCGAGCCATTGTAAAGGACAATATGCATTTAGTCAACTCCATCGATGATTAATGAAGTCGAATCCATGGCACATCCCTCAGGGATTGATCAACGCCGACAACTTTATTCTTTATCCTTTATATGCTGCAGAAATCACGGATGAATTTGACGCACTTGTAAGTTATTACTGAAATGAGAACAATGATTTCATCTTCTGTTTGTGGTTCCTGTAGAGCGAACGTTTGGTGCGTGCTAGAACTGCGCTTTGTTTGTAAGGCGTCGTTAGAGAGCTGATTCAAGAAGAACATTTCAGAAACAACTTTAGTTCCACCTCATTATGACTAATCAGCATGCATTCTTTTATTAGTTAGTTAGTTCGAAGTTGACAAACAGCTTTATTTGGCTAATGTTTCGACGCCTTCGTTTTCCACAGAATCGATGATCCAATTCGATGGTTCGCAGTCGTTGGTGCTCTCGATGTGATGTATTCGTCGTCGTGCCGAGTAAAATCTTTTTCAGTGGAGCACCACTCGTATGAACAGCCTCATTCGGCGATGATCTTTTATGCAGGACGGTTGCTCCTGATAGTGCGCCGTTTTCTTGTTCAGCAATCGCGAGTTTTTTATACAGCATACATTTACTTCCATAAAAGAACACTATTAGGACTATTCTTTCTACTTCTATTCAGCAAACACGAGTTGCTATTTTATTCCTTTATTCACGTACAAGCTGACGTTTCGGCGGATTTCGCCTTCCTCAGAGCCTGGAAAGGTCAAGTTGACAGAAACCTATTCGGCCAAACACCTCCATAACCAAACAGAGAAAACGCTAAACCAAGATTTCAATCACATTAAACACAGCTTTGCACACTCACCGCTTTCTATGAGTCTTCCACTAAGTATGTCGTGTGAAGACCAACCGCACAGAATTCACATGGAAGTGTAATGTGCCCCTCCCATCATCTAGTTCGTAACCGCCTATATGAGTGTCTATGTGCAACGCAAAATTACATAATTTACCCCAGTGGAAAAGACGGTGACTGCATGAGTTCGAGTACAGTCTATCTGACCTCTTGCGAAGCGTGCGGAGACGAATACATTGGCGAAACGGGCAGAACCCTCTGTGTCCGCATAAAAGAACACCTAGTCGGCAAACGTAAAGCAAATATTCCACTAGGCACGCATTGGACGCAGAGACATAACGGAAATTTTGCAGTAAGGGTTACGATCCTCGCGCAGGAATCAAGAACACAAGCGCGCAAAACTCTCGAGGCGTTCTGGATTAACTCCAGAAATCCGAAAATGGACCGCAGAGAAGAATGCCTCATTATCACGCGTGATATTGGCCAGTATATAAACCTGTTATTCTGATAGGAGGGGCACATTACGCTTCCATGTGAATTCTGTGCGGTTGGCCTTCACACGACATACTTAGTGGAAGACTCATAGAAAGCGGTGAGTGTGCAAAGCTGTGTTCAATGTGATTGAAATCTTGGTTTAGCGTTTTCTCTGTTTGCTTATGGAGGTGTTTGGCCGAATAGATTTCTGTCAACTTGACCTTTCCAGGCTCTGAGGAAGGCGAAATCCGCCGAAACGTCAGCTTGTACGTAAATAAAGAAATAAAATAGCACCTCGTGTTTGCTGAACAAAAGTAGAAAGAATTGTTCAATCAATGCCGAGGTTGATAGAAAGTCGGACGTGGGAGTTACTATTAGGACTATCCATCCTGCAAAAGTCGGTGATAAACAACAACCGTTTTCTATCAAAGAGCTCTGCCGGGTGAGGTTACCTCATTCAAGCGGTGCTCCACTAAAGAAGATTTGGCACAATAGGCGACGAAGACACCACACCGAGAGTGCAAACTGCTACGGATCATCAACTCGGATCGATCTGGCTCAGAGAAAGGCGAGGACGCCGAAATGTTGGCCGAGTAAGGCTCCTTATGAACCTCGTGATAGCTTATCAATGAAAGAATACATGTTGATGAATCAAGGATTTAGAGAGTGATCTGCTTTACCAAGCATGTTCTTCCACTAAGCACTATTTGAAAATGTGGGAATACTATCAACATAGTAAACATTTGGACATTACAACCACGATGACGCTGAATATTTGCAAAACTCCGGGCCGCAGGTGTCTGCAGTGGGGAACGAACGCGTTATTACCCTTTCTGGGAGATAACGTGTTCACCACCACACCATGCGAGCATGGTGTGATAATGAACGCGCTAGCTCCTGGAAAGAGTAAAAGCACATTCGTTTCCCATCGTAGACACGTGCGATCCGTAGTTTTGCAAATATCTCAGCATCATTGTGGTTGTATTTCGAATTATACTCTATTGTGGAAAATTATAATAGGCAACAAATAAGAAGTTGGCGTTTAGAAATTAAATCGTTCGCTTATTCCATATAATTCTTAGTTATTGAAATTAACGATTTCACTTAGCGTTTCTCATCATAAGAATGTACCCATTCCAACAACTTCGTTGGCCTCTCTTTTTTACCCTTTATTATTGCTTGTAGAGAATCCAATGTTTAAAAATGTGGGCATCCCTTCACTTAATAGGCTTGTTGCAGATTACGATAAGAGTTCGCTCGTTCAACCCAGACTTTGACTCCGTGGTGATCGTGGACGACATCTCCTACCGAGCAACTCTATGCAGCGATGCGCTGAATGTATTCGATCTTGGCGAGCACTTCGTTAGTACTCCATTGCTAAGTTTGCTGCTGAACAAGAATGTCAACTCGGCCAAGGTGATTAACCGTCCTTTCTTCAGCTCTTAACCTTTCTCACAAGCCAGTTATCATCACTTACCCTATGTCTTTCTCAATGTCGGCGCACTAATATGCTCAGTGTGGCAAGATGAAAGGAATAAATCGAAAAACAGAAAGCGGATTTCAAATATAAATGCTTGCCAGCACAGCTGCACCATCCACAGAATGCGATCGACATAATCTCACTGAAGTAGTCAATCATTATGGTAGCAAATCAAATAACCCTAAAGTTCACGATTAGTCACTTTCAGTTAAAATTCGCCAACATTTTTAGAATGTATACTTTCGTCTCCTGAAATGAAGTACGTAGCGTAGGAAGTTAAATTATATGAAAAAGGCCCACAGACGGAGATCAGTGTAAGACCTGTTCGTTCTCATATCTCCCAAACTAACCAGTATTTTTCATGTCCTCTCTTATCTCATACCACTTTGTCGCGAAGCAACATTTCGTGTCTCAAGATGACGGATAGAGCGTTAATCGTGGACGAAAAGCGAGCTTCGTTTCACTGAGATGCACGTAGATCTAGAGTATGAACTCCTTGTTTCCACCGCGCTGATTTGGCACGGACTTTCTGTACTCCAAGGACTAATTCATTCCTACGGGCGTGGATATGTTCTTGCTTATGCGAATTGTATTCCACAGGTCAGTTCCACCAAAGCGTGGCATAAGGTGAGAGGAAAGTATACGAGAGATGATTAGGAGTCGCCTCGAACAAATAAGTTCCCGTCTACTTAAGGAGAGACTGGCAAGCTACCTGTGAGTACACACAGCCCCCACGCTCAGAGCTCAGCACGCTATACGTGGGCATCAAAAAACTGGACACAATAAAATAAATGCTTCATTCCACTAAACACGAAAGAGTCCCAATAACGGCAGTGTTGGGGAGGATGAGTACGGAGAGGGTGCTAACATCTCACGGCCACTCTAGGCTACGTTAATCAAAAAGAACTAAGGTGACGATCTGTTCCTACAATGTACGCACACTTGCATGTGATTCCTCAATAGAAGATTTGATTATCCAGACAAAATGGATAAGGTATGACGTTGTCGGCCTGGCTAAGATAAGACGACACCTTCCTTTCAACGCCGTTTGTGACACTGGAGAAGAACTGTTCCTCGGAACATGAGACATTAGAGGAGCCGGCGGCATCGGCGTTCTCGTCAACACGAGTTTGACCATGAACATCGATTCATTCGAACAACTAACAACCCGAATCGGATGTTTACGATTTAAAAGATGTGGACCAATACCATCTTTGAAAATATTCGCCGTCTACGCACCGATAACAAGTTATGACAGAGAAGAAGTTGAAGTCCTTTATATGGACTTGAAGAAGTTCTGCAGAGTAGATCAATCGTTCTTTGAAGTTATCACAGCTATCTTTTTCACGAAGAATACACGCGGGAGAACGTCTGGAGGGTGTCACATCAGGAACCACGAATTGGAAAGGAACGAGCAGTGTGAACGGCTGTCTCAGTTTAAAACCACTATACATTGGGACTTATTCAGTTCATTAGTTAGCTGTTAGGAAGATTCCGTTCTCGATAACATCAAAGTGGAATGCGATCGGCTCATTCAGTATCTTCAAGTTACCGCTAAGAAAGCAGTTAGTTCGAAAGTCACCAAGAGGCGTCTGTCGCCAGAAACACTCGAGCAGATGCGCATGCATGGAATCATACGAGCTACAGGTAACTACTAATTCGCCTCCGAACCTGCAAAACAATGCAGATAATAGTGCAGACAGGTGACAAGATATGATCTCAAAGGGAGAAGAACGGCAGTTATGGTCGAAGATGCAGCGGCTGGAAAAGCATTCGCAAAGCCTACCGAATCTTCGCGAATTACGGAACTAAGGTGACTGCACCCAAATGCCCATGCGGAAGAGTCACAGCTTCCAGAAGGGCGATGGTGAAAATCATTCACGATTACTACTCGGTCCTCTTCAATAGCCACGTCCTACTGTCCTCAAATAAAGTAGAGGATGGATTTGTCGTCCCATTGGTTCTGCTCTTCGAAATCCGAAATGCTATTTCGTTGCTGAAAAGTCGAACAAAACCAGGTATGGGCACGAAAAGAGCTGAAAACCTGAAGAAATTTCCCCCAGTTGTCATCAATGCATGGACGCGGCTCTGCACACGTTAACCGTCAAACTGCAAGTTTCCTGTGCAATGGAATTCCCATTGTTCAATAAGAGTGATCTCAATGAGATCCTGTCATCATAAAGAGGTCCCAGAGAGGGAGAGAGAGAGAGAACAGGAGAGAGAGAGAGAGGGTAGAGAGAGTATAAAGAGATAGGTTTTTGCCGTCATATGAATGGGAGAAGGGATCCTATTTTCACGTCAACGATCACAAATCAAGGGCACCATTCAATGCTCCATGTCGAAGATAAAATCGGCCACTCATGTAATGCTAATAAATAATAGCCGATGGATAAAAGCCATGAGTAACTGGATTCCTCGAGATCTTAAACCTACTGCAGGAGGTTCAACGAGTCCATAGAGGGAGCAGAACCCACTGAGCTATTGTTGCACGCGGTAGCGAGAAATGGAAGACTGACTTACAGACGCCTGTTCGATTTACTGGCACTCGACAATCAACGAGGCGATAGGTGATGAAGGTGCAATTTATTTCACAGAGTTCCTTAGTGATAAATTTCGAGCTAGTTACTCGTGAAGCTGCGCAGAATTTTCTCAGCCGACGTACAAGGAAACAAACATAGATGAGAGGCTAGAAAGCGTTTGTCCTAAGATTTGGGTGGGTCCTGAGGATTGACGCTATGGCAGATTGTGTGAGTAGATTTTATCTTGCATTTCGCAACTAAGCCTGTTATCAAGTGACTGGGAACTACACAGAAGGCCATTCGTGATCTCCTCTAACAAATAAGGTCAACATGTATTCCACGGTGAACTCCAGCTAACTTTATGAATGCCCTTACATCATAACGTGGGCAATTGGCGTCCGTTCCGCGAAGAATGTTAAGAATAAATGGTTTCACACGAAAATGTGATGATGTTTGTATTCGCTGAATAAAATAATGATAGGTGCTCATAAAAAAGATGGCTTTGAGCACGAATTTTAGCTAGATTGAAAAGTTTTATAACAATGCGCAAATACAGCATCTTTTCTTGTACCAGCATAATTATCAGTCACGTTTCCAAACGCATGGCTAGCTGCATTTTCGGAACTTCGGCCACTACGAAGCAAAGGGTTGCTTCATATTTTCTTCATGACTGTGTTTATTGTTAACAGTCACTATAAGCACCCGCATGGTGTGGTAGTGAACACGTTACTTTCCGGAAAGAACAATAGCACGTTCGTTCCCACCGCAGACACCTGCGGTCCGCAGTTTTGCAAATATCTTAGCAGCATTGTGGTTATTTCACAAATAATACCCTGCCGTAAAAACCTGTAAAAGGCAGTAAATAAAAAGTCGACATTGTGGCTCACTACAAGGATTGTCTGATGGACTAAAACTTCCCAAAGAGCGCTCCATAATGACCTAATGGATTTTTCTCTAAATTCTTCGTATTCTTCGGAGCTCCACAACCTCTATGGAAGAACTGTGATACACAACTTCGAATTGTGCTGTATTTAAAACATCTTCGTCGCACATTTGCCGCTTTCTATGAGTCTTCCAATGAGTATTCCATGTGGAGACCAACTGTACAGAGCTCACATGGAAAGGTAATGAGCCATTCGTACCTTGAAACATGAATCTCAGATGTTGGGTGAGGTTGACGGGTGATTGCTAATAGCACCGATAGAGCAGAAGCATAGATGGGAGAAAAGCAAAGCTAAGGTCTCGGGTGGTGTGGTGGATAGCATATGAGCATCTCGCAAGAGTAATCGCAGGTTCAAAGCACACAATAGATTATGAGTTCTGTTCATCTCTCAGCATTCCTGTAGTTTTAGAATGCGTTGCCTTTTCAGAATTTTACACACATTAGACCTTGTGGTAAATGTGGAGTAATTGCCAGAATAGATATATGTCCATTCACTTTTATCCTCTCTCACATTGCGAATTGAAAACCAGTGTCTTGTTAGAATAAGTTTTCTCCTAGTAACGACAAATTTAGGAGCTCTCTTGCGACTTCGCTCGTCGTGCGGCCAACTGTGTGTGGGGGTCAACGGAATCGACAAGAAGCAGTGAAGAGAATGAGATTTTCGCAAATCAGTGGATGATAGGTCATGGTCCTTTAAATCAAGAGAAGCTCTACTCGCTTACCGGTTTCACTAATTTACCAGGTGACAACGTTCGTCTTCTTTTTCATAGGAACACTTCAGTGTAATTAGAACGAAAACATTTACGGCAAGTAGGCAAGGCAAAAGGCGATAATTTATACTACGCAGATGAAGCGACAGTTAAAACGTCTTTTAGTGATGCTACCTCCTCCCACGCTTCTCCTCTCTCATAATTTTTCAAAGTGTTGTTTACATTGCAAAACATTATTATTCAAAAGCAAAGACTCTTGAAAACTAGTATGATCCCTCTCAAAATCGATTCGAGTTTACATGTCATCCTCTGGGGTTATGCTATTTCTTGCTGGTTGATCTAGACGGCGAGTTCGCAGTTGCCCGAATGGAAACTGGTGGGTCGACCATGTTGCTCTCCGAGGTGATTCGATGCGCATTAGACGATGTGAGCATCCAGTTCAGTCTCTGGCTCACAGGAACTGCCAAATTACAGGTGAACTTATTGTGTTACTTCTTTTCTGTTTCAAGGTGTCGAAAGCAAATGAATCTAAATCCTTATTGTGCTCAAATCGCTCTGCGAGATGCCGACTTCCTATTCGTTCTGTCAAGGAATTTCAAGTAAGATGAAAATTTGCCTGTGCATAGCATTCTTCAACGTCGGTGAAATTGACCTTTATTTCAAATGGATCGCGATCCATCTACCACTTAAGTAGATATACATAATTCTAGGTTTGTTTGGTTGACGAGTCCACCCCTTTACTTCTGGATTGTCAACCGGCTTCGAGCGGCCCGGTCGTTGTGGATTTACCTCGCATTGAAAGACCTTTCCGCATCGCACTTCGAGCAGAGTCTCCCGATCAAGGGATGGTTATCGTTGACGACATCAGTGTACAGGCTAGTCTCCTGAGGGTATTTGGTCTACACAGCCACATTATGCTCGCTAAATTCCATTCGTAGGTATAACACATGGCAGTTGTATTCCAGGGCCATTTGTGTCCATCAGTACTGCGACAGCACTCTTCTAAGTCCTATCATCCACTGGCGGACCAACCCGACCCAAATGCGTGCCGGTTGCTTTCATGCGATTTTAAACACGGACATACCTGCCTCTACGAGTCAAGCCAAATCCAGAATAGTGCCCGTCATGAGGCTTGTTGTTGATAATTTTTCAAACGTCTCAATTCTATTTTTCTTATAATCTACATTTACAACTTTTTCAGTTGTTTTTTTCAAAAAACATGGAGTAATTGTTTGAACATTTAGCAATTATTAAATTTTTGAAGCCGTAAAATTACATACAACAAGGTTTCGTCTTTCTTCCAGATAATCCATGGATCAGCTGTGTCTCGACTCGACACCTTCCACGGTATATCGATACTGGAATCTCCGACATTTCATCTTAACACCATCTCTCGGCTACATTTCAACTACACCATGGAGGTAGGATATAGTTTATTCATCATCATTGTTTATATGACTTTACATCATATAACTCTGAATACTGACACTTCCTTCATTTGATTCCTTGCCTTGTGTTCGAAATCCATGAAGGTCTTCGGGTTTTCATATGAGCTCAACTCCTACCTGACGATTTTTCTTGTTCTCCATAAACGCTTTTGATTGCTGGAGGAGAACATTCGGTTTGATATTCTAAAATAGCTGTGCTAGCGTGGTCTCAGTACTTCACCAGTGATAATCGTCAGCGCTTTTGAATAGGAATCTGGTACTGATTTGCTGATCTCTGAAAGATGGGTGGCTTAGCTGGGCCGTTGCATCGATGAACGAGCTACTGCGTGTGTATCGTTGCAGGTCATCTTTAAACACTGCGCTTCCCGGCTAGTCTAGTTCATTATTAACCGGAATAAAATTAAAACTATGGTCCCATTATTTTATGCTAGGACCAAAGAAATATGAGGAAGAAAAGCAATCAAAATTATGTTTTGGGTCATATAAATATCAATGTCTAGTAATATTTAATAAAACATTTATCATTGCGTGAATGGGAAATTGTATCACAGGGCGAAGCCCTGCTTTTCGTCTGCAACGACAGTGCAAACAAAGAGCTGGAAAGTTGCTTCAAAGTGGAAGGACGAGAAGGAGAGGACTACATCGAGATGCTGCCCAGTGATACGAAGGTAAATTGTCTTCGATGTGATCCATTCTGAACATTAAAACTCGACAATGAACACACAACCTCTATGACCACCGACTGGATTGTCTATATGGAGCCGAGCAGCACTATTAAACGCCTTTTTACACAACTATGTGAGCGCTGTTTTCCTTTTCTAGAGCGAAAGCAACTATCCGAAACAAGCTATTGTTCTCACAGTGGTGAACTCATGAAACTGCAACGTTAAGACACTCGTTTTACTCGACGCTGTTATAGAAGTAGTACTCCTACTTTTTTTATTTTCATTTCTATATGACCCATCTTCACATCTACTGTGCAGATCCCAGTACTTCTCACATTCAATTCGTTTCCTCCCATCCATTATCCACGAAGATCTTCTAACGTTTACGTATGGATTCGGCTACTGCTTGAAGATTTTCACTTCATCTTAAATGTCGTAGAGTGCTAGCCGAGCCGATTCTGCCTGGAGTCTTGAGAGAGCCGGGTTGGAGCGTTCCAGTTGCATTGCAGAGAGTCATTTTTTTTCCAAACAAGTCCGGTACCAATTTCTTAACCCCATAGTGATGAGAGGCTTGGTTGGTCCTGAGCGGAATCGAACTAGCAGCATGCTCGTGATGACCGACATAACTACCACTGTGCTATCAGCCCCAACATATTAGTGTTATTTAATTCCATTAGCAGGCATAAACCGTCGCCTTCTTATAAACCGAATATGAAAGCAATCCGTTGAGTGCTTAACAGAAAATTCACCCACAACTCGACACCGGATTGAGCTACTTATGGAACCTTTCCGAGCTAGTTGAATGGATTGCAGTTGCGTATCTATCGTACCATAGCTAGTTTATTGTTGTGACAAATTCTTTCTTTCTTTGAATTACGACTTCTACGAAAGTAAATCAAAATCTGCATGGAATCAGCCGCTGGGGTGACCTGGAGAATTTTTGTTCCTCCTGTGAGAATCCTGACCATTTGAAACACATAACGATTTCTGCAAAAGAAAAGCATTAACTATACACCATATGACTGAACAATCACCACGATTTTTGTTATCTACGAGCTCTGTCAAATTTTAAGTGTAGTATACCATTTTTCGACGTTGCAGCTCAAATCCATAAAGCACTAATGGAGTTATTCAATAATGATTTGGTCACTTAAATGTGCTACGTCAGCTGTATCACCAGTCTTCACGTTCATCGTCGAGTGACTCGAGCGGGAGCCAATCTTTCATCTAGGGTTTTCGTGAAAAACTCTGGCCATCGCCTCGGTGGTCTTCCCGCAGTACATTTGACATCCCGAGGAATTCAGTCACTAGCGGCTCTTGTTCATCGGTTGTCGTTCATACGAATTACGTGTCCGAACCATCTTATCTTGGACAATTTTGCGTGCAAAACGACACCTTTGATTTTTGATCGTTGACGCAAGTCGGAGCTTCGGATTCCTTCTTTTATTTTCGTGAAACGGGATACACCTAGCTTCATCCCTTCGACTGCGCGTTCAATAACGCTGAGTGATCTTTCATCCTGCTTATGCAGTGACCAGGTTTCTGATGCGCATACATTAAAACAAGAAGAATCTTGGAGTCGTGGGCATGGTATCGGTGTTCTTCGTTCTCTTCACTACATCCTCGATATTCTTCAATGCTCCTAAATCTGCCCGCTTCCTCCTGTTCAACTCTGGAGCAAAGTTGTTGTTCATCAAGTTGAGTTCCAGGCTTACATGGACGCAGTTGGAGCATTCGAAGATCTTCACGCTGATGAACGTGAATGGGACATGTAAAATCAATCCGTTCCTCATGAACATCGTTTTTAAGATTTACTCGAAAACCATTTTTTCCACAGGCATTATCAAAGTTGGCAAGGACTTGTTCCATCTGGTTAATGCTCAGTGTTATAAGAACGATATCATCAGCAAGGCAAAGATAGTGTAATTGACGACCATCGATTTCAACTCCCATGTTCTTCCATTCCAGTGCTCGCATGACGTTCTCAAAGGTACCAGTGAATATGTTTGGTGAGGTAGTACCGCTTTACCTAAAGTCTATTTTGACGTCGATATCTATCGCTACATAATGGTGATCCTTTGGTTGCAAAATTGTTATACAACGCAGGAAGAATCTTTGTATAATGAGTAGGGACACCCTAATTCTTTGGGCTTCCATGACTACATCTACTTCAACTGAGTCAAAGACTTCCCTTAAATCGACGAAAGTGGGAGAGAGCGGCCTTTTGTACTCTCGCTGTACTTCGATGAGTCTTGTTATCGTGTGGATGCAGTCCATCGTGCTGAATCTTTTTCGAAATCTTGCTTGATTGCACGGCTGTTCTTCATCCAGTGTTTCGGATTTCGAAAGGGAAAACCGATGGTGAGGGATATATCCATTTCCTTTTATCTCTTATGAGGGCAGAAGGACGTGGCTATTGAGGACATCTGAGAAGTATTTGTGAATGATTTTCTCTATTGCCTTTCTGGAAGCCTGTGATTATTTCGTCTGGTAAATGCAACCAACGTGGTTTCGTAATTGGCAAAGTTTCGGTGCGCTTTGCGAATGCTTTTCCCAGTATATGCAGTTTCGTCTATAACTGAATAGCTTACTGTTGTTCCCAGGGTAGACGAGGAGTTTATTTGTTGGAGACGACATATAGCCACCTCCCACGTCCTTCCCAGTCACTTGATTGAAGGGTTTCGGCCGAATTCACTCATAGAACAGAATCGGCATAAACCAGAACACATCCACGCACGCATGCATGAATACGTCTTCGTAAAGACAAAAGGTATGCGTCATATCGAAGCAGAGAAACAAGGCTACATCCCCTGGATCCAGTTGCGTCTCAGGGAAGCATAAGACCGCTTTTGGTTTGCGGCTGACCTCCTATTCACACCTTGAGAACGATCTTGCCTATTAACCGGCACGAAATCCGTTTACGAGGGAGACCCGTGGGTAGATGTGTTATAGTGGAAAAAATGTTGATGAACCATTTCTATTCAATTCCTTTTCTTTGCCTTTTTTCGTAAAACATGGGTAACACAGCATGATAACTTTGAAGATGACAATGGAACTTCTTATACGCTTCTCTTTTATGTGTGGTTTCACGTACCTTCAGCGCTTTTTGTCCTTCAGCATCCTTTTACAACGCTTCTTAACAATAATTATTGATAGCTGTTTCTGCGTAATTGTCGCAATTAACTCTAAAATGGGTAATCAATATTTTGAATTGGTTACTAAACTAATACATGATAGAATGGTGTCTCCCATTGTAAGGATTGGTTCAGCGAGAATGAAAATGAAGGTTACCAAAAAAAGAAGACAAAAAGTTTTGCAGAATTAGTGCAAAGCTGTTCAATCCAGCAGTCGTGGTGACTAAGGAATAACTTTCCTATTGCGATAGGATCACCCCTAAGATTGTTTCGTTGACTCCTCGTTTAATATACTAATATATATAAACGTTTGCCGACTAGGTGTTCTTTTATGCGGACACACAGGGTTCTGCCCGTTTCGCCAATGTATTCGTCTCCGCACGCTTCGCAAGAGGTCAGATAGACTGTACTCGAACTCATGCAGTCACCGTCTTTACCACTGGGGTAAATTATGCAATTTTGCGTTGCACATAGACACTCATATAGGCGGTTACGAACTAGCTGGCGCCTAGGATGACTCGGTTGCATTTCAACTACGTTTACCGAATTCTCTAGACCCGCCTTTCTTAAGCAGCGTTTTATAGCTGCACTTACATCATTTGAGATGAAAGGTAGGATAAACGGAACCTTTTTGTCGCTAGAGTTGTCGTTTGGGGGTTCAGCTGTTAACCGAAAGGTTTTTGGCTCAAGCCCACGCGGGAGCGGAACGCTTTAACGATATTAGACAATTTGCATCACCTTTTCCCTATCAGAAAATGGCTACATTACGAAGTGGTACCGAAAGCCAATTAGTAAAAACATTCTGGTACATTACCTCTCTTCTCACCCCTCTCAAACGAAAAGAGCCCTTGTAAGAAACATGTTTCGAACAGCAACCAACGTGTGCACGGGAACAGAGCAGAGGGAGGAGTCCCGGAACTTGGCGCGGCAAATAGCCATTTCCAATGGCTACGAAACTGTTGCCCGGGATAGGTGTAGAGGAAATCGGAGGCCCCCAAACGACAACTCTAGCGACAAAAAGGTCCCGTTTATCCTACCGTTCATCTCAAATGATGTAAGTGCAGCTATAAAACGCTGCTTAAGAAGAGCGGGTCTAGGGAATCCGGTAAACATAGTTGAAATGCCACCGAGTAATCTTAGGCGCCAGCTAGTTCGTAACCGCCTATATAACCGTCTATGTGCAACGCTAAATTGCATATGTATTCTTTCTTGATAAGCTTGCACGAGGTTGATAAATATATTTATTTTCGGCTAACGTTTCCACGTCTTCGTCTTCCTCAGAGCTGGTGATCCGAGTCGATGGTCCATGCTTATTGTTCGCCTCGACGTTGCGTCTTCGCCTTCGCGTCGAGCCAGATCTTCCTCAGTGAGCCATCTTCTCGAATGAGGCATCCTCACTCAGTGATGCCCTTTTATACACGATGCTGATGGTGGATATATAATGACAATGTCCGGTGGTAACAACTTGTATTTCTTCCGGACATACATCATTGCGCACATCGTGCAGAGGTCGGTGTATCATCAGCTAGCACAAAGCGTAGTAATATTTCGAAACCGACCTTCCCTAAACCTCGGTGTGACTAATCAATATGTATTCTTTCTTGATAAGCTTGTACGAGGTTGATAAATATATTTATTTTCGGCTAACGTTTCGACGTCTTCGTCTTCCTCAGAGCCGGTGATCCGAGTCGATGGTCCATGCTTGTTGTTCGCCTCGACGTTGCGTCTTCGCCTTCCTGTCGAGCCAGATCTTCCTCAGTGAGCCATCTTCTCGAATGAGGCATCCTCACTCAGTGATGCCCTTTTATACACGATGCTGATGGTGGATATATAATGACAATGTCCGGTGGTAACAACTTGTATTTCTTCCGGACATACATCATTGCGCACATCGTGCAGAGGTCGGTGTATCATCAGCTAGCACAAAGCGTNCCTAAACCTCGGTGTGACTAATCAATATGTATTCTTTCTTGATAAGCTTGTACGAGGTTGATAAATATATTTATTTTCGGCTAACGTTTCGACGTCTTCGTCTTCCTCAGAGCCGGTGATCCGAGTCGATGGTCCATGCTTGTTGTTCGCCTCGACGTTGCGTCTTCGCCTTCCTGTCGAGCCAGATCTTCCTCAGTGAGCCATCTTCTCGAATGAGGCATCCTCACTCAGTGATGCCCTTTTATACACGATGCTGATGGTGGATATATAATGACAATGTCCGGTGGTAACAACTTGTATTTCTTCCGGACATACATCATTGCGCACATCGTGCAGAGGTCGGTGTATCATCAGCTAGCACAAAGCGTAGTAATATTTCGAAACCGACCTTCCCTAAACCTCGGTGTGACTAATCAATATGTATTCTTTCTTGATAAGCTTGTACGAGGTTGATAAATATATTTATTTTCGGCTAACGTTTCGACGTCTTCGTCTTCCTCAGAGCCGGTGATCCGAGTCGATGGTCCATGCTTGTTGTTCGCCTCGACGTTGCGTCTTCGCCTTCCTGTCGAGCCAGATCTTCCTCATCGCCATCTTCTCGAATGAGATGATCCGAGCTAAATTGCATAGTTTGCCCCAGTGGTAAAGACGGTGACTGCATGAGCTCGGGTATGGGTTATGTGATCTCCTGTAAAACGTGCGGAGACGAATACATTGGCGAAACGGGTAGATCCCTCTGTGTCCGCATAAAAGAACACCTAGCCGGAAAACATAAGCCAAATACCCCGCTAGGCACGCATAGGACCCAGAGACATAACAGGGAAGACTTTGAAGTACGTGTCACGATCCTCGCACAGGAATCAAGAACACAAGCGCGCGAAACTCTCGAGGCGTTCTGGATCAATTCCAGAAATCCGAAAATGAACCGCAGAGAAGAATGCCTCATTATCACGCGTGATATTGGCCAGTAGATAAACCTGTTATTCTGGTGGGAGGGGCACATTACGCTTCCATGTGAATTCTGTGCGGTTGGCCTTCACACGACATACTCAGTGGAGGACTCATGGAAAGCGGTGAGTGTGCAAAGCTGTGTTCAATGTGATTGAAATCTTGGTCAAGTATTTTCTCGGTTTGGTTATGGAGGTGTTTGGCCGAATGGATTGCTATCAAGTTGACCCTTCCAGGCTCTGAGGAAGGCGAAATCCGCCGAAACGTCAGCTTGTACGTAAATAAAGAAATAATATAGCACCTCGTGCTTGCTGAACAGAAGTAGAAAGATATATTAAATTAATGCCGAGGTTAATAGAAGGTCGGACTTGGGAGTTACTTTTCATTTACTCCCTACTCCTTTTTAATGGCAAAGTATTATGTGAAATGTAACCATAATGATGCTGAGATATAACTCGTATATAATGCTGAGATATTTGCAAAACTCCGGACCGCAGGTGTATGCGGTGGGGAACGAACACGCTATTACCCTTTTCGAGGGCTAACGCGTTCACCACCACACCACACGAGTCCTTTGTTCCACCTTTTTCTCTTTCTCTCAGCCGTGTTATTACCTATGGGGTGTTTGCTGGTAGGCCCTTTAGGTCAAGAACACGGATGAAAGAAAGGCGAAACGGACTCACATAGTGTGGTGGTGAACTCGTTAGCCACCGGAAAGGGTAATGACATGTTCGATCCCCACTGCCAACACCAGCGTACCGGAGTTTTGCAAATACCTTTGCATCGTTATGCTAACTGTATAAATGTAAAGTATTCGTCCGTTTAATTCACTTTTGCAGAGATTACACTTATTAAAAAGCTCCTATAGCTTTACAAGCTTTTTCTTGGTTAGCTTGTGACAACACGTATATAGTCGTAGAACGAACTACAATTCTACCAAATTTTCAATGTACTTCGCAGTGCGATGTTTTGTTGCCTCTCGACATCCCTTATAGAGAACATTCTTCACGAATATTGGAATGTTCTCTATGTAAATCAATTATAACATTTCAAATGCTTCTCCCATGACCTTTTCTCCACTACGATCTGATAACCCTTCCAAACATTTCAAATGCTTCTCCCATGACCTTTCTCCACTACGATCTGATAACCCTTCCAAACTTTTCAAATGCTTCTCCCATGACCTTTTCTCTATGACGATCTGATAGCCGTATGTCTAACATTTCGCTGGCGCCTATCTCGTAAAATATCCCTAGCATTTTAGTTTGATGACTTTCTCTATTAGAATGTCGGCTGCTAAGATATCCGCACACTGTGTCGAACTGGATGAGACAATCAATTTTCAGTTCTAGTGGACGGCTGGGATAAAATTTTCTGGATTGTTCCATGACCTACAACAGCATTCTTCGTGATTTGGACTGGATTTCGTTGTCTTAGCATTGAAAGTGAAAGCATCAGCAACATGAAAATACTCGACATTTTCGGACACCTATAGTCAGATCCCTGATTTTCCGAAGTCGTTGAACAATTTTTCTTGCATATCAATTCGATTAACAGACAAACACTTCATAGGTGACCTTGGTCACATGTCACGTTGCTTTAATCAGTTCCTCCATTTGTCGTCCTGCAACCGTCGCCAGTACATGCGATCAGGTTCGGGTGCCAATTCGCTAGGTGATGTACTGATTTCTCTCCTCATTACCGTGGTCACTACTTCTCAAACGCTGCAAATCCAATATAGCCGGGCCAAAGTGTTCCGACATCACAAGGAGCTTTCAACCTTTGTGGATCAGAAGAAAAATTTGCTGCCTTATGACCCGAATACTCTTACGATAACACCGATTCCTATCAGTATAGAAAATCTGTGATTGCTCAATCCATCGTTCGATAAGCGTGTAAAAAGACGAATTCTTCTGTACACACCAAATGCAAAAGTATAAAGCGAAAAAAGTCCTCGGCGTTGACCTCGCTCAGACATGCATCATGCATTCGACTTCATTATCGTTGGAGGTGAGTGAATGCATATCTGGCCTTTACAATGACTCACGGTGACCTACCAATGCATCAAGCCAGTCCTGTTATCCTGCCAGCCAAGTCTGGTGCTAATTCGCCGACCCCGGAGGGATGGAGTTTGCTGAGCCATGTGCGCTAAAATCGCTTCCATGTGTATTGCACAGCGTCTCCTGCCGCTGCGCCACGCCAAATGTACCAAACGCGGCCCATTCATCACCAAACGCCAAATGCAAATGTATAGGCACGTAAAATATCTGAAAAGTGTGAAACCTCTAGATTTCCAGGTATACCTCATTGCAAAACTTGCCGAACGATCGAACAACTCAGTCCCGCTGTCCGGACGTCTTACGTTGCACCGACTTCAATTGACGGATACGCTAGATATTAACGCATGTTGAATTTTATTTATGCGTTGTACTCATAGTTTTAGTTTATGAGACCTGTGAATCCAAACAGCAGCTCTTAAATCAACACACAGTGTCATTTCTGTAGGTTTCAGAGGACTATGTCTTCTCAATTCCACTCCCAAGCAATTACACACATATCAGAACAGCTGTAAAAATTTACTCGTACTAATCACTAAGTGCAAATAGAAGAAAACACAGATGCTTCCCTATATTCCATTTATAAGCATTAAAGAAAAGATAATAAATAAATTTAATATCATAGACTACAACACTTCATAACCGACAGTGAACATAACATAAAAAGAAGAGAAAACAAGCAGAACAAAGACATCACGACAGCATTTCGAAAGTCTACCCAGTCTCTGTTCTCAAGCACGAAGCTACACATTTCATAAATTCACTTCAGCTGAATGGTAAGTGCACAAGGATAAAGTACATTGCATATAATGAGCTGTAACAGTATAAAGAAAAAAAAAAACGGAGAAATGTTATCAAAGAAAATTCGTTAAACAATTCAAATTAGTGGCTCTATGCAAAAATGTAACGAATGTAGGGAACCTCAACGTCTTCATCGGTGTTCCGATCAGTTGCCATTACTTCCAAAACCAATGATTTCTGATACTCCGGCACTGTACGCTTCGACACATCTTCCACTACTTCCTTTACACTATAAGAAATGGTGATTTGACAAAATTATTCATGTTATATACATGTGAAAATTCTTTAATAGACTATGTATCAATTTCGATAAATGGAAAATACGGTGGCATTCCGCACCTTCACAGCGACATTTCCTAGCCTTATAAAGAAATTGCTCATGAAACAACTTGGTTCTCCACTCCGTAATGCTCAGCGTTTCGCTGTTAACGTAATTCAGCGTACATACAGATTCCAAAAGTACGAATAATAGCGTTTAGAGACCGTGCTTTTACCGTTATTCTCGTTGCCTTTACTTATAGATCTGCCTACTGAACCAGTGAAATAATAACAGAGAACATGAAGAAATTTTAAAAAAATAACCCAGCAACATTTAGTGCTAAATGAGAATAAGAATGAACCGTTGCATCCACACCTCTATAAAAGACTTGCATAGAACACTTCTAGCCCAACACTTATACTTATTCCACGGCTACTTCATACTCCACAAACTGATAGAATGGTGATCAAATAGAAAGAAATAATATTAAGCCATTCTTCATTGCTAACTTTCCTTCCTGGACATTCATTTCAGCGCGTCTTACCTACAGAAAACGAAACTTTCATGTCTATAGGAAAGAAACGAACTCCATAGGCATTCGATGAGCACGTTTCTTCGCGTCCATAAAAAATGAATAGATCAATGAAACACCGGAAGACAACATGGTCACTTCAAGACCTGTTTCGCCCTGAAACAAAAGAATATTCCTGTTAGCTTTTTTCGTGTATGAACTTCCATTCTCTATCTGCTACATACAAACTTTTCTAGAAATGGCTTTGTTTATAGATAAAAAACCACAAACGTTTAAGGAGAAGAGTGAACATTGGTGGACTAGCCAAAAAAGGAAGCCTTAGGAAAAATTTTTTACCTGAATCCAGTCTACGGCCTCTTGTAAAGTCTTCGGGCCTTTTATATCTAATCGGTCCCATAAAGTGAAAGTAGAATTATTGTACTGCAACGATAATTTTAAAACCTGCTAGGTCAGCTTTCTAAGAAAAGGTTAAAACCTTTTTCACTGGTGCAGGAATAGGTTCAGAGAACCCGAAGAAGGGTAGAGATAGATTGATGAAGCCGTTCTTGAAGGAAGAAATCGGTGTCTTTGTTTCTTCTTTACAACCTACTATCTGGAATAAACACATGTTGTGCTATAAAGGTGAGAACTCAACATTATCGCAACTTGACAGGAACTGTAACAATAAATTGCAGTTCACTTTGTATAATTCTGTACAAACTAGGCCAGCAATGGTCGCCGTGGTTGTTGCTATGGCAGGAATAATGCGCCCAGCAATTTGTTTGGTCTGCAATTAGAAAAATCCAATATAGCCAACCATTTCGCAAAAGTGCCGTTTAAACGTGTACCTTCATCCGATCTGCTGGTTGGATCGAATAGTTCTCAGCTCGTAGATTGGAAGCTGCCGTAATGAACTCCATATGATGATTGGTGTCATCATCCTAAACAAAATTCAATAAAAGGAAAGTAAGAAAAGCGAATATGTAATAATTCGTGCACAAACAGTAGTGCTGGACGATGACCAACCTTCTCAAAATCAATCGGGCTTAGTTTATGAATAGATTTGGTGTTGAGACGAGCAAGTTTCACTTTAAGCTGTTCCAGCATCGCATCAGCGTTAGCTAAATTGGTGAGTTAAATCTGAAAACTGTGAAAAAAAAATACAACCACAACGATGCTGAGATAATCGCAACACTTGGACCTAGGGTCAGATCGGACCACGAGCTCTTTCCGGGACTTGCGCATTACACAATGCACCACTGAGGCTACTGCTTCTCGTTTCTCTCTCAGCTAGTTTTCTACCTAACGCTGCCATCAGCAATCACCCGTCTGCGGAATTGAAATGGAAAGCACAAATCGGCACTGAACTCAGTTAGGCTGAGGCTTTAGTCGAAATGACAATGTTAACCTTTTGTTTGTAAAAAGAAAATAAAATAATACAGGGCAAATAAAAGGTCAACACTGCGATTTCGACTATAGCCTCGACTTAACTGTGTTCAATGCCGAGTTGTGCTCTCCAAATGAATTCCGCTGACAGGTGACTGCTGATGGCAGCGTTAGCTAGAAAATTAGCTGAGAGAAACGCAGACAATGGGCCTCCCTGGCGCAGTGTGCAATGCGCAAGCCGCCGGAAAGGATAGTCGTGGTTCGATCTGGCCCTGGGTCCAAGTGTTGCGAGTATCTCAGCAACGTAGTGGTTGTATTTCACATCACACCCTGCCATGAAAATTATTTTAGGCAGAAAATAAAAAGTTAACGTTCTGGAATCTGTAATATTGAGCTGGAAAGAAAAACAAACATTCACCATCTTCCACCTCCGCGTTCTCTTTCGCTTCAGCTTCAGTTACCGCTATCTTAACTCCAGCACGTGGTTTAAATGGAGGCGGTTGCACGGAACACGCAGTCTGCAACAAAAAAGTGATTTGGTTGGTAGCTAAGGCAAACAAGGCCACCTCCAGGCAGATGCTCAGCTATAAAAGATGTCCTAAAAGATAACACAACTCACTGTCACGAGAACGATGAATAAACTTAAAACTAAAAAGCGTCAAGCATCCATTCAAAATGTTTCTTAGTAAAAAGGTCATTTCTGGTATCAGCTTCAACAAAGTTTTAACTTTTTACATACTGCCTATTCTTTTTTCTTGATAGGGTATGATATGAAGCGGAACCACAAGAATGTTGAGCTATGCGTAGAACTTAGAACCACAGTTAGGTAGCGAATTCGCGATTACCCTTTTTGGCTGCTCACATGCTACCCACCATAGCAACCAAGGCTCTTGTTTTGTCTTTCTCTCAGCCACATTTTCACTCTATCGGTGCTATAAGCAACCTGAGGTTGCGAGTTGTGCTCACACCTCATCAATACAGTGGTTCCACTTCAACAAAATTAAAGAAATTATGAACTTCGTGTACTACTACACAGAAAATGTAAACCGTAAACATAAACGTATACCTGCATGACGTACTCAACATCGAGAAGCGGTTCCAGACCATACATTTCAGCACGGAGAATTGATGCTGCGTAAACGAAATTTCGATGTTCCTCCTTCATTTAAAAGAACGAGTAATAAGGAAACTGAATACCAAAGCGATAGTAAGCTTTCTATAATCCTAAGCAGAATGATCAGATGAGACGTTTACCTGTGATGGATCAAAATGGAGTACGTGCGGACATCGTTTCGTTCCAGACCAAAACTTTGCTCCTTGATCAGTTACTTGGTGTGGTGGGAAGGAATGCAGCATTTGCGCGATGTTGTCATGATAATGTTCCTAAAAAATAACTATTACAAAATAAACGGATGAAATTTGTAATATAAGTGACTAAAAAGAACCTGGAATAGCATACGAGCCCATTTCACACAGTCTTCAGCATTCGACGGCTTACTATCAATAAGTGAATCTTTCACCTTAAAAGCTAAGTTAGCCAGAACGAAAAACATTTACACCTTCCCATTACTGTAACATCATGAACAATTTATTATTCTTCAGTAACTAGTGGAAAAATATGAGAATATGAGAGCACTGACCTGTCCTAGAAGTTGCATTCTTTGGTTCACGTTAATTTGCTCTAAACGCTCCAAGAACGCACGTTCATCAGAAAGAAATTGATTCGCAGTTTCTGCGGGTACAGTAAACAGACCTACCAAGAAAAAAATTTTCTATTGGACGGGACATGTGTTTAATACGTTTACACAAATAAACTTTCCTCATATATAAAAATTGCTACTGAAATCTATCACAAATACTGTTGCGCTATATGTTAGAACACTAGTTCTGGAATACCTTGCCTCTTTATAACCGCCCGCCATTTAAGGACAGTCACTCCAGAAAGAAAACAACAGGAAATGGCGTACAAAAAATAAGCAGCTCTTGCCTTCAAACAAATCTCGCGCCCATTGTATTGTATGCTGGATTTCATTTGGGAAATTCTTAAGAGTGCAAATCGGAATGTCTTTCTCTGGAGGATCAACGGAAGACCTAAAAATCAAATCATATACATTATAAAGTATCCATTCAAATGACTTATTGCACCTAGTACTACTGGGTACATTGAAGCATAAGACAGTTATTCAATACGAAATCTCAGATTGTTCAATATCGCGATTATGGGAACTCTTTTATGTAACATAATTTACAAGTAGTAATATTCTACAAATATTTTGGGCATTTTCTGCCCGATACAGACCATACTGGAGACAAAAATGGACCAACAGCCGCCCTGTATAAATGAGCACTGCCGAGTGAAGTTTGCCATTCATGGGGTGCTCTGTCAACTTCCTTCTCTTATCGGTATCGGCTGATCTCTTCACATCCAGATTCCGTGAAAAACCCACAAAAAGTTACCAATTCTGTTTTATCAGTCACCTTTATCGTCATTATCAGCATGACGGTCCTTTCCAACTAATCCACTTTCCGCAATGTGCGACAGATGGCACTACTGACCCCTCATGCTCATCGTCTTCGTCTCGTTCTTGTTCACTCTTGATGAGGATTTAATCAAAAAATGAAGTCCAGTTCGCTATTAACTGATGTATATATATATATATATATGTGTATACATATATATATATATATATATATATATATATATATAT
>UYYA01003826.1:0-80576 GCA_900624975.1 Angiostrongylus costaricensis | reverse complement strand
TATATATATATATATATATATATATATATATATGAATAACCATAGTTTTCATATAAAATGAATTAGTATAAGAACTACTCCACTGGGAAAAGAACGCCTAGAATATTGGTAAAGTAAGAAAAAAAATCATAAGACATACAGAAGAACCGAATTCCATGGTGAGAAGTACAACGGAAGGTTGGGGTCATTTTTCAGGTCTGGTGAACGTAGAGTACACAGACAATGTGGGTTAATTGCAATCGAAATCGCGTAGAATGAAAAATTAGGCATCGACCCAGGCGGTATCAGCGAAGGCTATACGACAACCGCCAATCAGGAAGCAAGGTGACTTCCAGCAACATTATGGGATCCGAAATTTAAACTTACACGTGTTACTTTCAAATTCGCAGTCTTGTTCTGGTGGACAAAATTATACTCTAATAATCACTTTCAACTTTCTACTAAAAAACGGACATTTCATATTGAACAACCCACAACTGCTTTAAAAGTACGCACCCATCTAATGTTAGACATTTGATCAGTGGGACATGGTCACTGTTGGTGTAGGTTTTTAATTAAAAGTCACGATTAAAGAATTATAAATGGCTCACCCATAAGACTCGGTCAAGTGGGGATAAACAACTTGAGTGTTTCCTTTCGTACCCATTGTGCCGGACTCTAGTAAGGGAAGCCGGTAGTACACGCACCGTCTATCCATATAACGTCCTAAACGGAACTGGGCTACGTCATGGTACTAATTTGGAAAAAAAGAAAAACCTCACGGGCGTCAATGTTGTCCAACGCATTCAATACTCCATCAAGGTCGGCAAAAAAGTCGTCGTTGAATACATGCTCAGTTTCGGATCCTACCTTTTCACAAAGAGCTTCAATTTGTATGTCCTTATTAAATGTTTTTACCGCTCTGGCAGCGACGACAGACTTCTTACTCTGGAAAAAAAAAATAAAGACGTTTACAGTAACATTTTAGAAGACAACGTAATACCCACCCCAACATCACTCATTCTAAAAAGGAACTGTCGATTTAGATTACTAATTTCAATTTGATCCATGTCAGTTATTTTTATAAGCCCACTTCCATCACAAGCCACTCCCATCATAGCTAGATTTTTTAGAAGTTCACATCCAATGGCCCCTAAACTAAGACATCTTGAATAATGGATAAAGCAAAATATTTGTAAGTAACCTCACCAGCTCCTACAATAAACCACTTCTGAGAAAACAGAGCTTCCTGGTATTTCCATCCGAAGACGGCAGCTTGTCCATCATACCGAGAACTACGCTAAATGAATTAAAATCTCCTTACCAGATTTTTAATACTGACCAACAAATATAAGTAATTCATATGCATCATACTGGTTTACAGTCTTCTTGAGTGAGTTTTGAACAATCAAACTCGTTCCAGTCGCCAAGGAGTGCATCATCACTGTCCAGATATAACCATTGTTTTAAGGGAGTCATATGGTGAGTAACAGCTTTCATTGCCTCTTGAGCAGCAATACCACCAACGGTGGAGGCAACAGTCACTAGGTTTCCAGCAGCCTAAAAAGAAGCACTTCAAAGGCAAAGATAAATAGTACTATAAATAATTAAGCAACGCTTATAGCCCAGCGATTTAGCGTCGCTCCGCAACACGCATGGGATTGATCCCGTGTCCAGGCTCACCAACCCTTCCATCCCTTCGAGGTCGACAAATTGGCACTAGACTTGTCTGGGAGAATAGCAGCACTGACTCAATGCATCGGTAGCCACAGCGAGTCATTGTTTAGGCCAGATATGTATTTCATCGCCTATAGCTATGATTAATAAAATCTAATCGCGAATCTCTCAGGGATTAATCAAGACCGAGAGCTTCATCCTTCCAACTGTTTTTCCTGATATTCCAAAGAGTTTAAAACGCAAACAAATTGTATCAGTCAGCAACTACGTGGGCTTTGCTCATGTCAACCTTACACAATAGTTACTAACTCAGAACACTAAAAATAAAAAAAAAGGTTCATCCATATATCCGCAAAATTCTTAGCAGAATATTCCCAATGTTCGCCACGAATTAATCTCCATTAACACGAAAGCAGAAGGAAACGAACTGCTCTAAACTCATTGTCGCAGATGCGGGAATTATAACATAACAGTTTTATGCGTAAGCATCGTCCATGTCAGCTTAAACTTGATCCAAACTACCCATGATTCCCTTTCACAACACACTCTTCACTACCACCAATGTCTATAGTTTCTTTTTACTTACTCTCGAAGGGGAGTCGATGGAAAAATAAGTTTGCTTTGTCGTTTACTTACATGATCCAAACACAAGAAATTACACTATTCATTAGTAACTGCTCTTTCCTTTTAATCACTGCGAAAAATAGTTGTCGTATGAAATTTCAGGATATAAAAACAGCGAAACATTCTAAATATATGCGGAAGCGACTACCAAAGGCCAACAGCACTGCGGATGAACGATGGGCGTTCACTGACAAATAGGAGACGGAAATGTTAAGCAAAAATGGAAATTGAGCAAACTAATACAGTACCATCGAGTAACTAAGATAAACTGAGGAAAAGTGACTCAAAGAGCGAAGAATATTGAGACGTTTTCATCCAGAACTGTAGTAGGGAGTTTGTGGTGAGGAAGAGAAGATATAGCTGACAATAAGTCCCATATAAAACAGTATACGTGGGGCAAAATTGCGTATATTACCATCCAGCCTCCAATGGAAATTAATCGTGTTCGCAGATGTGATAACCACGGAGTTGCTAGGACGTCCAACGATACTGCCTCTAGCACTACAAAGCTACCTATTGGGTTTTCCATGCAAATGTATACCATCATGGAATATGCAAGGGTAATGACAAATGTAGTCCAACAATGCATAGCGAAACGACGATGCCCATTACCGGAACGAATCTGCGTCTCAGTGCAAATACATGGTTGTTTTGGTTCGCTCTCAATCTTATCAGCAACCTGGTAACGTGTTAGGAAGCCGCGCAACTGACAGTCCCAGAACCTCTCATGTGAGGTATACGACATGAACGTGCCACAAACCAAAATTACCTGATAAGTAAAACGTTTCACAAGTTTTTCATCCACCAAAGCTCCGTCAGGTAGTTCCGCTTTAAGTAAAGTAACATCGTCATCACAACGAGGAAAAGGACGTCGTCCATGCTAAAGCGAAGAAAACTGTTGGTTTTTATTATGAAAAACCATTTCAACTAGAACCAACCTTCAACTCAAAGTCGTACAAAGCATTCCACAGTAAATGTAACTGCTTTGGATAATCCGGCTTTGCGAAGTCCCAGAAGACGAATTCTAGATCGGCCATTGATTCCGCGAGCGGCTTGTGCGAAACAAATGTAGGTACCTAAGTTTTTTTTGCACCGTGCGAGAATAATATGCATAATAAAATTCACACTTGGTCTCTTTAACGACTGGAATTCTATAAATAGTTTCCTTACAACCTAAAAATCGCCTTATTCAAAGAAATAGAATTCGATAGAAGAAGTTCACCTTCTTCTATTAAGTATAGCTAGCTGCTTACCTTCACTTGTTTAACACGTCCACCTTCCTCGTATTGAGACATTGTCCTCGTGACATCACCAATGTTGAATACGTGAGGTTCTGAAGAAAATAATTGGGACACTTGAACAATCGTTTAAAAAACCCCCAGTAACAGAGTTATCTAAAATGCGTTTACAGTTGTATACTTTTTACAGTCACTTTCACAGGAGCGCAGCCATTGAGTTCCGTCATTCCTTTAACTTCAGAGAATGTCACGTGATCCCCATCTTCTAATCCATGCATTTGATTTTCTAACGTCGTCACATCACCGGTTTCGGCATCAATATGCTCAATGAGGAACTAAAAGGTGGAAATAAAAGAAAATACTATACTTGACATTATACATCTGAGAATAACCTCTTTAACTTGCTCGCCGTTCGAGTCATCTACTCGGAAGGAGTCACCAAAGTCGTTAAAGATGTAGCTGTAGAGTCCACGGGCGTCTGTCACTACCATTCGACGGTTATGTGTTCTTACCCAATGAGAAATATCCAACTGCATTTTCCGTGGAGTGTCAGTTAACACAATGAGCTGAAACTCTAAGAACTTAGAAAATGAATGAGAATGATACGCATACTAACTGGAATACCAACATCAAACTGTTTAACCAAATCCTCAGAGAGTTCATCGAGGAGAAGATGACAACTGACGCTATCGTTGAGCTCAGCAAGCCTAAGAAATCTGTTTTCAACAGCAGCAGCACCAAGTAATAAACAGCAGGCAATAAAAGCCAAACGTAAGAAAAACCACTTTTCGAAACTGGCAGCAGCACGGTTTTTGCCGATATCGTCCTCTGTTAGGTAGTACTGCGCAGACAGATCTAACCATTCAGTATTCTTTACATCGTGGAGAGTAACACTCCTAATCCCTTAAAAGAAAAATGCTATACTAAATTCGCTATGACAGCTTTTCATTTACTGCCTTTTACAATTTTTCACGGCATGATATTATGTGTGATACAACCACAATGATGCTGAGATATTTGCAAAACTTCGGACCACAGGTGTTTGCGGTGGGGAACGAACGCGCTATCACCTTTTTCGGAGGTCAACGCGTTCACCACCACACCATGCAAGTCCTTCGTTCCACCTTTTCTAGCACTTTTTTCTTCGTTTCTGGCACTGGTGGATAGAAAACTAGCTGAGAAACGAAGAGCTGCATGGTGTGGTTGTGAACGCGTTAGCCCCCGGAAAGACTGATAGCGCATCAGCTCTCCAGTGAAGACACCGGCCGTCCGCAGTTCTGCAAAATCTCAGCACTACTGTGGTTGTATCACACATAAATTTGCTATGTTAAAAGCATAATATTTAAGAAAATAATTGACACCTCCGAGAATTAAATTCTTCGCCACTTCCACGCCAACTGCACCCAAACCGGATACGATGACAGATGCTTTTCTGAGATTGATCATTGCGGATTCTCCAAGGGCATATCTACAAATACGTTGTCAAAATTATGTTAATGGAAATGTGTCGCAATTACATCAAAATGCTGAAAAAAAGACATCTGTCTTGAGTAGAGATTCGTATCCAGCCCGTCAGATCCTGTTTTCATTGCCTCCTGTCCATTTTTCATAGAAGCCATTGTTTTCGAGTTAGAATTTGCGTTTGAGTCCTTGAAAGTGAAAGAAGAATCCTGGAACAAGAAAACTAACATGCAACAAGGAATTTTCAGGAGATAAAAAAACTGGAAAAAACGGTGAGTTCTATAGCGCATAAGGCGCCGTAATTTATAGCTATCTAATTGCTTCTGCTTCCAAAAAAAGGAAAAACTTCCGGGATTGCGGAAAGTGAACCAATTAGCGGAAGTAGAAAGCAACACCGTGTTAATATCTCGTTGTCGCAATGAACATATCAGTGGTTAATCTCACATTTGGCCTGATAGAATGGGTTCCAAACTAATGGAAAAAGGAAAAGGTTGAACAAGCAGAGCTTCACACTCTGTTCATTTAAATGTAGCCGTTAATAGACATCAGCGACACAGAAGTGCCCAATGACTTCAACAGCTCCCTACTCCTTCCAACCCGGATACTTCTTCAGGGTCAGAGAAATAATGAGGGTGTATGAATGTCGTTTTCTTGTACAGCACTTGCGAGGTTTTTAAACAGCATACATTTACTTCCATAGAAAAACACAATACAATACAACGCTAGCTGACGTTTCGGCAGTATCGCCTTCTTCAGAGTCTGGAAGGGTATACTGATATACGTTCTACTAGACCGAACGCTTCAATAACACTTACAAAAAAACGAAAAACTCTCTGGTAATTACATGATCAACAACTTCTCGAAAAAAAACCCACCGCTTTTTCGTGACTTCCAATGAGGAAGTTTAGAACAGCTGATTATAGTCGCATGTGGTTGACGACTGCAGCATCCCACATCAAAAATCGATGCGAACATACGGGAATAGGTCGCATATAACCTCTTGGCATTCATCCCTGCTATTCATTGTAGGGTTTTTTCGAGAAATTGCTGATCATGTAATTACTAGAGAGTTTGTCTTTTTGTAAGTGTTATTGAAGCGTTTGGCCTAGTAGATTGTATATCAGTATACCCTTCCAGGCTCTGAAGAAGGCGATACTGCCGAAACGTCAGCTAGCGTTGTATTGTACTGTGGTTTTCTATGGAAGTAAATGTATGCTGTTTAAAAACCTCGCGAGTGCTGAACAAGAAAACGACACATTCATATTCCAATACCGAGGTTAATAGAAAGTCGATCCTGGAAACTACTACAAAATGAAGGTTTATTTCTACTTCTTCTGAGAGGAGACATCCAACCGAGCATGCCAGGAGATGTCGATTATCATGTAAACCTAAAGTGTCTTCCTAGAGAGATTGGTCTTATTCATAGCGATTCTAAACCATTTCACAAGAGTATTGCTGGTGCGGCACAGTTGAAATAATAATACAAAGGGGAGCACTGCGATTCGTAGTAGGGAATTCATCATCGACAAAGTTATTTACGTTAAGAAGCCCGACAATGACATTTAGAATCTAGCTAAAAGTAAACATATGGCAATCACTACAACCGCTTCGGAAGAAGTCTCCAATCACTAAAAAGGTAATCTCTAATTCACTGTTTTTCTTGACAAGGAAACATAAGACTGTTATTACAGCATTTACCAATCCAAGGTACCTGACAATTCGGCGGTTTCACCATTTTCAGGGCTTGCAAGGGTCAAATTGACATGCAGTCCACACATTCAAACACTATCACAACCTTAGAAGATAAGATAATACATAAATGATTATTCTCATAGTGAACAGCTTCTCATAAACACTCACAGTTTTGTTGTTGTAAACAACGTGAGTGTTTGAAAGAAGCTGTTCACTATACAAATATTTAGTGCTAAATTTCACTTGCTGAGGTTGTGAAAGAGTTTCGCTGAGTAGAATGATTGTCAATTTGACCTTTCCAGGCTTTGAATGAAGCGGAACCGTTGAAGGTCAACAATCATGTATTATTAATTAATAAGTGCAGCAGTGACAACCTCGTGTTTGTTCATCAAGGAAATCTCTCTTCAACCCACAAAAGAATGCAAAATACCAGTTGTGAGCGCACAGAAACTCTTTAGTACGCTGATATCGGAACTACAGGAAAAAACATCGTTCTGCCAGAAAAACACCAATCAAAGTGAGATCGTGTTCGTTTCGGATCACTCTTAGCGACAATGAGCTATCCAAGCGGTTGAGGGAACAGTGACACACCTGCAGTACAAAAGTCAGAAAATTTCGGTACATATGGCATAACGCACAGTGATACATTTTGTGAGAACTCGACAACAGGAAAGATGCTGCATTTAATGCAATCATAACATGCAGGAATAGCCGTCACAATCGCGTAGCAACCGAGTAGGAACCTAACTGTTACTAGGTAATATGCATATAACTGGAACAGATTGACCCAACCAGCCAGAAGCTACCACGTTGCTCACTATGTCAAAGATAAAAATCTAACTTAAACCTCTACCGAACCGGAATCATTTCAGTGGGTTCGTGACATCCTCAAGAACGTCGACATCGAAGAGGTTAATCATATAATCCGAGATGTTCTTGTGAATGAACAAACACCTACCACTAGCGCATTGGTCTGGAACGACGCATGAAGATCAGTAGTTCTGGGTTGACGTTTGGCACTTATCTTCAGGACTGCGTACAACGCAACCCATGTTGCTTCATTTCCACACCATTTCAACCTTCTACAACTCCATGTGGTTCCCAGACAGGCTTAGAAAGGGCTCGACCGCAAATTTCGAAGCTCACCTTCAGATTATCACTCAATTCGACGACGCGTGCCTTCTTCGTAGGCGGCGATGAAGTGTCCACGGCTGCAGATGATATTTCGGCCAGAATGGTAGGCATAAATATTCTTGACGCCTAAAGAACGAAATCAAGGTAAGCGCCAGGATGTGAGTCTTAGATACCGAGCACATACGAATGAACTTGTTGCGCCAACTAGACCACTAGTGCGCGCTGCTGAGAAAACAGAAGATCGACCCTCCCAGCTCGAAGACGACACACGCAACTTGTATACCCTGAAATATTAAGCACGATTTTCTGTGAAAATGAGCTTCCAATACAAATTCAGAACTGGTTCTAGAGATCAGCGTTTGTTTAGCACGTCGTGGACTTGACACAAACCCCGTCCTGTCTAACACAAAACACAACTGAGGAGCATGGGAACCCCATGACTATTCATATTAAACGACGTGATGCTACTCGAAAGAATACACATTACAATGATCATCCGGTCAAAGCAGAAACACAATTGTACCGAAATCGATGGCCACGACAGCGAACTTTCGGGACGCAGCGACCGCGGGGCTACCTCGGAGCCGTTCACCACAGAGCGAGCCATGTCCGCGGAGCGCAAAATCCGAACCATGTTCCACTCACCGCCACTACCAGTCTGGCAAACTCTTAATGGAGGTGAACACCTCCCCCTTTATACTGTACCTGAGGATTGCAAACTAAAGCCTCAACGACAGAATCCTTTTCGGTAATGATCGTGGTGGAGTTGAATCGTTCACCTTTGATGCAGAGAGGATTTAGGAATTATTCTTCCTATCATTTCATGCACCTTTTTACTCTCTTCAAGTGAGTTAGTGAACTGGAGTGATTCTTCTTGTGATTGTGAGCTGGTCGCTTATGTGAACATTGTTAAAGGTGTGGTTACTAGACCAAGCCGTTGTCTTATTGGAACCGACCAAGCTTTACTGCCTCGCGGACATCCTTATTTGGACTGTAGTTTGTTCTTCTTGCTACCTACTTGGATAATTGGATGGCCGGTCTTCACTGTTTGTGCGGGCCACAGCATAATCTCCATTCCTTCGGAGTTTTGCTGGTTTAGCCATTGTGGTTCCCTGGAATAATGAGGTCAGCATGGCCAAAGTCTGCTCCAGATCGTTACCACCACAGGCAGTCGCCGCTCTTGTGAATCAGAGAGAGATTTGCCACCATCCGACTTTGATATCAGGACAGTGATGGATCCCGCTATTGGTTTAGTCTTAGCTGGGCTTCCTGAAGGAATCGCCGGAGACCCTGCTGGTGTGATAAATCCTCCCGCTGTATATCGCAGCCTGACACCCAGGAACACTTCCCCGCCACGATGAGGCGGTGAACCGTTGGGAGAAGTTTGCTCTTCAGTGTCGATAGTGTACAATTCATTACTGTTTTTACCAATTCTCGGAATAGTATCATATTTTTGGACACATTTGCTTCAAAGAAAAATCGCGTACGTTCGTTTCTCGAAGTCTTGACTCTATCAGTAAACTGCAAACTCGGCACTAATATTTCTTTTTGGTGATATTGAGATATTTGCAAAACTCCGGACCGCAGGTGTATGCGGTGGGGAACGAACGCCCGCTATTGTCCTTACCGGGGAGTAGCGCACTTCACCACCACACCATTCGGGTCCTTAGTTTTGCCTGTCTCTCAGCTAGTTCTAGTAGATCAATGCCGATTTGGGCTCCCCAGATCAATCCCGTTGACGGGTGATTGCTGATGGCAAAAGATCAATAGAACTAGCTGAGAGACAGGCAAAACGAAGAACCCGGACGGTGTGGTGGTGAAGTGCGCTACTCCCCGGTAAGGACAATAACGCGTTCGTTCCCCACCACAGACACCTGCGGTCCGGAGTTTTGCAAATATCTCAGCATCATTGAAGTTATATTTCGCATTGTATACCAAAAAAGGTTAAGATTTCTTTTTAGATTACCGGATTTATTGAGCCTGTAAGTTCGGCCTTTTAGCATGCTTCTTATTGTTAAGAAGTTGAGTCCAGCAGTGTAGGCATGAAGTATTTGTTACTTTTTGTTCGCAGTTCCTCATTTTCACTGTCAAACCAATATGTACCACGTTACAATATGTTGTGCAAGCCTATATAGAGCGCAGATGATGAAAACTACATTATGTCGACATGGACGGTCAACAAATTCGAATGGCAATGTCTAGAAAGGAAGCGGATGGAGCGGTGGTAGTTCATTACTCCGACGGCACAAGAGACACACCCCTTGCGATGGATCAACCCCTCATCGCGCCACCAATCCTCTCACCTCCACGGGGTCGGGAAATTGGTGCTAGACTTGTCTGCGGTAAACTCAATCCCCTTCCAATCAACGTGGGAACGCGCGAACACGCTGTCTGACGCTTCCAGGGAGAATCGACTCGACCAGCATTCAACGACATTTGTGACGAAGACGGGAAAGTCCTTAAGCAGCAACCAAAGACACATGCAAAAGTGTGGACACCGTTGTGGATGGTGGTGGGAGGAAACGAAGCGAATCCAGGAAGTGTTGGAATCCGCACAGTGTGATACATGTGACCTCCGGTGGAATGTAAAAACCCTCAAAAAGCATTTTTGTACCCCTGCGTACCGACGACCGCTGAGAGGTCGCAACTTGAGCTAAGCGCCGTTACGGAATGGATAACGCGGTTTTGATTCAAGTCTTTCGTATTTAGAATCAGTTAAGGTTCGAAATGCAGAAAAAAAAACTTCGCGACGACGTAGTAGAATCTCAAGCTCATTGTAATTTGTCAAAAAATTCGTTACTACTCCAACCATTCCTTCCTGCTGTCTACTCTATCTGAAACGACAGCCGAAAACCTCATCTTGCCTCAAAACAGCATGAAACGTCGGAATTCGTGAAAGGGTTGGACATAACAGCGTTAGTCACAATGGAGTGGCGTCACATGGTTAAAATACGTAACCAAGGGAGAGTTTCGATACGTCAGCACAGCGAACGAGTTCCCACTCGTTGGGCGATGACTCTCATAGGGAACTAGTCATTCTGATTCAAACATATGACACATCAAAACTTGATAAAATACATTTCCATAGCAACGATTGTCACAGAGCAGTCACGATATCTGAAGGGAACAACAAAGACCAACGACGTCACTGCAATTCATTCACACGCTACAACTCTGAAGTGGGAGAAATACAGAGATTAGTCCTTCTCTCAGACATTATCCATCAGCGAGCAAGTCCGATAAAGAATAGTTCTTGAATCCAGAAAGCAATTTTCGTATTACGATATTTGACTATCATCTGTATTACCAGTCCTCTCGTCGACCATTGATCGTCTCGAATGTACACCAGTAAATTGCCTGTCTTCCCGTTTTGAGTACAACGGTAGCTTAGGGAGTTCTTCTTGTTCTATGAATTCGAATATCATCGCATTTGTCTTCCGCCTTTGTGAAAAAGGCTGACCATCAGGTACATGGTATACTTGCCGTGCACTTTGCATCCTAATGGATCCGATCCCTGACCCACTTTGTCCACGGACCACGTATCCAGTCCACTTGTTTTTTAAAATTTCGGCTCATTTTGCGGCGTTTCCGATTTTTGATCGTCAAAGTGGATGAGAAATGCGGATTACCGCTCTCTTTCATGATTTGAGATACTCTTAGCACTATCTTGTCGAGTGAGACCTCGAAACTCCGTGGTGTTTCATCCTGCCTACGCAGTGTTAAGAAAGGTTTCCGGATCGTACGTTAAAACAGAAGTAAACGTAGTCGAAAAGGTGCGCATGGTGTTGGTATTCTTTGCCTTTTTCGCTATGTTCTTAGTGGTTTTGAAGGTTCCAAAGGGCTCTCGCTTTTTCATGCTCAACTCTCCAACTAAGTCGTTCATCATTCTGACCCTAAATAAACGAAACTGGAGCATTCGGAGATATTCGTTTTTTCGAGCGTGAACGGGATATAGGAAATCTATCCGTGCTTCGTCAACAACCTTTTTTTGAGATTTAATCGAAGACCAATTCTCCCACAAACGTTATCGAAATAAGCTAACATTTGTTCTATCTTGCTAATACTTGAGGTTATAAGAACGACGTTATGAGCAATGGAAGGACTGCTGGCCATCGATTTTCACTTCCATGCATTCCATTCCAATTTTAGCGCTACTTTCTCGAGGGCAGTTGTAAAAGATTTTGACGAGAACATATCAACTTGTCGAACCATCTTTCGACGTCAGTGGTGCTGGTATTTTGGTTCTGAAATAAGGACCTTTGTATACTGCGTGGGAAAATCGTAGCACTTCGAAAATGCTGTTTGCTGATATGGCTGTCATTCATCAAGTATTCTACTAATTCTGCTCGAGATGCGAGATTGCACGGTGGATGGCGATGTCCTGCACGTCTCCATTCTTATGCAGCGAGGTCCTGCTGATCTTTCATCAATTTTACACGTTGACTTCGTATATGTAGCATGTGAAAAGCCGAAGCAGTGTGTAGATGAGAACTACAGTGGATTTTCCAAACATTCGGATTTAGTCCCGTGGGAACTGGATATCATACAGTTCTCACTTGCCGGATAGCACGATGGTGTAGTTCAGAAGGAAATTGACATATTCATCTTTGCTGACCGAATGTAGACGTGGCAGTAGAAAATATCGTGGGCATATTGCACCTAGATGAAGTGGTTGTTTCGTCTAAGAGCCATAGGTGAAAATCTCGGTCAAGTAATTGATGAAGTATCAATGACCGTTGATGATGCTCTTTCTAGCTTTTGCAGATTCAGTAAACACTCTTTCGATGGTTTCCTCTCCTTTAGATCTTTTTTCACTTCCCTGATGAGCTTTGCGACTGGGGAGGTCAGCGTCTATTTGCCTGCTGCTTGGCAATGTTGTCAACAACGGTATCTGTGCTGAAGCTGTCCAAAAATGTAAACAAGTTCCAATTCACAACGGTTTTGCGATTTCACTCTTTTCGAAATTTTCTCCTTCCTGCACAGAAAAGACTTGCGCGGAGAGGATAACTCGATTGCAACAAGAAAGGCTTAAATTGACCAAACTTTCGCATTACTATGATGAGATCTATTTCATTATGATACTCTCCATTGGGAAACATTCACGCCCGTTGATAAGATGACTTGTAGAAGAATTGTGAGGTAACATGAATGGTTCTGATCACTGTGATAAACTCAGGAGAGCTATTAACACCTTCTGGGTCCAATGTTATCCTTGAAGTCCCCAGTAAACCTTGTAGAAGGCACAGTCTTCATTGTAGAAGTTACTCAAGTCCATATTTTATACAGCGATCTAGTCATCGTCGTAGTTTGATGTTGAGGCGTAGAGGACGGACACTGTCAACATCTATGTTGGTCAGCATAATTTGAACCTTAAATGACCAGTATTTTTGCTACAAATAAACAAAAACAAACCTCTGGTGCTGGGAAAAATGACACAGGAAAAATAGGAAACGTTAACAACAAAGAACAAGCAAGAACTCGTCTACAGTGCATTGGCAAAGTTAACCTTAACCAATTGTAATTCTGTTTTGCTCTTTTTAAATGTTCTTCTCGCGTAGATGCAATGCATAGATGATGTCAGAGCTACGGCAACATTATACTGGGTTGATATAAAGGAAATGTCCATTTATGAGCGGCAACTTAAAAGTGCTTTGATTCAGCTCAGCCAAAACTCTATTGGTAGGGAAAAAAATTAGAGATTACACAGCTTTGTAAACTTCATCAATGGTTTAACGGTTGGCCGTTTTCTTAGCAATTAGTGGCACAGGTGTGTAAAAAAAATCGTAGCCGCTTGGCGAGTTACCGAGGAGTTTGGTGTTTGAAAAACAGCCTTGTGGGACAACGTATTCAACTTGGACAGCATAGTTGTGCAACGTGATCAACCGAAATCGTTCTAAAAGAACTGGACAGCCAGGTTGCTTGGTGCTAGACAAATACATCGGAATTTTTAAAGGATTTCATCGATTTCACGACAATGCCTCTCTCTTGTGATTTCGTAGGATTGAGAATGTTGTGGTGGATTAATCCAACTGCATGCCACCAAACAGTCCTAATAAAATTTTTATCATAAAGTCGGTTTTGAAATGTTGTTCTTGCTCTTTGCTAGGTGATAATGATACCGACTTCTTCAGGATTGATTGTCCGAGAAAAACAAGTTACTATCACCGGACAATCACAACTATCAACCGTCAGCATCCTGCGTAAAAAGGCATCACCGAACGAGTGAGCCTCATTCGAGCGATGGTCAGCTAAGTAAGACATAACTCGATACGAAGGCGAAGAGGCCACATCGAGACGAAGAAGAACCGTGGAATATCAACTCGGACCGTCGGCTCTGGAGAAGACGAAGACGTCGAAACGCTAGCCAAATAAAAACTGTTTATCAACCTTGTGTAGCTTAACAAAGGAAGAATACAGGTCATAATGGGGTTCTTATGGTGAAGATCTGACTTAAGAAGTAGTCGTAAGTTTCACGTCGAGCCAGCTGTGGTGGCGAAGACGTTAGCTATCGTTTAGAATCCATTCTATATTCCGTACGTCATAATTTGATGAGGAAATGAGTTCTCTGAGATGAGAGAGAGATGTTCTCTGAGAGAGCTACAAAAGAGATATAGCACGCGCTTCATAACGACTATGTCTTTGCTCTCACTTCACTCCGTGTACAACCTATCCACCAGGTTTTCGTACCTTTTCAATGTCTTTCAAATGACAAAGAGTTGCTGAGCAGCTTTTTTTCTTCTGAAACCTTTGAAATAGTTTTTCCGACGGCACTTCAGATGATCACTGTCATCTGCTGATGAACGCCAAAAATCCTCTCATATTTATGTGAGGACCTATTCATCTGTTTTTGAAGCTCACGTTAAGAAACACATCTCTTGTCTAAGTGTTTACATTTTAAGTTTCATTCGCTACGGTAGGTCTAGGTTTGAATTCATGAAGAAAACCGTAGCAAATTGTTGGTATGAGAAAATCATCTCAACGGCGCAAAATAATTTTAACATAGGTGTTAGAAAAACATTAACCAGTCAACCATGAAGCAACTATGGGATTATATCAAGGAAAAATGTAAGTGGTGCTAATTTATGCCAACATGCATTTAATACGTGAGTCAAAAATTAATGCAGGATTTCAACCTGTGCTCTTAAAAATGGCATATCCCATCTCAGAATAAGCTTTGGTAATCGGAATGGAAAGCATTTGAATCCACGGTTTTTTGCCTATAAGAAGCAATATTTAAAAGATAAACAAACATAAACATAAAACTCTTGAACTCTGGAGGTGGTGAAGTTGTTGAACGCGCTCCAGCTTCAGCTGGGTTCCCGAAGCATGTCTCGCCTAGCAACTTGTCCTGATCCTTGAAGAAGTTAGTAGTCGATAAGTGACAAGTTCAGCTAGTACGCTAGAAGCGTCAGAGTTTCGTAACCCACCTCATTCAAAGTTCACAGCGTTAATAGTGCGAGGTATTGCCGATTCGCTAATCTCTTCTGAAACACAACCAGAATTGTCTTTCATATCTTACCCTGCCATGAAAAAAGAATAGGCACTGAATGGAAGTTAACCATTGTGACTTCTCCGAAACAGATGACAGACGTGCGCCGAGTTCTTCGGCAAATTCTCGAACAACAGTATGCCTATTTGCTTTCACCAACGCCCTCAATTCATCTTGCCAGTAGCAAAAGAATGTCCGCGGACTTCCTTATCTTCGAGGTCGAATACGCTCCACGAAATTCTCCAAAGCAACGTTACACTATGCGTTCGTTAACACCTGTTTCCCCGGGCACCTCAGTAATCCTTCGAGGCGCTCGCTCTGCGTACAGCCGAGTTTGAATTGGTAGATATTTTGAAATTCCAACTTCCAATCAATCAATCAAAATTTTGTGAAAATACATTTTATATTGCAACCAAATTACACTGTGCGAAAATACTAGATCACTCGAAAGTTTTTTTTTGCTAAAACATATAGAAGGAAGATAGACTTTGAAAAACCCTCCGCTAATCTGGAAACAACCTAAGATAATGGGCAAAGAATGCCGTTGTTGCTGCTTCACCTAAGAATTGCATGTTTCATAGAGACAGTTACGAGAGTATGGTGTGAATAACAGTTTGCAAGACAATGCTCCCACGCCCACGCACAGTGAACAGGTGCTTGGATTGTGCTGCCGCCGGGATACTAGGCCTCGATAGCATCGTTTCTCCCAGCGATACAAGAAAGGCGAAACGAAGGACCCGCATGGTGTGGTGGTGAACGTGTTAGCGTCCGGAAAGGATAATAGCGTGTTCGATCCCTTTCCCACCGCAGACACAAGCGGTCCTGAGTTCTGCAAATATCTCAGCATCATTGTGATACAACAAGTGTGATGTGACACATAAACAATGTTTATTAACACAGTCGGATTCACTCAGTCGAGTATTCAAGCACTCAAGAAATGGCGATTGTTAACAAGGGAAAAGGTGAAATCGATTTCATTGCGAAGTGGTCTCTCCAAATTTACTCAGATGTGCTGCAGATTTGGCCGGGACAAGTCTCTCATTGTGAACATACGCTTCACACGGATAGCACCAAACCGACAGATCGGCAAGCGAAAGCGACATCGCATGAGACGGTTCTGCCTCATAGTGCAAGAGTGCATGGCCGTGCACGTAGCGTCCGCAGTGCACCTACAAACCAACCATGGAAATATTTTGCTTTCCGAATTCAACAAATTCCCTATATATCTTTTTTCAATAACTGAAGTATTAAACAACCCGATACTTAGGTGATATGTTGACTAGACTTTATACTATTGCTTTAAGGATCTACATGCGTAAAATCAGTGTTCATCTCATTCTGGTCCAAACACTTCCTTCTTTTATTCGTCTCGTTACCCTAATATTTCTAGTCTTTAGAAGTAATGAAGAGTAGCTAAGGATGAAGGATAAAGCTGTCGGTGTTGATCAATCACTGAGAGATACGCCATGCATTCCACTTCATCAAGTATCGTTGGAGGTCATTGAATGCATATCTGGCCTTTATAACGACTCGCGGTGGCCTACCGATGTATCGAGCCAGTGCTGCTATCCTCCCAGACAAGTCTAGTACCAATTTGTCGACCCCAGAAGGATGGAAGGCTTGGTGGGCTAGGGACGCTTGAATCGATCCCACGTGTCGACCACTGCGCTACACGCGCCCCATTGCGAAATATGACTGTAGAAAATACCCAGACCGACAATGAGGGCTAAAAGGAGCTAGAGAACAACGAGGAGATAATACTACTTATAGACCTTTTCAGCAAGTGCTCACCTTGTAGCATGTAAGACAAACCCAGGGTTCTGCTGCATTGTTACATATGTCGCATACAGAATTTGCATCTATTCCCGTCACTGGAACATTACTCGTCTGAAAGCATCTCCAGTTATTCTTCTTCCATCATAGAAGTAACTCAGGATCTAACTCAAACAGCTCGAAACAAGTAGCCACTAGTTTTTTATTTTTAAGAAATAAATCATTCATAACTATAGAGCGTCGATCTCAATACCGTCACTATAATAGCTGACATCAAAGCAAAAGGGCTTGTAACTCAATTCATACCATGAAATGAGCCGTAGTTTTAGAACAGATACTTGTATCTCTTTAACACAAGGCTCATATTCCATAGAACAAGCTCATATTCAATATACCCGATTGCATGACAGTTGGTTCGTATTGCTGAAGAAGAGAACGATATTGAAGCAGTACCTGGTTAAGATGTGGACAGGACGGAAGGGGAACGACAGCGTGAAGACCCAGTGTGACTTCTTCCACTTCAGAACTTGTACGTTCTTGTTGCATCGTGTGGAAATAATGAGCTTCGTTTCAGTAATACAAAGATTCGACCGACCGGTCTGGTGGTAGATCCAGGGAATGCTGTAAGCTCTTCGCGAGCAAATCTGATAAACATGTGAAGACTAGCTAACGTTTCACTTTTACGAAAACATTTTTAAATCTCATGAATTTTTGAACCCAGAAGAACATAGGTGGATACGCTTGACCTAGAACGAACCTGATTTCGAACTAATGCTCCAATCTTTGGAAAATAAACCCAGCTCCAACTAAACTGTCAACGCTTCACATTTGTAGATGTAACGGCGCATTTAATGCAGTGGTTATAGGTGTTCTGCAACACATACTGGGATAGTCGCTGGTTGGGTTCCGCGACCCAAATCACCAAGCCTTCCATTCCTTCGAGGTCCATGAGAATTGCTACCAGACCGTTCAATGGGGTACAGAAGCACTGACTTGATACAACGTTAAGCCTCTGCAAGTTATAATAGCTTGCGCCAAACATGCATTCATCCATGTCAATCGATCACAGATGCTTGATGGAGTCCAATTTATCGCGCATCCATCAGAGATTGATGAATGCTGAACATTTCTCCCTTCACACTTTGTAGAGACTATATGATATAACAACTGATTAGCAATTGAAGCAATAGTTCGCAAAACTTGGACCCCAGGCCAGATCGAACCACGATTACACCTTCCGGGGGCTATCCCGCTGACGGGTGATTGGTGATGTTAGAGTTAGATAGAAAACTATGCCAGAGAAAGGCAAAGGAAGGGCCTCGGTGATGTATTGTATAACCGCGGGCCTCTGGAAAGGGTAATCATTGGTTCAGTCTGGCCTAGGGTCCAAGTTTTGCGAATATCTCAGCATCATAGTAATTGTACCTCACATCATAGCTTGCGTGAAAATTATAGCAGACAGCAAAGAATTGATATTGAGGTAACAGCCTCCGAAAAACTGCACGTGATTCACGAAAAAAAAGCACTTCGTAAAATTTAACTAGGCGTCATCATTTGGTCGAATTAGATTGGATCGTCAATCATAAATCGATAATCAGGATGTTATTTCGAAGTGCTTCATCTCTTCGCGTCTTCTTGAAGAACACCACAGAATGTAGAGCACTTCGTTATCTTCTCAAGAAACTTTGGAGCATTTCTTAACAGACGTAAGCAAACGATGAAATAACTCATGCTAACACACCAATCCTCGACATTTTTAGAGCTTCGAGATATTCATAAATTCATTTTTTATTACATAAAAAAGAAATAGAAAATGGGTAAAACCCACTGGAAAGTAAATGGTTGGATAACCTGACAAATATGTGACTAGGAAAAATGCGTGGTACTAGATCTAGCAGAAAGCCAAATGTACAAACGACTGGAAATTTCGTCTAATTGAAATCAACATGATATAGTTCAAAAAGTGCCTGAGAATAGATCTAGAGATATGAGGTAGGAATTATGCCTAAGTTTATACATCAGTACACCTAGTTGATACAACCTTGAGTCCTGAAAAGCACTGAGATTCCGATGAAACTAATATTATGAGGGGTAAATTCTGAAGTGACTAGCGAAACATTCGGATCTACACAAGACACTAAACAATGACGAAGATAAGAAAGACTTATTTTTAAATTCAAGAAAGGAAAGAGAAGCTAATGAACCATGATCATCACATAGCTATGCAAAACAGGCGGATATATGTAGCACAATCAAAAATAGAATGAGACATATTGAACAACAAAAATGGAATTACAGAATTTCGCAAGGTGTACGGGATTGTGGACACTGGAAATTGTAACCTACAAGTTGAAGGATTCCTATAAGACATAACACAGTAAAGCTATAAATGTTCTAAATTCATCCTCCCCAACTGCTCTTCGATATCATTCATAGCTGCGATTCGTGGAGATCGTCGAACAGGACGCTCTTCAGTGGGTTTTGGCAGCTGCTGATTTTTCGTAACCTTCTGCTTTACCGATGCCTTCGGAGCGAAGTATTTCTGATTTTGCAACTTTTTACTCTTCGTTATCTCACACGTCACTTCTTTGCTTGCAATTTATATACCTCAAAAAATTTCCTAAAATTATGATAATGATGGAATTGTTAGGTTACAAAACTTTTATAAAAATTAAAAAATTAAAAAAATGAAAAAAAAATAAGTAAAAAACTATGACTAGTAGGCAAATCATTAGCGAAAATTAGTTATTATGAAAAAACTATGAAATTACTTAAAAATTATTAAAATAGAAGTTTACGAGGACACACTACGTAGGTTTAAATAAGAAAACAACGACTCGACCGCCCGTAAACCCTGATAACAATGAATGACCTTGAGAACGTTCCATTCACTTTTCTGTTCCTGTTACAGTTACAAAACGGCAGATCTATTATGAATGTAAAATAGATGTTGCTTCAAAAATCTTCTGAATACTACAAGATTCCAAAAGAGGAAATGATCACCTGAAATCCTTTCAAGCAATTCCAATATTCCTCGTGGACAGTAGCCACACCTCGAATGCTATCCCATATCCCTCTGTGCAATCTGTATCTATAAACGGTGCGGAAAGGTCTAAATATCAAGTGAGGGTGAAACTTGAAAGGAAAAGGAGACGTACTGAAACTTTAAATCGCTTGAATCGTCAGATTCCATGACCGTTCTAACTCTACCGTCAACCATTACTCGACATACAGCAGCAGCACACTTCGCCATCATATCGAGATTATAGCCTAAGACTTAGATTATACTTCCGTGAAAACGAGGGCAGATAAATTATACCTCTATGGATATGAACAAAACCCATTTCGTCAATGAAACTACTACCTAAACAGAAGCTTGGATACGCTGGCTACTCTTTAGAGAACTTAAGTGCCGCAACTCAACACAAATTTCGCTTATTATCTTCAACTGTAATCATCGGCGGTTGGTTCAGCATGTCTAGTGCATTGTGGCATCTGGCAACTGACTCCCATTAAACGACGTTTGGATGGATTCACTAAACGTTGTTCCTCACCAGGTGTTGTGGTCACCCTCCATTTGTGTGACTTTTCTTACAAATAAAAGAACAAACAATTCAGTCGACTACAAAGATATGAAAGTTGGAAGTCCAACTGACGACTTAAGATTGTCTTAATTCACTGTATTTAAGAAATCACCGTTTAAGCATGCTATTGGTGGTGAAAAAACCTTCGGTTTGGATGAGAACCCGATCAAAGTTCAATTAATATTGTAGAGGGCCTGTAGAGTTGTGGCATGGAAATGGTCAACATAAAGATCTACACCTGTCAGCTAAATGGTGGATTACTTGAGGTCCAAAAGCAACCCATGCTGCATTTCGTCTTTTGTGCCGCTCATCTTCCATGTCACTCATTCTTTCATGTAACCCCTTAGGTACCACTATAAGGAACATAACCCATCTTAATATGTTCTTTACTATACCAAGTGCTTATCATGACTTCGACATTGTAATTTGTTTTTAGTGCAATCTTTTCACCACCTTCGTTACGTCCAGTCAATATCGCCTCCACTTCATTGATTCAAGGTAGAAAACAAATTACATGGATAATTAGATCTCACCGGCTGTAGGAGCCCCAGAACAATCTCCATTTTCCGTAGTTTTGCTGGTTTAGCTATTGTTTCCTTGGAGTCCCGAGGTCAGCCTAGCTAAAGTCTTCCCCAGGTTGTCACCAATACAGGCGGTCACAGCCGTTGTGGATCAAAGAGAGACTTGCCACCACGCGATTAGTTTGATACCAGGATAGCATGGGATCCTGGTTTTGGTTTACTGCCAGTTGAACTTGTTCGCAGAAACGCCGGACTCCTTCTTAGTATGGAAGACCTTGGTGAAGGAATGAATCCCTCCCGCAGTACATCGCTGCCCGATATCCAGGAACACCTCCCAGCCACGATAAGGCGGTAAACCGTTGGGAGGGAAAACAAATTAGTAGTTTGATAAATAAAGTTTATGTTCACAATGTCTTCACAATCTTCCGTTCTTAATTATCTAACATATCAACTAAAGACGCTTTTAAAATTTATAAGACAGAAACAAAGGAATAACCAAAACCAGTGCAAAATGAAATTTTGTAAGTGGTAAAATTTTCACGAAAGGACAAGATACTGACCTAGACAATGAATAAAGATAGAAACGGTGTAGTGGAGTAGTAATCACGAAACCAACCTCCTTCCAGCACAACAACAACTCGGCCACCGGCCAGCGCCGTCAATTGATAGGTCATTAGAGCAAACGTATCAGGATTAACCTAGTTAGAGACCTTGGAAGATCGAAAAGTCGAAATTTGATGGAGTAAGAAAAACGACCTACCATGCATTCACCTAGGGGGTCACCAGTAGCAGCATCGAAGCCGGCCGAGATGAACACCAACTCAGGATTGAATTCATAAGCAATTGGCATAATCACCTGAATGCATGGCATTAGAGTGATAGGTGTCATAATGTAACCTAAGCAAAGAAACGGATAAAGTAGGAAAACCACTACCGCCCAATAAACGAACTTTTCCGAATGCAGCACGATAAGCTTCGTCATCGATTCTGCCGTGATTCCACGGTAGGTTAAATGAATAACCTTTTCCTTTTCCTTTCCCAACATTTACATAGTCCTTTGTATCGCCCACTGGGTAAAAAAGCCCATTGTCATGACGATGGACCGACATGTATAGCACTCTGTTGTCCTGAAATCAAATACACTTTACAGTGAAAGGAAGCAGCAGCCGAATCCAGGAAACCAACATCATCAAATATCTGTTGAGTTCCATTTCCATGATGCACATCCCAATCAAAGATCAGTACTCGCCGTATGTTGTACTTATCGATGGCATACTAAATAAAAAGGATAAAGCTCTCAGCGTTGATACCAATCCCTTAAGGATGCGCCATAGATTCGACTTCACCAAGCATCGTTTGGAGGTGATTCAATGCATATTTGGCCTTTATAATGACTAGCGGTGGCCTACCGATATACCGACTCAGTGCTGATATCCTCACAGACAAGTCTGGTACAATTTGCCGACCTCGGAGAGATGGAAGGCTTAATTAGCCAAAAGCGCAGAGATCGATCCCATGTGTGTGTTGCAGAGCGCCTCCGACTACTACGCCACACGCTCATGTAATGGCACACTAGATTTAAAAAATAATAGAATACGGTTTGGAAATTGTGGATATATTGTGACGTAACGTACACCAAACGAGAACAAAACACTGATTCAGTTTCAAGAAGATCCGGAGTTATTTTTGTGCCCAGTCAATAAACTCTTTAATGCAGTGAACACGGATTACTTCCATAGAATAGATAGTTACAAGGATAGAAACGACCAATCAATGGAAGTCAGCACTGTATCCTTCAGGAAGTGGTAACAGCTTAAAGCCGTGAATGGTATTCTTGCAAATATCCCGCCGCTGCATTGCAATAAAACACCTCTCGAAGAAACATGTGTTTTGAAATCTGACTCGGAAACAAATTGTACAACGCTCTAAGAGACATCGAAGAAACAAAACGTAACAAAAAAAACATCTTGCACATGGCTAGAAGATATGTAATTCGAAAACAGCAGACAAATACTTTATTAAAAAAAAACTGATTAATCCACAAATCCTAGAAAACGATTAAGAACTAATGTTCCAAAATATGTATTTCCCAAATTACGAACAGAAACTGTAACTGAAGAAACAACTCACCTTCGTCGCGACGGCTACGTTGTTGAAAATGCAAAAACCACTGGGCTCGGATATGCCAGCATGATGGCCTGAATTTGAATTCGTTGTCGAAGACTATGTTTATCCTAACTGGTGGTGCTAACCTGGTGGGCGAATCACTGCGAATGCATTCAGCTCACCGACAGCAGCGCTCAGTACTCGGTCGACACACTGAAATATCATAATAGAAGCATTTTGGGATACAGAAAGCGAAATGGACACAAGTAGTTTCATGGAAGAAAACCACTACTGTTGTGCAGCACGGCTTTTCCACCTATATAATCACCTTGGATGTCCAAATGTCCATATCGGTTACTGATTTTAAAAAAAAGCCTTGTCACTCAACGAAGTTTTATACCCCTGTTCATACCATATACCACTCTCAACACTTCAGTATTAACGAGTTTATCTGCTCCGCGACCAGCTTAAATAATTTACATAATAATTTAAGAAAAAAGGAAATAGAAGCCAGTTTTTCCACTAAGTCAAACTTGTGCGAAAAGGTGAGGGAACAGTACTCCCATCATTAAACTTGTATTTCAACAAAGAATCCAAGAACGATGAAACACTGGTTTCTAAAGAAATCGTGATGAAGATGACAACCTTCAAGATAAACAAGTTAAACGGCAACGAGTCATCGACGACGATAGACAGATCCATGCACGACAAACAGTTCAACAGCACGCAGAACAACTAGGCGCAACTGGAACAGCAGCTCCAAAAGACGCCGGCCCGAGCAAGAAGTGGAAAGAACCAAACGAATAGGTTGAATAGATCCCATGAACTGATTGGAAATGTAAAAAGGTCACCGCTAGAAAAATCGATCTTCGCTTCCTTCGCGTCAGGTGAACGACGAATTTGTGCATTGATTGTACTGTGAAATGCAACTGAAACTGGATTCCTTACAATCGAATATGTCTGCCAGAACGCTGTATAACAGCGATGCACGGAAACACATCGCGAGGTGAAACTCGCATCAAAAAAGCCCACGGTGGTGACTGCTCCATTATCGACACCCGTTATAGTTTATTAAATCTGAGCGAAAACACCACCACGGAAAGGTACTATCACAAAATGGATAGGACAGATAAAGAATTGTAGCTTCGGTGGCCGGCAATTGAAACGGATACCCTGTTGTTTTTCAGTGCCTGACCGCACATAAACTCGGTATTGCAAAACTTAGGCTTAAACAATTAACGCCTCTGAAAGCCCACAATTTTTTCTGTGTAATGTGCACTTCAGATTGCGGTGGGTAGTGCAGTAGTAATGACGCTGCTGACCACGAGCACGGTGCTCGTTCGCCACGTCCCCAGGCTCACCAAATCTCCCATTCCTCAGAAATCGAAAAATTGACGCTAAACTTATTTAGGACCAACTCACTCCCTCTAATCCACGTTGGGACAACTTGTTAGGGATATTCCAATACTGGGAAGTCTCACTGATCATCATTCAGCGACATCCATAAAGAAGGGGATAGTCCACGAGCAGTCGAACCCACGCGTAAATGTACGAAGACCTCCGTGGATAATGGATGCGAGGAAACGAATCGAATGGAAGAAGTGGTGTATATGGGTAAGAAATGTTTCGACAATAACACATTACCATTTCGACTAATGTCTAAAAAGAGGTGAATGGGAATTTTAACCTTCAAACCGAAACCAATTTACTGGCAATAATAACACTCTCCTTAGCATCGTTGAAACTCGAACACGCACTATCGCAACTGCAGTAATCAAGAAATATCTTTTTTTTTTTTTTTACAATAACATGACTTTCTTTCTCTAATAAAAGTTCGTATATATGTATATGTACATATATATGTGCATGTATCATTTTTTGCTTATATGACACAACCTAACATAATACGCGGATCTCAGTATTTTGTCTACTTAGTTAGTTGCCTTGAATCCACCACTCATGAAGATCTTCGAGTATGTACGTGGGATGAGCAAACACTTGACAGTTTTGTTTTCTCCATGAATGTCACAACGGTCCTGATTGTGTGAAAGTAGAGTCGACTTAGACTAAAATACGGTCTTAACATAAGAACTACGTAAATCCATCTAGACGAGGTTAGTTAATTTATACACTTTCCCAGTTCACAGATTTCCTCCATAAGTTAAGGTTACGCAGTAAACGGCTAAACTTTCTCAACATAGCGGTATCGTAACTCCACCTACACAGGTTTTGGCAAATTTATACCCTCTCAAATACCTTTCCTGAGCTAAGGTTAAGGAATTAAACAGCTACAAACAGCTTTTCCGAGCTGAATGCATAATACTCTGTGTCTGGACGCATTCAGTGGTTGCCAAGCAACACAATTTAGCGAATAAAAGAAGCACATAATAAACGCCATTTCCTGCTTCAAAACACGTGAATGAGAGAATTTCTCTATGGATTTCAAAATATAATGGTTGAGGTGGCCCAGCGCAACGAATACACTCTCTGATCCCATGAGTAAACATGTACCCACATTAGTCCAACCATTGGCCTGTCAACTTGTGCACATAACTCTTTTTAAATTCAAACACTTTCATCTGTCCGAATTAAAGTGAACAACTGCCGATGTTTTAACATAAAATTGTAAAGAATTCGCATGTAAAATTCACGTCCCTTCCTATTCTACTTTCTTTCGGAATCAGAAAACAGCTGTCAATAAATCATTGAACGGAAATCACTTCGTATAATCCATACAGGATCAGAGAATTAAACTGTAAGAATTTTTGAGAGAAAATATCAGATTCACCAAATATCTAATCACTAGAAGAATTCAGATAATGGTCAAACGGTACATAATTCAATACCGCTGGAAAGCAAACCGATCCATGATGATTCACCAGCATACAGCTTCAATGCATTAGCGCATACCAGCGCCGAATCAATAAACTTCAAATCGTATTCAGCTTCCAGGTAGTGCTCGGAAACCTCTGTTAAGAACCAATTTTTCTGGCTCTGTTCTATATCCAGAAGTTTCTGGAAGTGAATTCAGCGCTTCATGAATTCTTTTTGGGACGGACATCCCCAATCAAACTGATAAGCACTCGATAACGCTCTCGGCGACGTGGCAGCGCCGTGAAGGGGCCGGTTCGCCTCCTCGAGCCGTGGCTTCGTCACCGATGCTGAGTTGAGGGTGTGTCGTAGTGCGACAAATTCAGTTGCAAGCCCCCGTACCACAACTGTCGCTGTCACCCTCTCTTTCATCGATTAAGGCATCGTTCTAACTGAATTTTTTGTCTACGACCAACCTATACCTGTTCTTCATTGGGACCAAATTTGATCAGAACACCGTAACTAACGGTGGTATGGATAGACATCCTCCAGCCTACGCTATTTAGAACAAAAAGAACGAGAATGCCATTTTCGAAATAGTCCCTGTAAAACTGATAAGCTCCATGTTCTACGTAGCGGCGGTTTTTGCATTGACATGATAAGTGGGAGGAGAACCTGTAGATGTGAAGTGGTTTAACCGTAATCACTTCACATCTACACCGTAATCAATGTCGGCACATCACCTCACGCACTACATAGGAAACACTTCACTGCAGCTCAATAATGGTTTAAATTGAACTAAATTTTAATTTTTTAAACTTAAAAATAAATTTAAAAAATGACAAAAGTCTCCATTCAAAATAAATCCTGCACTAACAAGCCCACACTGCTCCTAACGACTATAGTGGTTTCCGTCAACGTCCAACTAGCAATGCGACGATTGGAAAAACCGTCTTGCACACCTAAGTTAAATCCTAATGGTAATTTTTAGAGCTGGATGTCAGTTGAAGCCGATTTCAACGATGGAGCCGAATTAGACGTTCCGCCGTTCTCAAAACTTCTTCATCCATCGTTCCTTGTGCCGTTTACTGTATATTTCGCCTGTTTTCGACTTGCTAATTTATATGTGAAGACTTCCCTCTGGCACAACTATACGGATTTCAAGTGGGTTCATTACTTCTTAGAATTCATGCCAATGCAATACAAGGGTGGTATTTCTTCGTCAAACTGAAGACAACAGTCGTTCGTACTCCAAGTTTTCCAGAAGGTATCGACTGCAGAATTTGTCAATTTGCCTTCTCCATTCTGTGATTGCGGGTGTCTGGTCAATAGTTTTTTTCTTCATATACACAAAAGAGATGTTTGAGAATGTCATCCACTGGTATCAACCATGGGCTGTTCACTTGCCGATTATTTCAATTGGTTAGTTTACAACTGAAATTACAAATGGCGGGACAAAGTTGTAGTACTCCTAGTCGTAGTGCTCACGAATTTTCTCTTATCGCAATCTTTACACTACTTCTAATATAAGTTCTTTTCTATGGGGTGCAAAACAATGTAATGACAAAATTAGAGCCTGATGTCCAAGACTTTTCTTCCTAGGTGTTCAAATTTTGATAAGCTATATTCCAGCTTATTTCGCACATGACGCTCTTGATATGATCAATCACGAGTGGTCCCGGTGGGCAACCGAGTTGCTTCTCCATCACATCGCCGCCAGCTTTGCTCTGCTCTGTGGTATTCTGCCTCGCAAATTCTTGCTGGCAAATTATTGGGCTTTGCTGATGGAAGGTAACAGGTCGGACTTTTACTTTTATCAGGAAATCATGTGCCACAAACATGGAAAGTGTTTTAAAATCTGGATTATTCAGCATATTCCTGCACATGCGCACCATCATGCAAATCTCCGGACAGTCCGTACAACATCCAGCATTTTATAGAGCGGTAATTCGTTGCAATATCGTATCGTAGGTTTTATCAAGTTTTATCTATTAACAGTGTCAAAAATTCATTCCGTGATATTCGGTTAGCTTTTGCGAAGAAGTCTTAGTAGTTTTTGTTACATTTCCTAACATATGCACAACAAAATATCCACATATCCATAACGAGAGTGAAGCGTGGACATATGTTAAAAGTGTGGCTAGCCATCTTCTAGTCTCCTCCATTTCTCCGCAGTAGCGAATTCAATCATGGGAAAAAAGCGAAAATGAAGAGGTGGAAACATACAATCCATACAACAACCGTCTACTTGAAGCCCACTATATGAGTTTGCACAGCGCTCGAACACACTTCACGCCCTATGTAACGCTTGTATTGATTGTGGCTGTGCACTTATCCAAGTATTCGTGCTTACAGAAAACGACTATGCTCATACAAGTTCTTTGCAGTAGGTTCCCACCTAGCATAAATGGAAGCTGTTCTCATTAAAGTGTACCAAATTACCAAGAAGGCAGGAATGACGTAATACGTGTTTAACAGATTCGCAACAATGTCTAATCCTCGATGTCTGCACAATGTTAAAAAAGTATAAAACTCTCAGCGTTGAACAATCTCTGAGGGAGGGATACGCCATGCATTAGACTTTATTAAGTCTTTTGGAGGTGATTTGGAGGTGACTGAATGCATATCTCGCCTTTACAATGACTAGCGGTGGCCTAACGATGTATCGAATCAATGTTGCTACCTTCCCAGACAAGTCTGGTGCCAAATGGACACCCCGGAGGGATGGAAGGCTTGGTGAGCCAGAGGCGCGGGAATCGATCCCATGTGTATTGCAGGGTGCCTCCGACCACTGCGCCACACGCGTCCCTGCACAATGTGACGAGATCCGATTTTCGCCAACTGCGAATTGCATTGGAATCAATGGAAAGGGTCGCAAATATGTTAACAGTGTCAACAGTGTCAAAAAAGAATTTCGACAAACGGCAGCCGTTCGAACCAGAGCAGGAACACGACAGTTATCCAAATACTAAGGAGTTAAACCAGTAACACACGCCCAAAATTAAGATTAACAAGTAAAAGGGGTAAAACAGAGAAGGTTACGTTTTAGATATGACCCAAAGCCCGTGCACCTTAATGGAACAACAGAATAGTGTCAATGTTTGAGAGCTTCTGCGCGATAAGATGGATAAGAAGATTTTTATGGTGATTTGAGAAAAAAAATTGTCGGCAAAATAATATAGAAATCGCTGAATAACTATTGTTTCTAAATAATGGACGATACCACTAAGCTTCCAAATATGCGACTTTAATAATTGAACAATGTAGTGTTAAGTATGCGAATTTTGTTCACGAGACGTACAAAATATGTTATTTCGAGAAGTACAAAAGCTATCACTACTTGGATACTTGGACGGTCCGTTATCACTGGTTGTGCGGGCCCCAGCATAGTCTCCATTATTCGGAGTTTTGCTGGGCTGGCCATTGTGTTTCCTTGGAGTCCCTGCGTTAGCCTGACTAAAGTATGCCCCAGGTCCTCACCATCACAATCAGTGGCAGTCCTTGTGGATCAGAGGGAGATTTGCCACCATACGACTAGTTTGATACCAGGATGGTCCTGGTATTGGTTTAGTCTTACCTAGGCTTCCTGGTGGAAGCGCCGGATTCCTCAGCTTAAGAAACCTTGCTGGAGGACGAATCCCCCGTTGTACATCACAGCACTACGCCTGGAGAACACCTCCCAGCCACGATGAGGCGGTAAACCGTTAGGAGGACAAAAAGTTATTATTTTGTACTAGTGCAGTCTGTCTAGTAGTTATTGAACTAAAAGCAACTAGACTTCCTTTGAAAATGAGTGGCAGTGATCGCATTTCAGTATGGTCGTGTGTCGTTTTCTTTCGCAAGCACTATTTGTTCAATGGGCGCTGCACCACGTCGGTCGGATGCACCCGTTCTTCGCCTGTGTTGCCGTGGGTGGACCAGCCATTTTCGCCGTTATCAACGTCATGCTCTTTTTCAGAATACTCGTCGCCGACGGATTTCTCGATAAGCAGTGGCGGTCAATGGTGGCGATAAACAGGTAACTTTAGTTTGTTGATATATTGTCGGTAACGAAATAATCTACTAGAACAACAGCCTCAGAGCACTGAAAGCGATACTCAACGTCGAATTCAATGACTAGAGGACATTTTGCCATAAAAAAGCAAGAGTTTAAAAAACAAAGTGGTGACAAGTCCTAGTGATCATTATTTTAAAGTCGAGTTCGTTAATGCTAAGGTATTCGTCATTAATGAGAAAGATAAGGAACATATATTCAGAGATGACAACGGTCTGAACAACAAATGCAACAACGAGAAGCTGAAGTAAGGACCTACATCGAGCAATTAGTCCCTCTTTTTCTCCCTCTCTCTTCTCATTCTGTCAATTTGCACTTCATGACAAAATACGTCTCCGTCGATGCCTTTATATAGGTGTAATCTTATTTGTCCATAGTTGCAGGATGTAAATACGTCCACTGTTATGGACTAGTTTCATAGTCACTGCCATGTTTGCTATATTGAAAAACATGTTATTATGCAGAACAACTCGGAATTACTTTGTAACTTTATGATTTTTCATTCTTGGTTTATTGATGAACGAGGTTGTTACAAACCTTTACTACTGCTCAAGCGTTACTCCGGTGAAGAAGGCGAAAACGCCGAAAGGTTGGTTGCAATAAAGATTCGTAACAACCCACTTAGGATTATCGGTAAACCAAGACAGTGACTATTCATGCCAAGGCTAAATGAAAGTCGTTATTGAAAGGACTCATTTGCTTTTGTATGCAGGATCGCAATCGTTGCTGTTTGCAACGTCAACAACAATGATACACATTCACACACAAACCGTAGTCGATAGTGACATCGACTTGGTTCTCAGTAGCATTTGTTTTCGTAATTAAAGGCAAACGCCATTCAACATTCTCATTACATCGACTGATGAGAAGAACAGTAATTCTCAATGTGACATTATATAAAGCCATACATACCTCAAGGACGGAACCTGCGGCTCGTCTAGCAATGGCGAAGGTGTCTCTAGTGAGAAAAATGGAATCGAGTCCATCCTCAGTTATCCGTAATTCATTATCTGACATCTGTAAAGAAAATCAGAAGTAGCTATACAACCCCGAGTAGAATGTGGTCTTAGGAGAACAACATATTCGTATATTGCCTGATATGAACCTTACAAAAGAAGGCAATTAGAATTATCCTCATTAAGCTTCCCCAAACGTGATGTTACACACAGCTTAGAAGAGAAAGCTGGACTTAACTTCCTGTGCAAGAAAGGTGAAGAAACAGCGCCATAGAAAAAGTGTGGTGCTCTCCGTCTCCCTTCAATAAAAAATGGGGAACACAGTGAGCACCCCAGGTGCGCCATGGGGACGAACGAGGTTGCTAGCTCTCATACGAGTTGCTGGATGATAAAATGAATTAAAAATAATGAAGATGACTTTTCCAGGTAATTTATTTTGTTGCAAAATTCCTTTCTTGCTATGCTTTTGGTACTCAGTAGACGGTTTCTTAAAACAGATGTGCCACTCGCCATCGTAGATGAGCTATTCTCTACATCTCAGAATACCAAAAAAAACCCCCAATTTCCTACCAGTTTGTTTTACGTTGCTCATGTTGATAGCGAGGAAGATGCTACCACTTCTCCTAACAACCACGAGAACTGTTCCTTTGATGAGGAGGATTCTGAGATCCTAAGAAGGAAATAATATGCGCGCTTATTCCTCTGCTTCGAAGTAGTGTGTCTTTGGAGACATTGAGGACTATCAACTCTGTTTTGAAATCAGTTTGTTCCACAATATAAAATCCTTGCTATTTATACTCGTACATACTATTTACAATAATTACCCTTTACAATCGGACACTTGTTATGTAGTGCTCACAACCATTACCAAATTAGTTTTGAAGATTTACACTTCTTATGGGTACTACTGACACAATCTTACAAAGGATTCATTTCATTGGCTGCGTCTAGCTCTCAGGTTGATAGTGCCCGCGTATTCGGAGTCCCTGCTAATGCCTTATAGCATGTAGCCTCTTTAACTGCAAAATTTGAGCAAGTATCACAAACGAGCATTATGAAGGCATTCAACTTTCCTTCTAAACGCGCGCGAGAAACTTGTCGATAATCATGTTTTTGCCGATCATATACACTCCCGTACAATCTCTATTGATACTTTCAATAGGTGATCTGATCTTGTACTTGTCTTCCCCATTATATCTCGCACTGTCGAACGAATGGAATTGGGACAACAGCTTCTCAAATATCCCTTGTCATCATGGAGGATGACATGCTAAACCAAGACTGGAGCTACAATATTCCTTTGACCGTTGCATTACAACAATTCTAATCTGAAGGTCGAAACTGGTAAAACTTCTCATTTCCCCAAACGCTGTTCGTTTGCACGACTACCTATTTATTGTCTATATCCGTTCGTCTCTTTCCTAACAGATCTCGGATATCTGTCATAAATATTGGTCTTGCGCATCCAAAAAGGATTGATTCACGCCAAAATAACCATCAACGATGGTGCACGGCTCACGAAAAAACGGTTGCACCAATCACCATTTATCTCTTTATCATCCTAGTCCTCATATCTAACTCATTTCCTTCACGCCATTCCGAGGGATAGTAAAAGAGACCCATTATTGTCCATAAAGTTTAATTCAATTATAACTCGCGACTCAAGTATATGAAATCCAATTTAGCCGTACAACCTGGTTAATTTTTCCCTCTTTTGCAACCTCTAAGATTAATTATAGTTGGCATAGAATGCACGAATATAAAGAACATCTAAAAATACCTAAATATACTCAGCATATATTGTGAAATCAAATACCTAAGGCCAACAACGCCGTGGTTGCATGGTGGGGAACTTTCTTTTCGTCACACACAGCAGTTGAAAAGCCTCCAAAAACAAAACAAAGTGTAAAGGTGATAGATGATATGCAGAATATTAAAAGAAATTACCACTAATAAAACAAATACTGAAGCCTAATTACTTGGATACTTGGATAGCCCGTGCACACTTGTCGTTTGGTCTCCAGCATAATCTCCAATCTTTTTGAGTTTTGCTAGTTTAGCCATAGTGGTTCCCCGTAGTCCAGAGGTTAGCCAGGCCAAAATCTGCTCTAGGCCGTCACCACCACAGGCATTTATGGACCTTGTGTATCAGGAGATTTGCTACCTTGTAACTAGTTTGGTACCAGGACGGTAACGGATCCTGATATTGGTTAACTCTTAACTGGGCTTCCGCAGCCCAACACCCAGGAACACCCAGCCACGATGAGGCAGTAAAAAATGCCAATTATGGACTGAAAATCAGTACGTTGTCCACTATTTATTGTCATTAAAATGAATTCCTCATGTGAGCGGGGACGTAGTGTTACCAGCACGAATTGGATTCAACTCACAGTGTCTACGGTAAGAAATCACTACGTCGTAGCCCCGCCATTGCAACACAAAACTGCGCGTCATCGCGAATTTATTTAAAAAGCAGCTGAAGACACTATAAAGACAACATAACAAGAATGCTTACTCGTCTTTAGTGTAATTTGTACTGCTTAAGACAGAATAATAATAGTTAATAACAGTCTGGAGTAGTCATCAACTTCTTTATTGAGCTTTACTATGTGAGTACATGGATTTACCTCGACTGTACGCTTCATTTTCTGGATGTAAGGCCTCTCATGCACTGCTTCTAGTTCGGTCTCTGTAGCCAGCCTTCTGTTCTCAACGACTTCACATCGGGAGAGCAAATTACATTCTTCGAGTTCCTTCAATATCTAAAATATATGTAGTTAGTTGTTACAGTGTTGCGACAGAACATGTGTGGGCAACCTTCTCCTGATCTGTTAAGGAGGAACGAACTACACTCACAAAAGTTACTTCTCGTGGCGCAAAACGTTTTCAGACAGAATGATGATAAGCGGTCCGACCATTAAGTAGGAATATTTTGCACTAATAGTAATATATCGAAACATATACGACCTTACTCTATGCAATGAAATGTAAACATAATTTTCCAGAAGTGCTATATCACCTTTAAAGTCGATACAAATTAAAACTTCAGAAGAAAACTAAAAATTTCAATTTCCCAAATCCTAACATACACCAGAGCCGCCGCAAACAATAACGACAGATCCAGGGAGATCATCGGATTCAGATGGACGAAATGCTGCCTTTTGTAGTAACTCCCAAGTCCGACTTTCTATTAACCCGCTGCCTTTTGTGTTCGAGATATAAATACTGACACCAATAGAATTAATAGGTACGATTTATGGACTCCCGTTTTCGTATTAAAATAGGAGAAGTTGTACACTGCGGTAAAAACCTTTCACCAATGTCAGTGTTGACTTTCTCATGCATCTATTATACAGGTCTCGTTCCAATTCTCGACTCGATAGTATGGGAGACTAGGTGAGCCCTGTACGACAAACCGAAGAGCTGAGTATGTACTGCAAGGCAGTTCTATTAAATGTAACAAACGTGCACATTCGGATAACGCATATTTGAAAAATGCATATTTCATTGTACACTAGCGGAATATAGAACAAACAGATTGGCAAGCTCTGGGACTGCGATCGATTCAACTATCATGTGCATATTAGAGGGAACCTCTAATTCACCGCCACAAGAATCTGTTTCGTGATAAAAAATAAAAAAGGATAAAGCTCTCGGCGTTGATCAATTCCCGATGGATCCGTTCGGCTTCATCAAGCATCGTTTGGAGGTGATTGAATGTATATCTGGCCTTTACAATAACTAGCGGCGGCTCACCGATGTTTCGAGCCAGTGCTGCTATTCTCCTAGACAAGCCAGGTACCAACTTGTCGACTCTGAAGTGATGGAAGGCTTGGCGGGTCATGGGCGCGGGGATCGATTCCACGTGTGTTGCAGGGCGCCGCTGACCACTTCGCCACACGCACTCTTGTTGCGCGATATCGTCCATAAATAAGGATACGCACTATTTTAGATACAACAGCCAGAAAATAATTATGGCGATAAAATGGGACGGCCTATAACCCGACTTGTCTTCAGAGGAAACACCCTCCCTAAACAACCAGTCAAATGGAAATTGCGATGAAAACCTTGTGATTTGCGAGAACGGATCACTCAAATATCAAGAACCTAATGTTCGCTTTTAGGTTGAATATCACACCTACTTTAACATAATTTCGGCTACGCTTAATTTTCGTTGGCGGGAGCGTTAGACAACGTCGAATCGTTCGCGCAATCAATGAACTCAAAGCAAACAGTCTGTTGTGTCCCATTCCCGCTCTTTCATTAGCAACAATCTCTACATCAGTCATTTGATGCTAAAAGCAACAAAACAAGGTGTATATATGTTCGGCTAAGACACCTTCGCATTCTTCTTTAATCATGTTACCAGGTCTTAATGCCAACGGATCTAGTAACAACAGTACAATAGACAAACCCAGGAAGTTACCATGAAGTAAAGAATAGCCTCTCTGGTACATCAAAGATGATAAATGTAATGCATTACATCTAACTGGATCGGCTAAGCAGAAGAAAGAACAACAGTCTCTTAATAAGACCGCAGTTCTGATAAACCACCAGAATCAGAGTATCTTGAGAACTAGGAAATAACTTGACTATAAGTTTCAATAATAGTGTATGCTGGTCTTCATAAACTCCATAACACGTACAATTTTATATTTCTTTCTTCTTCTACTATAATTACATGACCTCCCTTCTCCTAGATTGCGCTGATCCTAGCACCTCATTTAGTTCGTAACCTGAACGTCTTCGAATTTGCGTGTGAGTACAGTTATTTTAGAGGGCGGGAAGCGCAGTGGTAGTGATGCCATTCACCACGGACACAGTACTGGTTACACTCCACATCGAACTCGCCAATACCTCCATCTTCCCAAGGTCGAGAAACTGGCACCAGACATGTCCGGGCCCAACTAAGTCTTTCCAATCCACATAGGAACGCTCTAAATGCGGCTATTCCAGGACTACAGGGATTATCTATTTAACTGCCACTTAATGACGTTTACTACGAAGATGAAACATGCTCAAGCAGTTGTCGAACCCATATGGAAAAGAAATTCGTTAATGACGGATACAAGGAAATGAATTGAACGCAAAAAGTGCTAGGATCCACACAGCAGCTTTGAATGCGTGTCTTGTAAAGTAGAAGAATAAAAAAGTTCTACTTCAGGATTATGACTTCTTCAAAAAATCTTTCAATGTTTGTCAAATTCTCGTTGAAACCTTGGAATAGTTCTCATATACCGCTTCCGGGTCCTCAACGAGGGCAATCGCCAGACCTTGTAGATAGAAGGTAACTTTTCCCAGCCAAGTTTGCTAACAAACTGCCAACTTGGAAGAGGTGGGGGTTTGATTGACACAAAATGACTCTAACTTTTATTACTTATTGGAAGCGCCCATGAATTTCCAAACTAATCTTTATTACTACTTAGCAATGGGCAAGAATAAGCAGATAGCAACATGATCGATGTGGTTAAGAAATGGTTAAATCGTCTTGCTGGAGGTTATTATTGTGTACACGGAAAATCGCTTTACTGACACGATTAGAATTTCGTCACATTGAACACTCAGAACATTTCACACCAGTTTTCAGAAGAAAGTATCTCGCGGTGGCCACCGTATAAAAATCCTGAACAGGCTGAGCCGTCTGTTTGTGATTCGTAATGAAATCACTATCGATAAAAACTTGCGTGCAACAAACATCATATTAACCTTCAAACATACCTTCGCAATTCTTTCTGGCTTTTCTGGATGGTCGGCCTCAGAAGAACTGAAGTGTTTTTCGGTGCCACTATTGTGAACTAATAACGTCTTCGTCAATACTGGTAGTGCTAAACATAAATAATCTCTTGACAGCAAACCCTTACGGAAAGAATTAAGATTAACTAAAAATAAGAGATAAGACACCCACCGCACTTCCAATCAAGCTGAGGCAGATCATCTTGGGAAATTGAGCCCGTTCTTCGACGTTTTTCTCTTTCAGGAGGAGCAAAAATATTTGTGGGATCATGCCTTGAAAACGATTGCAGAAGGAAGAATTTCATACCATACATTTTGCAACGTTTTTGAAAAAATTTTAAGCGCACTTTTCTCTTCGAAATTCACAGTCGGACTTCTAACACTTTCACGATTGCATCAGTTACGCATGAGTTACCTTTGTGGAGTTACTCATTTTGCTTCACAAATCCGACTTTCTTTACTTTTCTCATCCAGTTAAGATCTTCCGCACGAAAAGTGTTGTTCCGGTCATCGCCCGAGTAAAGCTACCCAGTATGCAAAAAGCTTTAAGATGGGTTTGTTCGTATCGTTTCTTCGTTCGCAAACTGTTGCGAGTAATATCCACGCTAGTGTGAGGACGAAGGATGAATAATGAGATTTCCTTCCTACCGCAATTACTTGTCCTTTGAATTCAGAAAGTAATACTGATACTATTTCAAAACCGACTTTTCTTTCACCTCGGTATCACTAGTCAATACGTATTCTTCTTTTGATGAGCTTACACGACGTTGATAAATAACCTTTATTCGGCTAACATCTCAACGTCGTCTTCGTCAGAGCCAAAGATCCGAGTTGATAGTCATACCGTTTTCCCTCTGATGAAGACGAACACGACGGTATGTTACCCGAATAAGGATTATTTATCAACCTAGGATAAACCCATCAAAGGAAGAATACATAACAATAACGCTGCTGCTATTGAGTAGAGTACCTTATGCCTTTTCTGTGGAGGTGAACGAGAAAGAAGTGTGTCAATCACACAGGATTAAGCGAGTGCTGTTCAATGCATACAACGCAACTTACTTGGATGGCCCGTCTTCACTATTTGTGCGGACCACAGCATAATTTCTTTTATCGGAGTTTTGTTGGCCTAGGCAGTGGAGTTCATTGAAGTCCCCAGGTCGACCTGACCAAAGTCTGCCCCAAGTCGTCACCACCACAGACAGTCGCCGTCTCTGTGGATCAGAGAGAGATTTGCCCACCATGCGACAAGTTTAATACCAGGACAATGGTGAATCTCAGTATTGGTTCACTTTGAGCTGGGATTCCTGATGGAAACGCCGGACTCCTTCTTAGCTTGGGAGACCCTGCTGAGAGGACGAATCCCCCCGCTGTACATCGCAGCCCGACACCCAGGAACACCTCCCAGCCACGATGAGGCGGTAAACCGTTGGGAGGATACAATGCAACAGAACGAAAAATTAGACGTGATGGCAAAAGTGTTGAACAATACTTCCACAATATGAAATTTCTTCGCAAACACCGAACACTCAAGGCTACTTACGGACTGCTTCGAAAATCACAAGAAATGTAAAATGTGAAGTTTCAGTGTTATTTTCAAAACTATATGAACTTACAATATCCATGGGATATCTTTCCATGGTCCAACAATATGGTAAAAGTCGAAACAGGTCCAGATACTTCTCAAAATCGAAATGATGTTGAGACACGATTCCACAGTGCTGAATTATATGAACGCGATCTAATTTTGCTAATTTTGTTTCAAAATTCAACATTGACCCTTTCGGTCAAAGTAAACTTTGCAGATTCTAGACAGTCACCGCTACTGCTATGGATGATATTATCAAGCAGCACAAGTAGAGTTTATGCTAGATATATCGCCAAAACAAGTAATCTGTCCTATACTTGTTTCACTGACATATGTCTCTAAAACACACGTAGCTTTAGTGGCAATTAGATAACTATTTAGAAAAACTCGGCAAGAACAGTACAAATACCTAGTTTTAGGAGGACTTGATATTTTAACAGGTAATGGCTTGTAACCACATAGAACACGGACACATCGATGAACTCCCACTGATAATACGCTGTGGTTATATCCGCCCTAGAAAAATGTTTTAAGACAAAGAAACTAAAAGAGCAAATTTTTTTAAGAGAAACATGAAATGCTCGACTTTCAAATACTTGGATACTTGGATGGCCCGTCCTCACTGGTTGTACGGGTCTTAGGACAATTTCCACTTTCTCCGAATGTTGCTAGTTTAACCATTGTGATTCCTTGAAGTACAGAGAGGTTAGTCTAGCCAAAGTTGCCCCAGGTCGCCACCACTACAAACAGTCGCAAGCCTTGTGGATCAGAAGGAGATTTGCGCCTTCCTAATGGAAACGCTGGACTCCTTCTCAGCTTAGGATGAATCCCCTCCCCGCTATACATCGCAGCCCGACACCCAGGAACACCTCCTAGCGACGATGAGGCGGTAAACCGTTAGGAGGGGAGTTACAAATATCCAACCAAAAATGGAAAAATCAACCCAAGTGGTAAATGCCCAAATTTTAAAAAAAAGGTGAACGCACAGATCCTTTAGACATCGCACACACCTTCAACGTACATGTAATATGCATAGTAAACATTCCACTGGATGTTATTCCATCAATCCAAAAGGAACACATGTGAATTGAGGGTGAATAAGAACAAATCCAAATTTTTTACTAACACACTAATATCAATTAATCAGTTAATATGATATAGAGTCAGGTTTAGAGCAGTAGACAGGGGTAACCTGCAGTACACACATTGGTCCTTAGTTCAATCCCTCGCGTAAGGTCAATCTAGTCTCGAATCTCACCAGCTCGAAAAATTGGAACCAGAGATGTCTAGATAGGTAGAAACACTGACATCGATAGAACATTGCACGCCGTTAGTATAAGACAAACATGCAGTTACGTCTGCGATGCTAAATGGAGTTGAATGAACAGCACATCTCTCAGGGATGGTCGACGCTATAAGCTCTATCTTTTATTGAATATATCTTTCTACCTCTGTTCAGCAAGCACGAGGTGCTATTTATAAGTAAGTATAATGGTAAATACCTTAGTAAATAGTAAATAAATACCTTAGTAAATAGCACCTCGTGCTTGCTGAACAGAAGTAGAAAGATATATTCAATCAATGCCGAGGTTAATAGAAAGTCGGACTTGGGAGTTACTACAAGATGTACCAGCAAGATATTTCCGACTTGCAAAAGAAGCACTGTCACTAAGACAAAAGATCGTCTTAGCTCAACAGTCAATACACTTTCTCCGCCGCTGCATAAAACACCAAGTCGTTCCAAAATTCATAAAAAGAAAACGTTTATCTTTTATCTTTTATGCCTCAAAATATTCGATGAGGAAAGGACTTCCATTTAAACATTGCAAAAATGCCTACCTAGAGACGTACCGCCATTTCCTACTAACAATTGTTACCATCAACTCAACAAACCGAGCATGGTGGTTCAAACTCGCTCCAGATCTATCAGGCCTTTCATTCTTTCTGGATCGCCAAATTGGTACCATATTTGGATGGGAAGAGTTCACTCCTTGCAGCAAAATTGGAGACGCTCCAGCACGGATATCTCACGACTAAAGAGAGAATCGACTCGACCAGTATTCCACGATATTTATGAAGAAGGCGACAATCCGTAAGCATGGGTCGAACCCACACGCAAAAAGCTCGAAGACCTTCACGAATGACAGATGTGAGGAAACGAATCGAATGCAATTAGGGCTAGAATCCGCATAGAAGATGTGAAGATGGATCGTATAAAAAACCCAGTAGATGACAAAACGTGAAGCATTGACAAGAAAAAAAAAGAAACCTCAAGTATCATCAGAAGTTTACCGCGCGCAAGGGCACTTAAATGGTAGATGACGTGAGCATATGCGTCAGCCGAGAGACGCATTTCTCCAACCGGGTCACCATCACAACTATCATATCCTGCAAATATTTGGTAACCACAATGATGCTGAGATATTTGCAAAACTCCGGACCGCGTTGGGACCGAATACACTACTGCTCTTTCCGAGAACTAACGCGGTCACCACTAGACCATGCGGGTCCTTCGTTTCGCCTTTTTTTCAACTAGCTTTTCTCCAGTATTTCACAACCATTTTAAACTGCACAAGAAACCGATGAAGTTGTAAATAATAAAAATGAAAAAAGGATGAGCAGATAGAGAAAAAAACAAGTGATGTACCATAGAACAAACATTTTAAAGCCTCACCCGCAGAGACAATGACAAAATCTGGATTGAACTGAGTAGCCAAAGGCCATATAATATTCCAAAAAACAGCCATATAGTCAGCATCTCCACAACCGACCTATAGATATTGTAAGAAGACTGTGTAAAAGGAAAGAACAAATGGAATGAATGAAACGTGGAACAGATAACGAAACGTATGTAATATATGGACACAGAGTATACCTCGTTCAAAGGAATATTCACATTGTATCCTCGACCTTCAGACGCGCCAATGTGGTCATAATTAGATTCTTTAAGATGTGGCCAGAATTTCCCATTTTCATAACGATGTATCGAAATGAACATAACCCTGATAAAAAAAAATTAAATACCACAATGAGAATACTTTATGCAGAAAAGCTAGGTGATAACCTTTTATCTTCATAGAAAATCTGTTGTGTACCATTACCATGGTGAACGTCCAAATCGACTATCAAAATCCTTAAGTAAGAACGCTTATTAACGCACTAGGAAGTTGCTCTCAACATTTCGTGCTAAACAGTTAAGGAATACAACCACAACGATGGCGAGATATTCGCAAAACCTGGACCCCGGGCCAGATTGAGCGAGCCGTCGGAAAGGGTGATCGTGGTTCGATCTCGCCTGGGGTCGAAGTTTTTAGTTGAGAGAAACGCAAAGCAAAGGTCCCAATAGTGCAGTGTGTAATACGCAACACCTGGAAAGGGTAATCGTGATTCGATCTGGGCCGTGATCCACGTTTTGCGAGCATTACAGCACCGTTGTGGTTGTATTTCACACCAGACCCTTCAGCGAAAAAAATACAGTATGCAGCAAATAAAAAGGTAAAATAATTAAAAGATACCTATCGGCACCAAAATCAAAAGCTGCTTCGGCTGCTTGGGCAGCGTTGTTGAAAAGACAGAAGCCAGAAGCGGAATAGCGATCAGCATGATGCCCGGGAGGTCGAACCAATGCAAATGCGTTGGGGATCTTCAATATTGACAGGAATAAAAGAGTCAATATGGCAATGTTTACAAAAACAGAAATGTAGAAACCTTATTTGTTACTATGCCCTCAGCTAACCACCGACAGCATGAAACAGCAGACTGGGCAGCATTCGCCGAGCCCTGTTGATTCACGTGTAATTTAAAAATAGAAAGAAAAAAGTAACAATAAAATAACCAAACTCGAAATGAAAAATAAAAGAAGATGCTGACCGGAGTCATAAATACAGAGTCATAGTCCTCGGAGAGATGATTCAACGACTCCTGGTCCATCAGAATCGCTTCCTTCAACAACTTGTTCACGTGAGATTCTGAGTGCGACTGACGGAGGTCCAAGTCATCCAAAGAAGGAAACTCCTAAACATCAAAAGACCACAAGCATCCAGTAATGTTGCCTATACCTTCATAGAATAAGACGCGAATTCTAACAACTTACATTTACTTCTTGGCACTCACGTAACAAGCCGCTTTGTTGGAGTACGGACCGACAAATCTCTATCCTATCAGGACATTCCGGATGCCTCTTACAAATTGTATTTTTGTGTAAATGCTGGTATTTGTTGAAACCTATCGTTGTCTTACATTCTAGGGAGTCATAAACGTCCATAAACACCTGAAAAAAAGAGAAAAGAACTGCTGGCTTCCGAAGAAAGTCTAAGTAGAAGAAAACCCAATACTATCGTATAAAAAGTGGACAGCTGTTTGATAGTTAGAAGATTAACCTGATATGTGGACAAACGATACAATGAAATCTGAATAGCATTTAAAGACGACTGAATGCCTTACGTTCGATTCAATACATACTTTTTAGATCAAATACAAGTTGAAGCGGTGATCGTAATGAAAGATTCCTTGGTATGAAAAAAAAGAAAAGGAAAAAGTAATGGAAAGAATGACTGAAAAGAGTTAAGGAAACTCGGCATCTAGTTAAATCCAGACTTGCAAAAGGACGGTGAAGTTTGGAAAAACGAAGGCAAAATTGACACTAAACGGAAGACCACGATCAGCAGCTAAGCAGGGAAACTTCTGAAACCGCTGTCGAATCTGCCTGTCAGGCATCGAGCAATATCAGAACGCAAGCAGTACTTCGATCAGACCACGAGAACAAGAGAACATGAACCAAGTCATCCAGAGAAGGAAACTCCTAAACATCAAAAGACCACAAGCATCCAGCAATGTTGCCCATACTTTCATAGAATAAGACGCGAATTCTAACAACTTACATTTACGCGTTCACGAACACGCTCGTGAACTTCCCAGCTCAGTAAACACTTGAGTGGTAGCTAGCCTATGCGCGGTTGGTGCAGCACGATCGAAAAGCTCAAGATGAACTTTAGTGTTCGAAATAAGAGCCATTAGAGTTTACGTACAACATGGAGTTCCAGCGTTCTGGATGCGACGAGTCAGGCATTCGAAAACATTTCCGGCAACGGCTTAGTCGTGGAAGACGTTGCCAACCAGTAGTTGTCGAGGTGCGTGAAAGAGCGATAGCTGGCGAGGGTTTCGATATGGACGTTGGCTGAGGACGGGCTCTTCCTAGCTCGATTCGTTCGACATTCGACTTTTGACCTGTCTGCAATGTATGGTGGAGCACCGTCATGAGCGCAAAGCATTTCACTTTTGCACTGGATTTTTTTGCGGGGATTCATCGACCACTAGCGGAATTTCTCTATCGTGATCGTCTTGCCAAGACTGAACGTTTTTCATTTGATGATCCAGTTTACCGAAAGCAAAAACGTCCCCACGATCATCTTTTAATAAACACGGCTCTGGAGAATGCTTAAAGCCTCGTCAGAGTTCAAACTCTCCGTTGTACATTGTTGGCTTTGTGACGACCACCGCGCTACCAATCGTTCAATTCATGCGGCACCCATCTATCAAACTTCATTCCTTCGAGTAACGAACAACTGCTGAATTCTGAATGCAGATTCTTCTATAAACTTCTTCTATAAAAGTAGTTTCCATAAGTACATGTTCGGCTACCAGCTTCACATGGTCATCATCCAATGCCGATAAACGTCCGCTATCCCCTCCGTCATGAAACTCTCCCCGGACGGAGCTTCATGGACCATATGTGATCGCTTAGAAGTCCCTTCGTGACATTTCTCTCGCGTTGTTCTACCCTCGGTTCTAACTTCTTGATGGATAACGATGCGGATTCCACAACATGAAAGCATCACTTCCATCCAGCCTTGTAGCCATGGTGAACTAAGTGTCGGAAAAAAGTACTGCACAACAAATTGCTTAGAAAGAAACAAGTTCTAACGCTTTGTAAGGCAGCAATTTTAAGGATCAATATTTACTAAAAAAAAAATGCCTGTAGAACTTATAATTGGAAAATATGAACCGTTTATGCATCACGTTGCTCCAAAATGCGTGTTTGCACGCCTATTTGACAGAGAGTCCGTAATTGCAGACCGCCTGCGCCTCTGACTCTGACACAAGTGCCGCACGTGACCCATGTGCGAGAGAGCACAGTGAACCACAGCTGAATGTGATGATCCATCACCGCAGTACCTTTCCAGTCCTACGCGCTAGAACAGAAGGGTCATTTCCAATGTCTCCAAAAGAGATCTCACGAGGAATTATAAGAAAGTAGTATGGACAGAACGGCGCATGTGGCGCAGTGGTCGGAGGTGCCCTGCAATACGCATGGGATCGATCCCCTCGCCCAAGGCTCACTAAGCCTTCCATCTCGCCGGGGTCGGCAAATTGGTACCAGACTTATCTGGGAGGATCGCAGTACTGGCTCGATGCATCTGCAAGCCACTACGATTCATTGTAAAAGCCAGATATGCATTCGGTCACCTCCAAAGATGCTTAATGAAGTCGAATGCATGGCCCGAGAGTTTAGTCCCTCTATCCTTTAATACGGACAGGACCTTAGAACTTTCGGTGATGTCAATCCATTAAAATTTGTATGGGTTACTCAGGGCGTATATTTGGAAAGCACTCACTCTAACGACGGAGACGTTGGTTGCGGACATGATGATGTAAGCAAAGTACGTGTCGTCATCGGGTTGACTGGTTCTCTGATGTCTTAACTGGACAATTGCGGTTAACAGAGAAGATTTGGACCAATTGCAGCTTTGATAATCTTTCTCGCCAACACAATGAGGTGACGAAGACCAGGCCGAAGGACGAGTCCAAATCATCTACAAACTTGTATGGGACTTCCATGAAGTTCTATAGAGGAAGTCATATCTTCTATGAGCTTACTTTTGGAAACTTAAACGCCATGGTTGGCACGAAGGGAGCTCTGAGCAACACTACATTGGGTTCCTTGGTTAGGAATAAAGTGATCGTAGTAAAGGAATGTACGAGTTTATGACAAGGACCAACACCATTTATGGCATCACACAATTCCAGAACTCTTGATCTACACATTGGACATGGAAGTTTCCCAAGATAAAGTGTAAGCCGTCACTAGCATTATCTGTCTTACCCCTAATCGTTGAGTTACCCATTAAGCACTGGTAAAGTTGCTATTTGAAGGTTTCACGTTCAAAATTAGATTTCGTTCGCTCCAAGAACTTGGAGAGAATGTTTGTTCTCTACGATCTTCATGAAAGTCGGTGGTCTCTGTACTTTTTGGGACTGTGTACTTTATTTAGTGAGATTCAGTATCTGTTGGTTCGTACCCATCGGTTACCGCGGAGACGCATCATGTTTCCTACCCACTTGATTTTCAGTGCTTTGTCGTACAACACGGTCTGCAATCTTGGTCGCCAACGTTACCTCGAAGTCGGGACTTTCGATGCCCTCTCTTACTTTGTTGGTATGGGATAATACTGGCGCCACTCTTGATAAGGCGTCGTGGCTTTGTGTTTGAGTGGTCTTCCGTTTTACTCACGTATCTTACAGAATTCCGATCCGTACCTTAATTAGGAAGAACCGTATCACCTGAACCATTTCGTCCTTTGATCGTTCAGTGACTCGAGCGGGCGCAGTTAAGCCTTCCATTTCTCCCTGTCGAGCGCAAGAGAAGCCCAGTTGGTTCTGCTCGCTCTGGTGAACTTTCGTGAAGAACTCTGGCCATCGGTTCGATGGGTCTTCCCGCAGTACGTTTGACATCCCGAGGACTTCAGTTACTAACGACTCTTTTCAATCGGTTGCCGTTCATACGCATTACGCGTCCGGCCCACCTTATCTTCCATAGTTTGGCGTACAGAACGGCATCTTTGATTTTTGGTCGTTGGCACAGATCGGAGCCCCGGATCCATTCCCTTACTAGCGTGATACGGGAGACTACTAGCATCGTCCTTTCGACAATGCTTCCTATAACGCTGGGTGATCGTTGATCCTGCTTACGTAGCGATCAGATTTCTGACGCATACGTTAAGGCCGTAGGAACGGTAGAGCTAAAAATGTGGTCATGCACTCCTTTACCCCTTTAGCATATTATCTACACTCTTATCAGCTCCACCTACAGCTTTTTTCTCCCGCACAGCTCTGAGCGAAGTCGTTGAACATGTTGACTTATCCATCCAGATGCAAATAGCCGAATCATCCGTGGATATTCTTAACATTGAGCTTAGGTGGAGCACCAGAAACGAAGCCGTATCCCCTGAACATCGTTTTCTCCGAGATTCAAGCCAGGACTTATTTTTCCCTAGGCGTCTCCGCTGTCGAGAACTACTCGTTTTGTTTGGGTAACATTTAATACTGTAGGAATGATAGCAATAACAAGCAAAGTGGCGGTGGTGGAATTGCCGACCGCCGACATTCACTCCCATGTTGTTCCATTCCAATTTTCGCATAACATTATCGATAGCGGCTGTACTTACCTTCGTCTTGATCGCTTTCGGGTTATCCAAACGCTGTCTTTAAGTGGGTGTTAATATCTTTATAGAATGGTGACATTCTTGTCCTAAATTTTATATAGCTCATGAAAGATCTGTACTGAATACTGAAACCTTGGCTTTAAGAGCTTCCATTACCGCTTCTATCCCAGCCGTCTGAAAGGCCTCTTATTTAGATAATCATTATTTAATTCGAAAGACCGACTTTCCATAAACCTCGGCATAGATAGCTGATATACTTATTTATGTGATCTTATAAACCGATCTTCTTAAGCTGACCCGAGGCTGGTACAGGTTATCGTTGTCGTTGTCGTTGTTTTTGATGTCATTGATCGATGGCCGACGTTTCGGCGACTTCGCCGACCCACACGTGAGTCTCATACGTAGCATCACGGCTCTGAGGAAGGCGAAGTCGCCGAAACGTCAGTTATCGATCAATAACATCAAAAACAACGACAACGACAACAAAGACCGTACCAGCCTCGCGTCAGTTTAAGAAGATCAGTTTATAAGATCACATAAATAAATCATTATTTATTTTTTTATTCCACGCGACCCGTCTTCACATCTACCGTGGCGGTCCTAGTTCTCCTTGAATTCTATTCATTTTCTCGTAACCATTATCCACGAAGGTCTTCGAACTTTTCGGGTATGGGTTCGGTTGCTGCCGGAGGGTTTGCGTCATTGTTATGAATGTTCTTGAATACTGGTCTACTCGATTCTCCCACGAACCCTGGGATATTTGGGCTAGAGCGCTCTCACTTATATTGCAGGAAGTAGACGACTCCGAGGGATGAGAGGCTTGCTGAGTCGAGAGCAGGGTCGATCTAAACGGTGTTCGGGTACCTTGATAATGTGAAAGGCAAAGCGGTCATTTGTATTCTCGCCGTACTTCAGCGGATTTCGTTTTCGCATGAATGAGATCGTCCTCGACCAATTTCGAAAACCTGCTTATTCACACTGCTCTCATTCATCCAGTGTTTTGTTAATGTTACTGAGAATGAGACCACTGAAGAGCTTGTAAATGACCTACGGTTGGCAAATTGGGAGATAGTTGCCGATGTCGTATAGGTCTATCTTTTTGCACGAAAACATGTCATACTGGTCCTTCACCTCGTATTCTGACGGCTACAATATGAAGAGCCGTGTAAGTTTGTGATTGGCGGTATTTTCTGCAGATGATTGGTTCTAATACTTTTTTGAGCATATGGTACATGGTAGCTCATCAAGAAGACAGCGAATGGTACATCGAAAGGTAGAGTCGTTGGTATTACATATACGGTTGAAGAGAAGGAAAAGAGTGATTTGAAAGCTTATAGCAGCAACAAGAATGTGATGGAAAAGTAGTGGAAAAGGAACAACTGGATATGGGCACACCGCTAGGACACTATGATAGCCAGTGCTTCAACGTTCACCTGGGAAGCTAGGAAATCGGTTACGCACCGAAATCAGGATGAGGAAGAAGTCAGCCTTATCGAGTGCGCTATCCATCCTGTGTCAAGTAAGCAGTAGTGGGAATGTGAAGTTCGGAAAGGCTGCCTTCCTCATCAACATATCTAAGATCGGATAGGCGGTCCAACTGATGGTTGTTAATGACTATCGGTGTAGAAAAATCGTGCTTGATTTTACTCGAACGTTAGTGTAGGTGGTAGGTCAGCTTATACCTTTCAAATTCGACAACATTAAAAGGATTACAAAGTATTCATATAAGAACTGATGGAACGCAACACATAGTTGAAGTGTTGCCTATTGTATTGGATCGGTAAGTGATAACACTGAAGTGCTTTGCGCATTACGACAGTTAGAAAACAAAGCATAACGTTCTCAGCAAGGGCTGCAGTGTAATCAAACAAAACTGAACCCGTGTGATTACTAGTTGATTAGAAAATTCGCCAAATTAGAACAAATCTCCTCTCGGGCAATTTCACTGAGACTCGCGACGAATTAAATACTGACATTCTCATTTGCTGACAGGTGAAATATAATTCATTGCTTTATCGTGTTAAGGGCGTGTGTGGCGGAGTGGTCACCGCACATCGATGTACCGTTCTAGTTATTCTTATTACAAAGAATTGCTGAAATAAAGGGGAAGGTTGGTTCTCTACCGAAAGGATTCAAACAATGGAAATATCCCACTTAGGCAATTTTACCGAAGTCAGACCCTACAGTATTTCGACCATCTAAAACTGGACTTGCTGGATGTCCACGTTTTCATTGCTTCAGCTGAGTCAAAAAACTTCTATTCGTGTTTATAATGGAAAATTGTCGAGGAAAGATTATTTCTATGAAATATTTACAATTTGGAAGTATGAAATGAACGAAGAAAGTCGGGACTTTCGGTAAAGAACCTCGCAATCAATTCAGATGGTTCACTGTAAGTCTTTATCAGAGACATAAATAGGCGACGCGCTGTTTTCGGAATGATTGGATTAATGTGGTCAATCGATTCGATGAGCTGCTACTTCGGAAGTTGCTGAACGGCGTAGAGGACGATGAAGCTGGCCCTGCATACCGCCACTGAGGTGCAGCAAGGGTTCTGCTCGGAGCTGTGCTGCGCACAGAACAGCTCGCTGCCTTGTTCCTATGGAGCCGCGAACTGAAACCACCGGATTTTCCTCCGGACTACGGATCCTCAAAGTACAAGCTGTAAATTCTTCTGAATGACTGAGAATTGGACTTCTCGCGTGTGTTTGTGACTTTTTTGTACTAGTTTTATTTTTCAATAAAATCTTGGACGAATCACAGGTGATCATCAAATCCAACAAGAAGAGATTTAGACTTCCTTTTCCCTCCTTTCATTAGATAAGGGCATCCCATGTGTATCGGAGGGCGCTTGTAGCTCAGTGGTCGGAGGCGCTCCATAGTACACATGGGATCGATGCCCGAGTCCCAGGCTCACCAAACCTTCCATCTGTCCAAGGTCGACAAATTGACACCAGGCTTGTCTGAAAGGGTAGCAGCACTGGCTCGATACATCGGTAAGCTACTGCGAGTTATTGTAAAGGCTAGATATGCATTCATTCACCTTGAACGATGCTTGGTGAAGTCGAATGCATGGAGCATACTTCAGCGATTGATCAACTCCTAGAGCTTTATCAGTTTGATAAACTATAAACAGTAGCGGTTTAGTACCGAACTAGTCAAAAGTCATATGGTAATGTTTTACGCACCTCTTTCTGAAGATGCTTAGCAAGAGCTGCGAGCCATCCTCTGTTTTCAGTTATTGTCTCTCTGAAGGCAATCCGCTAGGTCAAAGCGAAATACATCCTCCACGAGATATCTGTGTTCCTGGCATGGAAAGCCTGAAATCACCTTTTAAAAATCCGTTGAAAGATTTCATTGGGTTTGTAAATACATGTCAATTACACCTTTGCAAAAACGGGAACCTTAACACTGTTTTACACAGCTACCCAGAACTTTTGAAATCGATTTCGTGTGAGGTAGGATCTTTTGCTAATATTGTCTTCCCTAGTTATTAGTTACAATTGTAGAAAGTAATAACGTAGCACGAAACGCACTGTATGCAATGCATGCGTGAGGGAGAATAAGGTGGGCGAAGGCCTTATCCGGTGCATTTCATTCCCATTCCTTTACTTTAATGCACAGAGCTTTTCTTTGTGAATTTTCTGTTTTCATTACCTCCGAACAAAAGCACTATAGAAATCCTCCACAAAATGTTTAGTGCGGCACATGCGGCCACTTGCGCACACATTGTCTCAAACAATGAATCACGGTTACCTATGGGAAAGTCCAGGGTACCTTCACGCAAGGATAACCCTACTATACGAAAACTCGAATTAAATGCCTTAGCAATGGCAACACAGCTCAATCTGTTCACGAGGTTCTAAAAAGCCACACCATCATCACAGATATAATAATCTTCTCAGACTCCGAGATAGCTCTTAGCTGGATAAGATCCCAAAAACCCACAAACCCCCATGGAACACTAGTAAAAAAAAACAGAGAAAAGGAAATACGATAAATAGTGGAAGATCTACCCATACCAATCCAATTTGGCTACATAGGTACTAACCACAATCCAGCAGACTGTGCAACTAGAGGACTCAACAAATACGAGGTAGAAAACCACATGTGGTGGAATGGATCTAAATTCATTAGGCAAACATTAAACCACCACAACGCCAGTCTCTTCACTCTAACGCCCTACAACAGCGAACCCGAGAATTATACCACCATACTCACGGTAGGAACCTTCAAAGGGGCGCTACTGAATTGGGCACAGCATGACCAACTTTTATTGGCGCAGCGAACAATAGCCTATGTACCTAGGTACATAAGCAAAATAACATCAAAGCTACGACCTGATTTTTCGATTCTACTGGAAATTCCCTCCCAACGGTTTACCTCACCGTGGCTATGAGGTGTTCCTGGGTGTCGGCCTGCGGTGTGCAGCTGGGATATCCATTCCTCCGGCAGGATCTCCCATGCTGAGGAGTGCGGCGTTTCCGCCAGAAATCCCAGTTAAGAGCAAACCAGTACCAGGATCCACCACCGCCCTGGTATCAAACTAGTCGCATGGTGGCAAGTCTCCCTCTGATCCACAAGGACAGCGACTGTATGCGGTGGTGACGACCTGGTGCAGATCTGTCTTTGGTCTGTCTGACCTCGGGACTTCAGAGAACCACAATGAATAGACCGGGAAAACTGCGAAGAAAAACGGAAATTATGCTGGTGCCCGCACAACCAGTGAGGACGGGTCGTCCAAGTATCCATGTATTAAAACTTCACTGCCAATGGGAGCGTCGAACAATCACGGCATTCATATTAAATAGTAGAGATACTTCATGAGCCATTCAGCAACACTAAAACTGGAGTTCCCTCATTCTAGAGAGAGAGAGAGAGAGAGAGAGAACGAGGAGATAGCTTTTCGACTAAAATAGAACTTGGTATTACTCTGGAGAACATTCAGGAAAATTGGAATGGGAAAATGTTGGGTTAAATTTGGTTATCAGTAGCTAGACCATACTCGTTTCACCGACAATGTTCTTCTAAAAGACCGGGTATCATCCCTGCATATCGAATACGTGGTTGTCGTAAAGAAGATGAGCATGTGATCTATCTTAACGACAGACCGTTCAACGACTGGGTTCTACGGGTTGCCAAACGCACATAAGAAACACGAACACCATACTTTTCATGAGGATCCTAAATAAGCTACATATTTGTCTTCTAGAGAAAATCGACCTATTGGGCAACTCCGACGGCGTGAAAGCAGGGTTGGATGCTTTCCGCGCAAGTTACTCGGTGATCGTCAACAAAACTGATAAAGTAACATGAACACAGGTAGATCACTTTCATTATAATTATTATTATTGTCATACTAAACTAATACTCGGAAGTCGCCCTCAACAGGATTGACCGAACAGTGGAAGGAGAACAGCCATGTGAGCAGGCAGAGTTTCGAACAAAGCGTTCAGTACGATAGACCACATCCACGCGATAGCAAGGCTCATCGAATTATTACGAAAGTACAAGAGACCGCTCTGTTTCACTTTCATCGATTTAAAGGTTTCCTGACTCAGCTGAGGTAGAAGCAGTCATGGAAGCTCTGGACACCCAGGGAGTTCCTAACCAGTGTATAAAGGTTCTTCTTGAGCTATGTAAAATTTTCACAACCACGATATCACCATTGTACAGCGATGTTAACATCGACGTGAAAAAAGGAGTTGGGGAAGGCGATACCATCTCGCCAAAATAATTTACCGCCACCGTCGAGAAATTAATGCGAACACTGGGATGGGACAATATGGAATTGCAAATCAATGGTCGGCAATTACGCCATCTTCGTCAGAGACATGGTCCTCATAACACCAAGCATTAGTGGAATGTATGCTTGCCGACTTTGATGGAGCCTATGGAAAGATTGGTCTTCGATTAAATCTCACAAAAACGATGTTCATGAGGAACGGATTGGTTTCGTATGCCCCATTCACGCTTAACGGAACGATTATCTCCAAATGCTCCAGTTATATCTATTTAGGTCGAGAAATTAACATGTTAAACGACAGTGAAGAGAATAAGGAACACCCGACTCCGTGCCCATCTTTTTGACTCGATGGTCAGAAACCTGGTCGCTATGTAAGCCGGATGAAAGATCACTTATCGTTATTGAACGCGCAGTCGAAAGAACGATGCCAGGAGCATCTCATGCCACAAAAGAGTGAAAAGAGGTCCGAAGCTTTGATCTGCGTCAGAGATCAAAAATCAAAAACATTCTCCTATAAGTCGAAGGTGCGCCGGACGCGTAGTGCCTATAAACGACAACTGATGGACAAGAGCCGTTAGTGATTAAATTCCACTGGATGTTAAACGTGTGCAGCCATAATTGAACGTTCCGCCCCAGCTACTGTATAGCGTGGATGGTCCAACGGACTACGAGCCATTTTTCGTCGGCTGTGGACTTTCTGGTTTTTGACTATAAAAGTCCTTTTTCAACAGGCAGAGGACTTGAAGAGCCTTGAACGTGACAGCACTGTGGAAGACTTGGCTGTATTTTTATGGCCAAAATGATATGTATGCTGCTGTTTACTGTGTGATACCATGGTCTATTATGCAAATACATTACTCTCGGCATTTTGAAACATTTTCCAGCTCATTTCGACTCTACTTCGCCACTTTCTATACTCAGTAATTCCATTAAAGAACCATGATTAATCATAGGATTGAAAATGAACTGACATTTCATTGCTAGTCATATTGCCGGGGAGAATATTTTCGAAAGAAAAAACGTTTTCTTTGCAAATCATTAATTGTAGAAAATGGCTTTTCTGGTCTCACGCCTACTACTTTAATCTGCTTTCGATTAGCTATCGAAAGAGCACAAATAGTCCGGCAAATAAGGAATACATTAAGCTCAATATGGACACTAGTGCACATACGGGGCGAAATGGTTAATTATTGACGTGTCTACGGTGGGGAACGAACGCGCTATTACTCTTTCCAGGCAGTAACGCTTTCAGCACCACACCATGCGGGTACTTCGTTTCGCCCGCCTGTTCTCCACCGCAGACACCTGCGGTCCAGAGTTTTGCAAATTTTTATTACTATTATTACACGTTACATTATTGTTGTAACACCATAACACCAAACATTAGCTAAGCGGAACGTATGCTTGACGACTTTGATAAGACCTGTGGAAAGATTGGAAAGACTAAACCTCCCAAAACGGTGTTCATGAAGAACGGATTGGTTTCGAATGCCCCATTAACGCTCAACGGAACGAATATCTCCGAATGCTCCACTTATATTTATCTAGGTCGGGAAATCAATATGATGAACGACTTAGCTCCAGAGCGGAGCAGAACGAAACTTGGGGAGCTTTCAAGAGCATCGAGGATGTAGTGAGGAGAACAAAGAACACCCGATTCCGTGCCCATCTTTTCGACTCAACGGTACTTCCTGCCCTAAAGTATGCGTCAGAAACCTGGTCGCTGCGTAAGCGGGATGAAAGGTCACTCAGCGTTATCAAACACGCAGTCGCAAGGACGATGCTAAGAGTATCCCGTTCCACACAAGTAAGGGATGGGATCCGAAGCTCCGATCTGAGTCAATGATCAAAAATCAAAGATGCCGTTCTGTAGGCCAAACAGTCGAAGATAAGATGGGCCGGGTACGTTAGGCGTATGAATGACAATCGATGGACAAGAGTCGTTAGTGACTGGATTCCTCGGGATGTCAAACGTACTGCAGGAGACCACCGACCCGATGGTCTGAGTTCTTCACAAAGGACCTTGAAGGAAGATATGATGCTTGACGAGTCCCGAAAGGGAGCAGAAGCCACTGGGCTACTCTTGCACCGGACAGGGAAAATGGAAGATTTACTGGCGCCCGCTCGAGTCACTCGACCACCAACGGGACTACAGGTGATACAGGTGATTATTACATGACCAACCCGGCACCTCATGTGTTACGTTTAGTGGACCACAGCATTTCTTGCACCTTTTGCACTCGATACGTTCCCCGAGTGTACCAACCACCATCTAAAAACGGGTTCGAACATTTTTTGGATGTGGATTTGTCTGCTATTTGAGGGTTTTCAGAGTCGATTTTCCCTGAATTTGTGAGATAACCTTGCCAGAGCGTTCCCATATCAATTAGTAGAGGGTGGGAGTAGTCGCTCATAAGTCCGGTAACAATTTCATACCAATTTCCCAACCTTGGAGTGATGGAAGGTTCAATGAGCTCGGTACGAGATCAAACTAGAGCATGTGTGGGTTGGCCCGTTCGCTTAATCAGCGGGTTCGCTATCATTGCGCTACCTATTCTGCTTTCAAAATATTCCGGTCCATAAAGTGGATAAATGAAGGGTGAAAATGAGCAAATGCGATAAAGATGCGATGACAAATGCGATCATTAGTCTAGTAATTAGTAAATTAACCGCTACCATGCACTAAAAGATAGGGAAACGAAAAACTAAAAAGGAAAGCACTCACACATCCATTCAACATTCAGCACTTGCAGGTCTGACGGCAATCAGTGCTATAGTTCTTGGAGGACACGTGCCGTCGTTATACCTGAGACTGGTGTTGTTTTGGTGATAACGTCGATAGCTGTTTACGCCTTCTACCCGCCAAAATGCAAGCTGTCGAAGCACACAACAGCTGGAAAGAAACACGAGAAGCAGGACTTAGTGTAGTTTTGGAATTTATTATGCTAAACTCTGCTAATACACCTCAGATTTTGATTTCCAATCCAGTAAAACCAAATTACTTGAGTAAGGCTTTCGAGCCGCATGTGGCGCGTCCACGCCACGTGCTGGATGACCTATTACGCTGTTGCGATTGGGCTATCTTTTTTCGATTGGGTCAACTTTTCACCATTGGGTTAGATTGGTCAAATAGAGCGTGTTTTTCTTCCATCATTGGTTCAGATTTGTTGATCAAAGTGTTCATTATTGGGTTGGATTTGTTGAACAAACCATGCTCACATGCGTTTTGTGATTGTTGAGCCAAAAAGTGGAGCTCATTCTCAGTTACCTGATTCTTCTATATGACTCTTGTTTAAGTAAAGTGCGACGTATGTAATTTGAAGCTTTCAAACTAACCTGGGCTAAGTATTTCAATGGGAACGAAATTTTTATAAGAAAATGGATTTTGCTTAACACATTGCTACCGACGCCTTATTTTATACGGCGAGCACACCACACCAAGCCTAATCTCATGTCGTTACGGTCCAGCCAGATAAGAATTTTTCGACAACTAGATGTCTTGAGGGATTAAGAACAGGTTAAATTTATAGAAGAGCCTTTACTCCGAGGGCAGTATGCTCAGTCATATGAGCACATTACTGTCAATATTTAGAAGTTTTCTGCAGCTTGTGATAAGTGTATTCTTGTATTTGTAATGCTCACATATTCAGATAAATGGATGGCTCACTTTTTCGGGGTTTCGCTGGTTCAACAATCGTGGGTCCTTGGAGTCCCAAGGTTAGTGTAGCCAAAGTTTGCCCCAGATCGTCACCACCACAGGCAGTAGCCGCCTTCGTGGATCAGAGGGAGATTTGAGATTTGCCACCATGCATATTGGTTTACTCTTGGCTGGATTACTTGGTGGAAAGGCCGGACTCCTCAATTTGGGAGACCCTGCTAGGGGATGAATCCTGCTGCTGTACATCTCAGCCCGATAGCCATGAACACCTCCCAGCTACAATGAAGCGGTAAACCTTTGGGAGGAATTCATAATAGCGGTTAGAAATTGAAGTACTAGCCATTTACCACCTAAAGTAACTATCAATACACTCATTTGAAAAAAGTTCTCTGTACATTTGTAAGTGTGGAGAACAGGTTTTCCGGTGCAACACCTGTCACATCTGTGTTGGACAAGCTATTGACCGAACACAAGAAGTATACCAAGGAATTTGCATGCAGGAGGGTAAGCAGCAGAAAAGAAAATGAGCCATGTATAACTTACCTCGTCGTTAATGTACTGATGAAAACATTCTCAGTTCAACCATTTCATGTTTAACACCATACCAGTAACTTGATTTTTTAATTTGACTATCAGAGGAAGTTCCTCAACTTCATTAGGAAATACTCCATTATGAAATGTTAGTCATTGTGAAATTGTGAAATACTGAAACAAGGTGGAAGCACCGGTGACCGATCTTGGGCCTAATGAGTGTAGATACTACACTACTCTACTGTAGATATATAGATGACTGTTTTGTCCTTTGCTCAACACAAGAGGAAGTGGACAAATGTTTCGAGTTGTTGAACGAACAGTCAGATATCCAGTTCACCCAAGAGAAACCGAAAGAAAACTGGCTTCCATTCCTGAACGTCCAAGTTAACCTGTCAGAAAATGGCTACATTACGAAGTGGTATCGAAAGCCAAGCAGTAAGAATATAGTGGCTCATTACCTCTTCTTTCATCCCTCTCACACGAAAAGAGCGCTTGTAAGGAACATGTTTCGAACAACAACCAACGTGTGCACGGGAAGAGAGCAGAGAGAGGAGTCCCGGAACTACACGCGGCAAATAGCCATTTCTAACGGCTACGAAACTGTAGCTTGGGATAGATGTAGGGGAAATCCTAGGCCCCCAAACGACAACTCTAACGACAAAAAGGTCCCATTTATCCTTCATCTCAAGTGATGTAAGTGCAGCTATAAAACGCTGCTTAAGAAGGGCGGATCTATAGAATTCGGTAAACGTAGTTAAAATGCCACCGAGTACTCTTAGGCGCCAGCTAGTTCGTATCCGCCTGTATAACCGTCTATGTGCAACGCAAAATTGCATAATTTGCTCTAATGGTAGAGACGGTGATTGCATGGGCTCGGGTACAGTATATCTGATCTCCTGTAAGGTGTGAGGAGACGAGTACATTGGCTAAACGGACAAACCACTCTTCGTTCGTATAAAAGAACACCTAGCCGGCAAACGTCTACCAAATACCCCACTAGGAGCACACAGGATGCAGAGACATAACTGAGAAGATTTTAAAGTAGGGGTTACGATCTTCGCGCAGGAATCGAAAACAAAAGCGCGCAAAAGTCTCGAGGCGTTCGGGATTAATTTTAGAAATCCGAAAATGAACGGCAGAGAAGAATGCCTCATTATCACGCGTGATATTGGGCAGTATACAAGCCTGTTATTCTGATGGGAGGGGCACATTACGCCTCCATGCGAACTTTGTGCGGTTGGTCTTCACGCGACGTACTCAGTGGAAGCCTCATAGAAAGCGGTGAGTGTGCAGAGCTGTGTTCAATGTGATTGAAATCTTGGTTTAGCGTTTTCTCTGTTTGGTTATGGAGGTGTTTGGCCGAATAGGTTTCTGTCAACTTGATGTTTTCAGGCTCTGAAGAAGGCGAAATTCGCCGAAACGTCAGCTTGTTCGTGAATAAAGAATAAAATAACACCTCGCGTTTGCTCAACAAGAATACGAAGAATTACTTAATCAATACCGAGGTTAACACAAAGTTGGTCGTGGGATTTGGACACGTGTATCAGCGCTGCCGCAACCGATACTTCTATTCGTAGCCCAGCTAGCAGCAACACTGTTTCACGTATAGCCACCGTGGAAGAAACTTGACTGAAATGTGGCATGTCCATCCTCCATCTACAGAGATTGAACACCTAGGAGAATGCTGACACTGCTTCTTCTTTATTACAGAGAGAGAAGTCACAACCCGCTAACAACATACCTATCAAATGAAAACTGTACTGGGTCGCTACTTCGGTAAAACTGGGCTTAAACTTTAGGCAAGTATATCACTTCTGTTAGGGATCTCGATCTGATTAGTCGCAGAGGTATCCGGTGTGTCTCACACTGATGAGCAGGAGCGTGAGCGCTAACCAAAAACGACCTTGCTCTTAACGCAATTAGATGCAAGCTATAGGTCCCTATGTTTTATCCTCGGAGCGACTAATAGATTACATGTACAAGTATTATAAAAGCATGTTCTGTTCTGGATGCATAGACATGTTTTCTCCCTGTCTCAAGACAATTTCGAATGTCTGGCTTCAATTCAAATGTTTAATTTCTAGATTGGTCCGAGTACGACAAATTTTTAAACTAAATCATTGAGAGAAAAGCTTTGAATGATAACCTGAAGTTTGAATCACAAACCTTAAAGTCTGAGGTAATATTTGCCGATCATTTATACCAAGCTTTGTAGAAAGTCGGTTTTTGAGACTGAGATAATGTTTAAGGGCTAGCAACATTTCTAGCAAAGATTCCGATCTGTTGCAGTTCTTTGCACTATAGTAAGTTTTGATGAAGAACATGTGGACTGTGCTAGGACATCGTTTTCGATTTAATGTTACTTCTGAGGCTAAAGACTTTCGATCTCATGGTAAGCAGGAATCTTTCTTTATACTTACTTACTTGAGACTTGAATAGCCCACCCTCACTAGCTGTGCGGGCCCCAGCGTAATCACCATTTTTCGGAGATTTGCTGGTTAAGGCATTGTAGTTCCCTGGAATCCCGAGGGCCGCCTCTGCCTCAGGTCGTCACCACGACAGGCAGTCGTAGCCCTCGTGGATTAGAGGGAGGTTTGCTACCATGCGACTTTGATACCAGGACGGTGATGGTGGATCCTGATATTGGCTTGCTCTTGGCTAGGCTTCTTGATCGAAACACCGGACTCTTTCTCAGCTTGGGAAACTCTGCCGAGGGGCGAATCGCCCCGCTGTACATCGCACTCCGACACCTAGGAACACCTCCTTGCCACGATGAGGCGGTAAACCGTTGGGAGGCCTTGCTTATACTACGATAGTTAATGAAATAGGGGCTGGCCTAGTTTCTTCTCCATGATTTTTGGGGGCAAGAAATCGCAAATCCGATGTTCGTCGACTTAACTGTTCCGACTCAACCGGTGAACGACGATTTTCAGGGTTTAGAAACCATGTATGTGTGTGCATGCGTATGTGTATGTGTATATGTGTGTGTTCGTGTATGTGTGTATGTGCACGTGTGTATATGTATTTGTATGTGTAGAACAATAAAGGGGCTTTATTCACCTGAGCCCAGATATTTAACCAGTGACTGTGGGTGTACGAGGAAGTATTCATTATACGTCCTTTGAAGAGGAAGTCGGCAGTAGGAGTCAGACTCATGTGTTTTATTTAGTGCGTTGTTTCAACATTTCATTAAATGAATGCATAGAAATCTTGTGCACAGTGTGAGGTTATGGTTTCTTTGTTTCCTTTCAACGATGAAGCAAGTTACATTTCGTGAAGAGTATCGCAGTAATATAGGCCTTCGAGTCAGTTCTCGACACCAAATAACCACTAGCTTTAAGCAGAATGCTCGACTTCGTGAGAAGACGCCACGCGGGACTTTTCGTAGTTGACACAAGGCAACACCTTTTGACACTCAAACTTGGGATTAAATCTTTATATACATAAAGGCAACACTAATACAACAGGAACAACGATGGAAGAATACTGGCGTAACGATAAGGCAATCAAGTCGAACGTAAGACTCCTAAAGATCTTGCCAAACCCAAAAAAAGGCGGTACTAGTCCGGGCGTAGCTACGTCCAAGCGAGTCCTTGGTGGTAGGGTCAAGGCCCAGGTCCCGGAGTCCATTGCACAAGCAATGAGACGTACCCAGAAGCATGCTCGGTGGTGTGACCGATGGCCGCGTGATGCTGTGTCTAGTGGTGTTGTGGCAAAGGCCGTCTCCATCGACCCATTGAATGTGTCTGCTAAGTAGATAAAGAATTTTGATAGAGGAATTCTCTATACGAAGTTCCTTAGGATGGGATCAAAATATTTACGCACTACGACATTTGCTAGGCAACTTGAGAAACATTAGATCTAATCCTTACTACAGAAACATGCAGTAATGGAAATAAATAGTAACTATTCCGGGGAGAGTTTTGCAAATATCTCAGCAACGTTGTGGTTGTATTTCGCTTAGTACCCTGCCGCGAAATTATAGTAGGCAGAAAATAAAAAGGTATAAGATTATTCCGGGGATAGTTGCTATAAAGAGTACTATGATACTTTGAATACATATAAAGGCTTCAGAAATTCAGTACTGAATGGCACATGTATTTAGCACCAGTATGAAGTGAGCAATCAAAAAAGGCTGGTAAAACACCATGGAAAAGAAGGAAACATTCCTAATTCATGTGAATGTCCCTGTGAAACGACGAGATATACATCAGTATACACTGAACAAGAGAAAACGAGGAAAACAGATCAAATAGCAGAAGACTCATCAGTTAGTGATAACCATAGGAGAATTATAGATACTTTACAAGAGATCGAGTGGGATGGTCATGTAAGCTGTGCAGATAATGCGTATTGATGAGGGTCAGTCGAAACGATGATTTCCGTGGTAATCAGCACGTAAGTGCACATTACGGCACTCACTTCTGACATTGATAAACTCCGTCGTTTTCGAAAGGAAAATAGAATACCTATGGACTTCCTACAAATACCTACACATGGACTTCGTCTTCATAGAAATGAACAAGGCGATGTGGTGCAGCTTCGACGATATTTTTACACGGACTATTATCCTGGCTAGTAGATCTGATATCGCACACCGATGCTGAGGTGACATGTTCTTCAACGGCGTTTGAAGAAAGTACCAAATCCTCTAGAGATTTGGTGAAGGTCTTGATTGGTGGCTTTTCGACAGCGTGTTGCTGCTCTATTGGCCCAGCGGACTCTTCTGTACGTGTTCGCGATGGCGACCGTTCCAGTTTTTTTGAGCGAAAGCTTGAACGAAACGATACCGACGAACGTCTTCTTGTATAAAACTGGTCTATTATGTGGTTCTCCAATAGGATGATCTGAAACAGTCAGCAATGTGATCAAAAATCGATGCAAAGGCAGTTTATAAGATGGGTGGAAACCTTATCAACTGATTTTGCGAATTGCATTTCATCAGGAAGCCAGTTGTCGGAGTTGCCAACATCGTCAAGCGTCTCGCGGAAGAGAAAAGCAGTTGAGTCGTCCTGAAATCTCAAACTAGAAAGTCGATATTCCACTTTAATTTATGCCTCGATCAAAACATTTAATAAAGAAAGGAATCTCGTGCATCTTTTAAAATTTCGGAACATTTCCCAGAATTTAAAACTTAAGATTTATTATATTTTATTTGACCCGTCTTCACGTCTACCGTGCGGATCCCAGCACTTCTCGTATTCGATTCGTTTCTTCGCATCCACTGTCCACGAAAATCTTCCAGCTTCTACGAGTGGTTCGGTTACTGCTTGAGGATGTTTCATTTCACCTTGAATGTCGTAGAATGCTGGTCAAGGCGATTTTCCCTAAAGTCGTGAGATGGAACAGGAACATTCCCAACTGGATTGCAAAGAGCGATTTTTTCCCAGACAAATCCGGTACCAATTTACCGACCCTGGGGAGATGAGAGGCTTGGTTGGCCCTGAGCGGAACCGAACTAGCACCATGCTCGTGATGATGGACATCACTACCGCTATGCTCTTTGCCCCCTCAAACTTGAAATTTCCAGCTATAAATATGAGGAGTGGAAACGAAGTGGTTAGTGATGCAGTACATTAGGAAGGAAGATGTAAGCTCGACCCCTCCTCAAAATTCTCCTTCGATCGACGTGGGAACACCTTAACTCTGCTATCTCCAACATTTCAAGAAGAATCGACTCGATCAGTCAGTATTTTACGGCATTCATAAAGAAGACGAAATTCTGTAGGGGCGGCCAAACGACACGCGAAATGTCCGAAAACTTTTGTGGACGACGAACGAATCGAATGCTGGAGGTGGTGAACTCGCACATTAGATGTGAACGGGTAGTATAAATGAGAAATAAATTTAAAAAACATGAGGTCAACCCTGCGCCAATTCCACCAAGCGTCCCATCCTTCTGGAGTCGGGAAATTGTTAACTGGGTTGTCTGAGGTTTTAATCGACTTCACCAGCATTTATGCAGAAAACGAAAAGTGTTTAAGTAGCTGCAGAGCTCCGCATGCGAAAAAGACCTTAGTGAATGAGGGATGGCGAGGAAACAAATCGAGTGCAAGAGCTGCTGGGGGATCTGCTGGGATCACCCTACGTGATGTTGGGTCATGTGAAAAAATACGATTTTATCTCAAACCACAAGCCTACTTGGTTAGCTCACTTTGAACTTCTCTATATAGGGGAATTTTCCACCATAAACCTCTCCATATTAAATTATCCCTGATGTCTACTATCAAGCAGAATTTGAGGTTGAACTGTGGAACTTTTTTAACCAACAAGGAATATGCTGGTCAACGAAACTCCATCACCACTCTGCTAACAGTTGATGAAATTCACGCGTTGTATACAAATCACTGGATCTTCGAATCATGTCAACCAAGACTGACACCTCGCTTGCAATACGTAGAAAACGATAACAATCCGGAAAAATTCCTTAAAAGTCTGATGCTGCAAAAATAAATCTCGGAAACTGGTTGCACCAATCACCCCATTCAAATGCAGATTCCGTCCACAAAAATTTGGTCCCGCGAAGAAATTTCTTATTGCTGCGCTAGAACATAAAAATGAAGCGCTATTTCAGGGAATACCACGTCATAACTGGCTGCTATGCTTAACTAAGCATCCAGTTTATTTCATATACATCATTTGTTGTCATCTAAAGTTGAAAAGATTTGGTTGTTATTTTTTTCTTCATCCATCATTTTCTTCATCATTCAGAGGATTCACCTTGTTAGGTCGTTATAGAGCTGTTGGTTAACTAATCACAGTAATCGACATTACCACAGAAACCGCTGCTTTCCCAAAAGAATTCCATTAACAGGAATGCAGTTCCTCCTCTGCGCTAAAGACAGGCGTCGGGCTATGGTGATAGTCTGGGTGAACGCAATCGCACAGTTAACTCAGTATTCCACAAAAAAACCACTTCAGTGAGTATTCATCACGCCAGTGAAGAAAAAAGACACATCTTCACAGAGCAGTAAAAGAACCCGACTACCTCTATGGGTGACGATTACTGAGCAAATGGAAGAACCGTCACGCCGTCAGGTCATCAGAGGACAGTCCATCCGAGTAAACCACCACTTTATACAAACAATATGGTGACGCATCCTGCAGACCAAAGACTGCTATAGCTTAATTAAGAAAAAAGTACGTTTCAATTTAGTGGTACACCATCACGTGATTGATTACGGTCAAATTTTTGTGGTGAAGGCGGTGGGTTGGTAACCATTCGAAGATTTTACTGCAAAGACGTGCAGATTGTAAAATATTTGAGGGTAAAATAATAAAGGATAAAGCTCTCGGCGCTGATCAATCCCTGAGGGATGCGCCATGCATTCGACTTCATTAAGCATCGTTTGGAGATGATTGGATGCATAGCGATGTATCCAGCCAGTGCTGCTATCCTCCATGACAAGTCTGGTAGTAATTTGCCGACCCCGGAGGAATGGAAGGCTTAGTGGGCTATAGCGTGGGATCTTTTGATTTGAGAGTATCGTGAATTTTTAACATGCTTGCAGAGCTTTGCTACTTGCACTTCGTCTTTTAACGCGTTTTTAATGTCGTGCTGTTCGGTGTTCTTATTAAAGACCTTGTTAACCCAGCCAAAACCGAAGAATCACGCTTAGCGATTAATATCTCAAAGGTAGTGACGTAAAGTCTCCGAAGTACTACCGTAAAAAATGCGACGTCGTTAGTGTTCCGTAATTTGCTTATCAATTCCAACTGATTGGCAAGAGAATGATCGTTTACGGTGAGTGGGGTTGCTCACTCTCTTTTACTTGAACTGTGATTCTATCAGCAACAGGACACCAACCGAAATCGCCTCCCTTATAAATGGTAATCAATCATAGACGATCGTCGTACCTCCTAGCCACTATTATGTAACGTTTAATAAATATTTAAAAGTCACAAGGAAGAGCAAACTATTGCCTAGCTTACCTCGATTTCCCCAAATCGTATACAAAGCATCGCCATGTCACAGAGTACCCGAAGACGGGTTGGATGGCTCGGTCGCCGCCAAATTCGTCGTCCCATGAGAAAGATTTCTGCATATTCCCTCTTCACGTCCGTCCAAATCTTTCGTTTTTGCTCAACATCCGTGATAAGTGGTGCTAGTCGGTAATAGCATGCGTAAATTGCGGCCTCATACCTAAAAATAATGGTAATTAAACAGACGAGTGGTGAAAAAGGTTCCTAATGATTTAAGGTTTCATCCTGGAACTGTTAGGTGATGTCAAACTGGGGTAAAAAGAAAATTGCGCATTCTTCATTACTTCTTCATAAGCTGAGAACTTCGACTTCCAGATTTGGAAGTCCGCTCAAGAATAAACTATTTACTGCCATCCCGGTAGAAATTTGATCTCAAAGTACCAAACCTTCCTCTTATCTGGGAGACGTATTTGATTCCAATGGGGAAGACTCAAAAACGTCATAACAAGGTTAAAGCGCTAATCCGGGAAAAAATTCGTCTATTCAACAATTAAACAGCTTTAGCAGAGTCACACTATGAGCTTGAGAGTGTGATGTCAGGAGATGAGACAAGCAGAAGCGTTCAATATATCGAATTGGGTGACTCTTGTCAAAGCTGTTTACAACGGCACTGGATAATGAAGCCCTCAATTGGGCGATGGGGACATTGGAAGCAAATTCCTGTCAAACCATTGTTTTGATAAGGAACCCGTCATCTTTTCGAAGTGTATCAGTGGAACAGAGACGATACTCAAAAAAACCCGTGAATCGGGGAAAGGACAACATCGCGAAAAAATCGGAAGAGAACCGGTACATGCACGGTATGAAGGTGATCAAATGAAAAATATAATTGTTTTCCCGCTTACTTTGATCCCTAGGCAACAAACGAAAATGGAAAGCAGAACGAAGGAGGAATGGAACAGAGGAAGGAAAGCAGCGTTAGCCCTGTTCAGCCCTCAGAGAAATTAAAGACCAACTAATAGACCAAAACTTCGCCCTGACTTTTGTTTGACAGCGTCATGGATTTGTATTTTAACCACCTCTGAAACATAACCGGAAAACCCGTAATCTAGCAAAAATGTGCACTTCATATTTCCAAAACTAATCGATCTACAATATACATGAGGGTACAGATTGAAAGCGAAACATGGGTGGACCGGTCATATAATGGGAATACATGATAACAAATGTACGGAAACAACAGTAAGTAGACTTAAAGAGACTTCTGGTGTTCACTAAGACGACCACCTACAAGACGGAAGGCATATTAGAGCACTCGTCAACCAACTGCATTCGTAGTTGGGAAACGATTTATGGATCATGGAATGGACATCGCGGACGTCATCACGTTCGAAGGAGACCACTTCCATTCACGACGACATTATAAGAAAGATGCGGACAGAAGGTGTGCTGAAGATCACATTATTCGACATCGATAAAACGGACCATAAAATTACCTAGTATGCAAGGTTCCTACGTTTCTAACAAGGTGACATCATCAGCATGGACATAACATGAAGGAGAAACAGCCCAAAAAGAGGAGAGGAAAACAGCCAACGCTGGGAACTCTAACAGAGGTCACAAATTATCTAACGTACCCGAAACTCACTGCTCATCTGTTCGAGTCAATATTCCTCAACATTGCTATGCAGTTGAGATTTGGGCTGACATGACAACTGCGTATGGAACGATGTTTTCGAAAATATAACCGAAGCATATGACAACAAATCGTATCACATAATACGGATCTCCGGATCCATATTTAATCCTCTAGATCCAGCGAAATATCGATTGGAAACTGAGATGGAATATTTCGAAACCAACTTTCCTTGAACCTCGGTATCACTAATCAATATGTATTCTTTCTTTGATGAGCTTACACGAGGTTGATAACGATGTTTATTTTCGGCTAACGTTTCGACGTCTTCGTCTTCCTCAGAGCCGATGATCCGAGTCGATGGTCCTCGCTTGTTATTCGTCTCGGCGTGGCAGCTTCGCCTTCGTGTCGAGTCAAGTCTTCTTCAGTGAGCCATCTCCTCGAATGAGGTATCCACCATCGATTCGGGTCATCGGCTCTGAGGAAGACGACGTCGAAACATTAGCCGAAAATAAATACCATTATCAACCTCGTGTAAGCTCATCAAAGAAAGAATACATATTGATTAGTGATACTGGGGTTCAAGGAAAGTCGGTTTCAAAATATTACTACGCTTTGTGCTAGCTGATAATAACACCGACTTCTGCACGGTGTGCGCGATGATTATGTCCGGAAGCAAAACAAGTTGTTATCACCGGACATTACCATTATATCGACCAACAGCATCGTGTATAAAAGGGCATCACTGAGTAAGGATGCCTCATTCGAGGAGATGGCTCACTGAAGAAAACCTGACTCGACACGAAGGCGAAGCTGCCACGTCGAGACCAATAACAAGCGAGGACCATCGACTCGGATCATCGGCTCTGAGGAAGACGAAGACGTCGAAACGTTAGCCGAAAATAAACATCGTTATCAACCTCGTGTAAGCTCATCAAAGAAAGAATACATATTGAGATGGAATAGTCGTGAAAATTGTCCATAGATAGGGGACAAAACAGCGGAGTGGGCTCAATCAGATTGAAGCGTCTTTTAAGGCAGCAATCATCTACAAAGGTTGAACGAATGTGCTTTAAGTCGACGTCAACCAACGGTATTGGCAAGTTGCAAAAGGCCATTTTCGACCTTAAAACGATACTTTCAGAAATCACAATTTTCGGAAGAGACCACCACCATGAACGACGATTGCCAGAGAATAACGAAAAGAATAGAAACTCAAATTTGGCATTATTTAGGAGCGATGAACATGAAAATAACCGTGGTGTGATTTTAAGTTTTACAGTAATCTATTATAACAAAACCTACCAGGCCAGATAGCAGTACTTCTTAACGATGACGTGCAGACGATCCAGCCAAGCGTAACAAAGCTCTCGGCGTTCTTCTGATGTTCCCTCTTCAGGATCACTGTCTTGAAATTGAAATAAATCGTAAGCCGTCCAGTTGTCACCTTTTCTTTTGAGCTTTTCGATATTGTTGGCCGGCTTGCGGGTGAGTTTCGATGCAACTCGTCGAATCGGGCGGTCTAAAATGAATAGCGAAATTGACTATGGAATAACAGAATATCAATTTTCATGGCATTCTTACAGAGATATAGAGACTTTGTTTAAATCCATCCAAGGAAGTTCACTACAGAGAGTTAAAATCAGCACGAGTTTAAAAAAGACAGAACCACATAAAATTGATAAACGCGTGGAGGCTCACCCTTCGTTGTGATTATGTCACTGTCACTGTCACTAAAGTTCTACCAAGATAATGTACGCTATTAAACTGGAATCAATTCCGTCAACACAATGACAATGCTCCAGTGGGATGTGAACATAATCGTCTTCCTACCATTTGGTCTTTTCCGCCAACGAGGATTTTAATTGAGGCAGTTTCCTCCGCCCGTTGTACATTCCCGTCCTGTGTATGCCAAACGTTAATCGACCTGGAGTAGAGTCGAAGAGAATCGAGGTGTCTTATAAGAGACCATCTACGAGATGAGATGAGATATTTATGGCTCTCGTCGACAAACTGCATCCATAATTGGAAAGGATTTCACGGAGCCGTTTTCGTGAACGCAATAAGTAAACGAACCATTTTCAATGGCTAAGAACCAAGTATGTTTCTCTATCGGAGACGTTCGAGAGGTGGTTGGAAGGATCGGAGCGACGTTCGTGAAGCCCTGGTGGCGGCTTGACGAAGGAGCCGAGCGACTAGTATACAGCATGCCGTCGTCGTTTCACAGCTAACGTCATTGGCGAGCCGTTAAATAACCTGATTACGTCTCCATCTTATAAGCCGTCTACAGCTGTCGCACTCAGTGCAGGACGATGCTGCTTAAAATAAAATGTGCAGCTCCGATGCTCATCAAACACGTGATCATCTTAACTTGTTCAGCCCTACGAGAAAGATGTCGATAAATCAAATTTTAACCAGTCACAAGATCGGGAGTTATTTCATTGGATTGTGACTAATACGTCCGATAACATGCTTCACCCAAGCACCACATTCACTATCATGACAGATAGAACAACTTGAGTCCAAGGGAATTCAGCCGAAACTGGTAAAGCAGCTACCAAAATTAAATCATTTAACTGATCTGGCATGAACTTTGAAGCTCACGTGCTCGAATTCGGCTGGGAGAAATCTACTAAATCGACTCTTCTTTATCGGAACGTGAACTAATAAACACACCGATACTTAACTATTTCCATTCAGGACTAGGTGACTAACAGTTCATTCATTCCGATTATTTTGCTCGTCTCCTTCTCGTTTTTAACGTTTAGTGAAGCAATGTAAAACTTTTTCCTTACTGACTATTAATTTCTTATGGCAGGGGATTATGTGAAATGTAACCACAATACAATGGTGCTGAGAGACTTTCAAAACCTGGACCTCAGGCCAGATTCGAATATGCGCTCACCCTTTCCAGTGGCAGAAGGGCAAAACAGGGGTCTCACTAGTGCAGTGGGTAACACGTAAATCTGGCCTGGTTTCTAAGTTTTACAAATATCTCAGCATAATTTTGGTTGTATTTAATGAAATGCTTCAGAACTATGCACAAAAAGTGAAAGCACAGTGAACGACGTTATCTACAGGCGAGTGAAAACGGTAGAGACCGCATAGAAGTAACGCACCGGGAAGGGGTTGCAGTTTCGCCTGACTCTTACGCCGTTGTCGTTCTCCACAACTCTCGTCTTTCAGACACTTTGCCAGTTTCTTCGCAATTCTTCTGCATCTCAATTTCCAAGCTGACAACAGATCTGCTTTCACTTTACGCCAGCTCTTGTGGAAATATCGAAATAGCAGCGCACGTCTCTGAAATACGACAAATCTCTATGTAGAAAACAACATACATAGATATATGTGTATGTATATGTATATTATGTGTATACGTATATATATATATATGTATATATATGTATATGTATATACATACATATATATATATATATGTGCTGTAATGAAGAATCCTGCGGAAGCAGAATCGCTATATATCGACAATTCCTCCTCACTGGACTTAATTTTCGAGAATTTAGGTATACGAACATTTAAACATCCGTTTTACCTTCGACGAAAAGAGGAAGCTATGTCATCTACAAGGTGGATCTGTGTATAATTAGCCAGTGGCCTAAATTTCTTCGTCTTTTGTTTTCCAATCACAGTCGTTTCAAAAGCCGAAAGAATGCGAAAAAAAGATTGGTTTTCAAAATTAATCCCTTCTAATTAGGAAAAGGCATTACATTACGAGCATAATGGCTTGGTGCTCGCCGTCTCATTAATGTAGAAAATAAGAATAAATATAAAGCAGTAAAACAACAATGAATGGAAGGAAACTAACCATTGAATAATGTGACAACGACTTCCTAAGCATTGGATATGATAATTCCGTAATCTAAAAGAAAGTGTGACCGTTGAGAAAATGACATTATTAGAACAACAACACTGAGCGGAAAGAAGCTGACGTATAGATGGCGACGAAATCTGCTGCGCCTCATCGCGGCTGACGTGGGAAGACAGCTGTTCCCGTCGCGCGTACGTCCTCCTCTGCACCTTCGGCGGAGGTAGAGAGGAGGACGACCAGCAATCGTTCCCACTTCTCCCCGACTGAGCACTTTTTGCAAGAACACGATATCGGTAGGACTTAAGTAAAAAAGCTCGTATAGATTCGAAACGTTTTTTTTTTCTTTCGAAATAGCATTACACAGCAACCGTTACTCATTACTGAGATGTACTAAATGACGACTTAATATCAATAGTTAATATTCGCACTTTCATTCCGCAGCTCTCATTTCACCGCGATGTGATATATAGGAAGTCCTCATACAGATGAACGTTATTTAAAAGAAGAAAGGAGAAAGACCAGCTAACCATATAGAATACAGCATGGTAAAACTGCAAACAAAGCTATCCCTACTTCGTTGTTAGTCTAGAAAAACCAGTGTAATCCGAGACTTCGCATCTCATATAAGAGTTTTAAATCCAATTTGCCATGACTTATTAAGCTATAAAATGGCGCATAACAATTTGCGAACGAATTGCTACGTTATGTTAAGTGGAAGTTAGTTGACCGATAGTAACCCTAAAGCAGCTGCTTTCCCTCGTTGGCTGTAGAACTAGGAAAATAAAAGTGATGGCGATAGGGATTTCAGAACAACGAGATGGCAGTGGACTGTTCAAGTAATATGTGGAGTGGGCTCTTCCTTTCAGACAAACGACAAACCAATCTTCAATTTGGTCCATTAATTTTGGGCGAAGTGATTTCCGTTATTTTGCGGAGCCACTCCTCACCAGGGCACCTCATTGTCGCACTTTTTCGTCACGTAACGACAACACATTCCATTAACTTCTATTTATTCTAGAATAAAGTCAGCTGGAATGCTACAAAAGACTTGAGCACTCTATTGAATTTTTCATGATTAGATCGGTCGTCTAACAAGCTTTACCGGGCGATACTAAAGCTTTCGGTGACCTGCTTCTCTTGTTGAGAAAGCGCCACATGTCGGGTGACTCCCAGTGAGTAGCACTTGGTTTCAAATGGAAGGAGGAGGAACCCATGGTGTTAAGAAATCAGAAAAAACCTTAGAAAGTGGAGTCGCAAGAACAGAATATCAGTCTTACGTCTCTTTTCACCATGATCATATTTCTAAGGATGTCACAGTTGATGGTAAGTGCGCTAAGTGAGCAACTTTTTGAGAGTGTTTGAAATCCATTCAAAACATTCCTTATTATCATTCTTATTGTTTTCTGCACAAGAACAGCGTTCTTCCTGCCCGACCAACGTTCTTACGAATGCATACACATTTTCGTCAACTATGGCGTACATTCTTAATAGCGCTTTAATCCCACAAACACTATTAACTTTACTATGAAGGTTTATTAGCGTTCGGCATTGATCAATCTCAGACGGATGTGCCAAGCATTCAAGTTAAAGGAACATCTTAGAGGTGTTTTAATGCACATTTGGCCTATAAAACGACTTGCAGTAGCCTACTAATGTATCAAGTCCGTACTGCCATCCGCCCAGGCAAGTGTGGTGTTAATGTGCCGATCTCGTGGGGTTGGAAGGTTTGGTGGCGCAAAGTAGTCAAAAGCAAGCTTTAAGTTCTACTACAACACCACTTGGTACAACTCAAGTCTTCGAATAAGCATATTTGCTAAAGTCGAGAAGCAGGATCTTACATGCAAGAGGTACTTTTCGAAAATGCAGAGAGACCAACGATGGTTTCAACACTGGCAAGGCGTTCTTCATTGGAATAATGTTTAAACAACTGTTTTTCAGCAGAGCAGAGCAATTTTTAGAGGTGAAATGGAAAACAGCTAAAAGTTTGAACTGAGATGAGCGTTCTGAAAGCCTCTTCTGTAGAACAAAACCAAACTAGGGACATTTGTTAATGTTTATGAAGGCACGAGCATGACCGAATTGTGCATGGCTTTGCTTGAACTGCGACGGGATGTTGCTTTATAAGATCACCAAACTACACAAAGAAAATCCCTGCAAGATGCGGAAAGAATTCACTGAGAACATTGCGCGAAAAAATATACTTTGCAAAGAGTTCGAGGAGTGTGACCGAACCGATATACGACAAGAGTTGAGCATATGGCTCGCCCACGAGACACGACAGCTGGACGAAGATACGAAGAGCACCTTAGAGAATGTGTATTAAGACATATTTTTGCCGAAAGGAAATCACTAAGTGAGTTTCAATTAATCGAATATGGAAGACGCTGTCGAAATCTAGCACTAGCGCCACAAGTTCGAAGTAGTCATTGAAAAAACATTTATGGCCTTACTAACTTTTCCAGCCTTATGAAAGCTGTGGTAATGTCACAGGCAAATTTAGCCGAAGAACACAAAGGAAATGCCTCAAATTTAACCTTCTGAGAACGGAATACTTCGCAAGCAGAAGAAGTACCTCAAAGAGTGCAGTCGTCAGAGATTCTACTGACGCAAATAGCGAGCCGTCCATCCATCACAAAATGAGGAAGGCACGTGCCACTCTGTCCAATTCGTGGGTCCGGAATGACGTCACAGTCGACACGTTGGTCGACAGTCTCGCGGAGGCCAAGATCTTCCACAGTGCCACTGGCGTCGATGAAACCACTAGCGTGCGGTTCTTGCTATTCGAGCTTTATCATCGATATCGACAGCGTTTTGGACCGATAACTTATTCATTATCGGAGTTTTCCACGACTGTCAACAGTCTTTCAATAACCAGAATACTTGTCCTCATAACTTGTCTAGAATGTTATTTTAACTTTAAATATGTCTAAAATTTAAACATAAGACACTGAGGAACAAATTAAAATCTTTGAACATTTAATGCAAAGCGGGACCACAAACTCCAGAGACACATTAGGGGATACCTTCATGTCCTTCTAAGAAGGCGAAACCTTGTTGGTTCATTCGCTCTAAAACAAACCCATGACGATGAAGAATAAAAGGAAAATCGTTTTGTGTTTCGTGGTCGGCAAAAATTAGAATTCTACTACTGAAGAACAGGAAAGCTTGCTTCTTATTGGCAATGATGTTTAGATTCCCAGTTTCTATTTCAGTTAATAAAGTCTACTATAAATGAAGATATGTCCATGAGCTGATGAATTTAAAAACTAAAGTGGCAATTGATGAGCAATATATGGTCCATATTATCGCGAAATGAATGTGTTATACGGAAGAATAGGAAAGGAACAAATGCATCGGAAGAATTAAAAGTATAAGCTACTAATATTAACTTATTATTTAGTAAATATCAGCAATAAATGGAGGATGTTGCCTAGTAAATAACTTGTTGTCGTATAATGAGATCAAGCTTCATCGGTCCTAACATAGCTCATAACTCAATGAGCGATAAACAGTGGGAAAAATGCTGCAATATGTAAACGAGAGCCAGTAATGAAGCAAAGAGGTAGGCGAATGCGACTGTGTGCCAGAAAATGAGGAGCATGGGCTCATAACGGGAAGGGTGTCGCGAAGAGGTCGTTATTCACGTGGTGAGCCGTAATTTGTTACATGAGCTAGTGGGGAGGAGGTGGTTTCGGAAGACGAAACTCGCTTACGTCATGCAGTAGAGTGACTCATGCTTAGCAATTTCCAGTGGGTTTAGCACGACACTCTACTGTCCTGATTGCCGTGCGAAAGCTCGCAATAGAACGCCTAGTCATTTGTCACTTGTGTCACTCTCACTTAGAAGAGTTGCGTGGGTCGAGCGATTACGAGAAAACTCCCATTTCGTGCGTAATAGTAGTCCAGCGCTAAGCAGCGTCCCCGATATTTGATTACCGATGTCAGCCAGGACTTCGGATTCCATCTCTCGCTTGTGTGATCCATAATGCACAGTTCTTTCTATAACACTGTTCGTTCTTTCATTACGCTTTCGCATCGTTCATGTGTCGAGGACTTGCATTAAAAGCGGAAACATCGCAGAGTTGGAAAGGTGGTCGCGTGGTACTAGACCGAGGTCATTTGGTGACATTCCTCTATACGTGAATGGTACATCATAAATGAATCAATCTTTGAAGAACATTACTTCAGCTAAGATGATGCTGAGATATTTGCAAAACTCCGGACCGCAGGTGTTTGCGGTGGAGAACGAACGCGCTATTGTCCTTTCCGGGGAGTAACGCGTTCACCACCACACCACGCGGGTCCGTCGTTTCGGCTGTCTCTCAGCTAGTTCTATCGATCGGCACCATCAGCAATTACCCATCAACGGGACTGACCTAGGGAGCCCAAATCGGCAACGAACCTAGTTAAGCTGAGGCTGAAATCGAAATCACAATCTTAAGAACTAGCTGAGAGACAGGCGAAAGGGGGACCCGCATGGTGTGGTGGTAAACGCGTTACTCACCTGGAAAGGACAATAGCGCTCTTGTTCCCCACTACAGACATCTGCGGTCCAGAGTTTTGCAAATATCTCAGCATCATCTTAGTTGTATTTCACATGATACCCTGCTGTTAAAAATTATAGTAGGCAGTAAATAAAAAGGTTAACATCACTTCGTTCAGATTTTATCGAGGACCGATTTCTCCACAAGTGCTATCTGCCAGCATTAGTTGTTAATACTTGCTGTTATATAAGCGATGAAAGCAAAACAATGCAGCTGGAATCAGTCTGTCAACGCGCACTCGACTTCCACCCTCATATCGTCTTATCCCAATTTCAGCATGTCACCGTCTTGAAAGCTACTAATGGTGTAGGCAAATTTGACGACATTTTATCGCTTGGTGGACACCTGCGCTTTAAATCAATAACAACAGTATCATATCAAGATAGGTTCTAGCTGGAAATTTATAGTATAGTCGATGAAAGGTATTTGTTTACTAAGCAGAGATAATTTGGGGGTCTATAAATTCTGTGCTAGGTTCTGTTGCAACTGAGTAGTATGTGTTTCTTAAAGTGAGTAGAAGTGAAGCATTATTTCTACTCAGGCAACACTTCAGTTCGTGTGCTCCGGAAAGGGTAATTGTAGGTTCAAATCTGGCCTGTGTGCCAAGTTTTGCAAATATCAAACAAAAAACAAATAGTAGTGGTTGTATTTCACATCAAACACTGCCCTGAAAAAATAATAGGCAATATAGATAAAAAGTTAAACTTGAGTTAGCTTTCGCTATTTCATTGCCTCGAAAAATGAAGGTATGATCTTCTTCATAGAACCTTCTTGATGTCCATATACGATTCTCTGATCTCATCTTCTCAATGTCACATCTTTTTATCCATAAGAACCGATTCAAGTTGTTAAGGCTTTGAAACAAGTCGATGCTCATAGCGGAAGCGACGAAGATAACAACGTCGATCGTATCGCAGCATTGCGTGGTTTAACGCCGAGCCAGCAATTACATGCTTCTTATTCACTTGATTTGTATGCTTAGCTGAACCAGTATTTGGATACAGCACATAGCATGCAAACAACTTGTATGGAAACAAACCCACTGTCGAAACACATATGTCAATCCAGTGCCACAAACAACGAACCCACTCCTGATTTCACGTTCTTCTCAATGCCGATGCATTTTCGCTTTTGAACCACTTTGAGCCAGTGGTGATTGAGCCATCGCATGGTGACGTGCCCCGTGTTCTCACAATGAAATGGGAGGGATCCGACAGTGATTGAGATAAGCGGAATTAATTATTCGTGTTAGACATTTCGTAGAAAAGTTGCTCACCACAGTATCTATGAGCAATTTTTCCTAACAATGAGACATTTTGCAGCGTTTCTAAAACCGACAATTAACAGACATCATGGAGGTAGGGAAGCTGTTTTCCCGCGAACCTTCGAACACAATTTGGCTGTTACTCGATTAGAAGACAACTGCTTCGGCTTTTTCGAAGTTTAATGAGTGTTGTTGAGAAGGATGATATTAAGGGTACGAAAGTGCTAGCGTTTGTTGGTACACTTTAGAAGCCTCACATACTGTGGTCATGCTTTTCACCAGAAAAATTCCATGGAAAATCTATCTATATTCAAGCACTACTACGCTCCACTTTTAACCTGGAGGGGATATTCAGGAAGTAAGTTCAATATAGGGTACACATTTGCCTTCACAGGTTCACTAATGTGCAGTGCTGATTGCATAGGTTTGAGCTATGCTGCCGCCAAGGTTTAACGATCTACGGTGTTCACTTCAGTGTTTTATTCATGGTCATCAAGATTTCCGTCTAAATGAGCTCACAAGCTTGGCGAAGTTATTCTCGTGATCCTCGTGGATCGAGATTGGGCCCCGGGTGCAACAGCTGCGTCAACTAATTGGTAAATATCGCATCACGTTAGAGTTGTAAAGTGCGAATGAAAGAATTGTGTAATATTGGTATTACACATATGTTCCTATTCAGTTCCAAAGTCCTACAGCAGTACCTAAGCACTTCGAACTTAAAGACTTCGACACCAACTGTGGAATGATGTTCAGCTTCAAATACCAATTATGTCGATGTAAATCTCAACATTCTAACGCATATATGATAGCCAATTGGATGATTTGAACTTTTTTGAGAATGAGTTTCAGTGAGAACACCTGAAAAGCATTTAGAAAATTTACGAAGCTATAATTCAAATAGCACGCTAAGCATTTTTCCGCCTATCACGTGAATAAATTGGTCATATATCATCAGTTAAGAAGTAATGGCGTCCTTCCTAGGTAACGGATGATTTGAAAGAATTAAAACTCTCGGGGTTGATCGATCCCCTGAGGGATGCGCCACGCATTCGACTTCATTAAGCATCATTGGAGGTGATTGAATGCACATCTGGCCTTTACAAGGGCTCGCGGTGGGCTACCGATGTATCGAACCTGTGCAGCTATCCTCCCAGACAAGTCTGGTACCAATTTGCCGAACCCTGAGGAATGGAAGGCTTGGTGACCTTTGGGCGCAGAGATCAATCCCATATGTGTCGCAGAGTGTCCCTGACCACTACGCCACATGCGCCACCTTGAAAAAATTAAAGTTTTAAAAAAATGAAAGCCGAAAAGATTAAAGAATAAATACTGCCGATTATTTTCGGGGAACCATTTTAGTAGAGTTGGCGATTTCCTTGGGAAAGCTTTGTGCTCACACCATTTCCAATAAAGATCACAGGTTAAAATTATTGAAGAAAATAACGAGAAGAGAAGCAAAAGCTAATGAAAAACCCAACAGAGAATACTACCCTACTCTGGTACTTCGCTAAGGGCTCGTCATGCCGAAAAATATTTCTCTATCGATAAGTGATTATAATTTTACACTAAGTCCAAAAAGCTTTGGTGTTAGTGCCAATGTCCTTTTGCTAACAAATCACGCCAGGCATGCATGTGATCCTAGACAACTAGACGCTTTCAACTTTGATCCAACATATCTGAATTCATAGTAGACTTCATCAGTTTGAGTAAAAACCACTGATGCCTACCGATCTTTTCCTACAGGGTACAAATCTTATTCCGCCACAAGAAGCTGGGATTTCCTGGAACCCATGAAATATATTTCTTTATGTTCTTTGAAACCTTAAAACTCGACCATGAAAGCAACGAACAGGCCGCATTTGGTTTAGAAGCAGACAACAGTGTTCCACTAAACCTTTGCGGTTGCCAATTTAGGATTATAAATTAGAAAAAATAAACTTCGTTTCCAACTTTTTGAAAATTTTGATTCGAAACATATTTGATATTGCTTGATTATATATGATATTGGAAAAATACCTTTATAAAAGTGATACATACGATTTAGCCACTGAATAAAATCATCTCCAGTTTGTGAGGCTCCCGACTCCTGAAACACTTCAACGATAGAGAAATTCGCGCCACTTAGAGAAGAACTAGTATCGAGATGTGGCTGCCAGTTCACCTTTCAAATAACTGTCACCCTCTCGGCAAGGTTTGTGTGTTTAGTCAAAACGCAGGTGGTAAAATTTTCCATTATCAGGCATTACACACAAGAAAATCGGTCGTGGAGATTCAGATTAGGGGAATTAGTATGGACACCATTACGGGTATAGTAGGGTTTTTCCCTGTCATATTGATTGCTTTGAATTTGAATTTATGCTACATTTATCCCTTGCTACGAAAACCATTTGTCGGTGTAGAAAATAGGGCAGCGATGCATGAACTGAACTGCACCAGCTCCTAGTATTCGTGGAGTGCGTCCAACAAATGCTTCGTGACGAGCTTTACTGAAAACAAGAGCAAAACGTATTCGTGTGACTACACCACTGAGAGTGCGATCTCGTGGAGGTAAATTAGTGCTCCACCCACTCCATATGTTCTGTGAACGAATTATTGAACTTTCATGCTGTTAACTGTTCCATATTCTATCGGAAGTTTAAGGTAACACTAAGTTCTTGCGAAACTTTTATCTGGCTAACGTTTCGGCGTTTTCATTTTCTTCAAAGACGAAGTGATCCGATTGCGTCTTCGCAATCCCATCGAGTCTAATCTTCCGGAGTGGAGCACCGCTCGAACGAGTTAACCTCATTAGACAATGCTCTTTTATGGAGGACGGTTGTTGATCGACTGTTTGTCAGTTAACGACAATTTGTTTTTGTCCAGATAATCCACACTGCAACAATCTGTATCAAATTAGCTGGGGCATGGCGAAGCAACAAGGAGCGCGTGTGGCGCAGTGGTCGGAGGCATCCTGTAGTACAAATGGGATCGATCTCCATACTCCAGCCTCACCAAGCCTTCCATCCATTCGGGGCCGACAAATTGTTACCAGACTTGTCTGGGAGAACAGCAGGACTATCTCGATGCATCGGCAGACCACCGCGAGTCATTGTAAAGGCCAGATATGCATTCAGTCACCTACAACGATAATTAATGAAGTCAAATACATGGCGCATCCCTCAGGGACTAATCAACGCCCAGAGCTTTATACTTAACTCTTGCGACGAAGGAATAATGTTCAAAGTCAACTTTCGTTTGACTCCAGCAAGAATATTCATATTAATACTATGTTCTATTGATGAGGGAAGGCCAAAAACATCGAAATCAAGGCTCACATCGCAAAGACGAGGGGCTGTAGGCAGTTGACTCGAAACATCGCAGCTCTGAAGAAGACGAACGCGCCTAAACGTCAGGCAAATAAAAGTTTTATAACAATCTCGTGTAATCTTAACCCTTTTATTTACTGCCTTTTTCTTTTTAACGGGAGGGTATGTTGCGAAATATAATTCGTATATAATGCTGAGATATTTGCAAAACTCCTGACCGCAGGTGTATGCGGTGGGGAACGAACGCGCGCTATTGCCCTTACCGGGTAGTAGCGCACTTCACCACCATACCATCCGGGTCCTTCGTTTTGCCTGTCTCTCAGCTAGTTCTACTGATCTTTTGCCATCAGCAATCACCCGTCAACGGGATTGATCTGGGGAGCCCAAATCGCCATTGAACCCAGTTGCGATTATAACTAAGCCTCAGCTCAACTGGGTACAATGCCGTTCGTTAAATCGTTAATTCGTTAAAACAAAACGTTAAACATTGTGATTTCAACTACAGCCACAGCTTAACTGGGTTCTATGTCAATTTAGGCTCCCCAGATCAATCCTATTGACGGGTGATTGCTGATAGCAAAAGATCAATAGAACTAGCTGAGAGACAGGCAAAACGAAGGACCCGGATGGTGTGGTGGTGAAGTGCGCTACTCCCCGGAAAGGACAATAGCGCGCGTTCGATCCCGACCGCATACACCTGCGGTCCGGAGTTTTGCAAATATCTCAGCATTATATACGAGTTAAATCTCGTGTGAGTTCACAAATAAGACTAAATGTTAGATGTGCAAATAAGACTAAATGTTAGAATGCAGATATGTAGATGATTGTTTTGTCGTCTTCTCTACGCAGGAGGAGATGGACAAATGCTTCGAATTATTAAACGAGCAGTCCGAGTACATAAAGTTCACCCGGGAGAAACCGAGAGAAAACTGGCTTCCGTTTTTGGATATCCAAATAAACCTATCAAGTAGCGGTTACCTGACAAAGTGGTATCGAAAGCCAAGTAACAAGAACATCCTTGTCCATTTCCTTTCTTCCCACCCTTCACACACAAAGAGGGCGATTGTGAGAAACATGTTTCGAACAGCCACCTCTGTGTGCACTACCAGGGAACTAAAGGAAGAATCGCGCGACTTGGCCCGGCAAATAGCCACCTCCAATGGCTACGAAATAGTAACCCCACGAGATAAGTTTACAAGGAGAACGACGCGCCCACGCGAAACGCTTGGCCAAAACAAAATCCCGTTTATGTTGCCTTTTATAAGCGATGAAGTAAGCT